>PVJD01002871.1:0-170000 GCA_004026545.1 Mormoops blainvillei
GGGAGAGAGCGAGAGGGGGAGAGAGAGGGGAGGGGACCGGGAGGAGAGAGAGAGAGAGAAAGAGAGAGAGAGAGAGAAAGGAAGAGAGAGGAAGAGAGAGGAAGAGAGAGGAAGAGAGAAAGAAAGAGGGGGAGAGAGAGAGATGGAGATTGATTAAGCCACAGTCAGAGCAGGCTGGGTCTGGAGTGGGAGGGCAGCGAAGGGGGCCGAGAGGGGGCGGGAAGAGGAGGCAGGTCCCAGGCCGTCCGGGTTTTCAGATAGCCTCGGCCGCCTGCGCACTTGGCCATTAATCCTAGATTGACAAGAATCCCTAATTAATTTAATTAGGCGTGGATTTTGCGTTGGTGTCAAGACTTAGTTAAACACCCGGGAGCTGGACCTACTCCGCCGGGGCGTGGCCAAAAGGAAACTGACAAGTGCGCGGCTCCTGGAATGAGTCCAGTATCCCGACTCCGCTGCAGATCCCACATCCTCGCCCCGCTTCAGGGGGCCGCGGAACTGCTCCGGGCCGCGTCGCTGCCCGGCGTCCCTGGCTTGCGGGCAGGCGCCCCGCAACCCGGTTCCGTACCCCGACCCGGTATTGCAATTTTCAGCCCCGCTGCCAGCCTCACCACACCTAAACCTCGCAGCCCGGTATCCTGGTTTCACGACCTGCCCAGAGTCAGGGTCCTCTGCAGCTCCTTTAGAGGCTTCTCGGCCCGCAGCCGGAGCTGAGCCTGGGTCTTCACCAACCTCTCCGCCCTGGGGCATTTGTGATTCACCCCACGACCTGCATCCCGGAGCCCAAGCCGACTCCTCTGTGGACAACCCTGCTTATAGGGCCGGTCGATTTAACACATTTCCCGAGCAGCTGTTCCCTGACAGATTCCATTTTAAAGGGTTTCCTTAGCGCCTGATCAAGGACGGTTAGACTCCGTTCCCTCTCTGAGGTTTCAGGACCCTCATCCCATCTCCCTGTATCCGGACCCCTCCCAAAATGAACTACAGGAGCTCTTTTTTAGTCTCCCGGCAAACAGTGTGTAGTTGATTTCCCGATTTTGAGAGAAAGTGATCATTCCTATTTGAGTTTGAAAAAAAAAATCAAGGTTAAGTTTGTGCCCCTCTTAATTTTATTTATTGTGTACTATTTAAAAAGAGATGCTCTTGAGGAAAAAGGACTCTCACTCTCCCCCTGGACTATTTTAATCGAAACAGTTACATAGAATGAACGTCTATGTTCCTGAGTCATTTGTTTGTATTGTGTAGCTTGCTGTGAGAAGTGTGGCCATAAGAATATTTACATATGGAAAGTTATATTATTTGAGTGTGTAAGGAAATATACCTCTTGAAGTGTAACTTTGGGGAAATTTTCAAGTAATCTGAATGTTAATACAGGTTAACTGTTCATTAAAGGTAACTTGTTCATTTTCTTGGATATACTACTCAGTAAAAAATAAAAGCAATTACATAACACTGATATGTATATTTTCCTCCCATTGGTTAAAGCACGAAATTAACAGATAATTCGAGAAGTTCCATCAAAGCAACATGAAACATTTATAAAAGAACACAATTAAAACTTAATATATTAGTGTTTCTACAATATATATAAATAGAGGCTATACATAACTGTCATACTACACCACTCTTCAGATTAAAATGTTCACATTTGGCAAACAAGATGGAAATCACACTTTCAAGAAATATTACTTTGACTTTTTTCTCTTTTTCTGAAGTTATCTTTTGTTCTTAAAACATTTCACTTATTGTTACTTTTAGGAGAAATAATTAAAATCTTTACACATTCAGTGCAATAGCTTTTAGGTATAATGAATTATATGAGTGCTTTCTTTTATTACACTACAAAAGAGTCTCAAATACTCACACTTTCCAAAGTTACATGAATTTAGGAACATGGTTTTACTTTATCTGGGGTTACTATTCGTAACCGCTTTAATTCTGATATTACCAGAGGGGAATAAACATAAAACTTTAATCTTTTATGAAAACCTGTTTTTAAGGTTACTTAGCAGAATGACCAGAAAGAGCTCTCAAACTGAGGTGTTAAATACTATTCACAAACAGCTCCAAAATAACCACTTCAAAAAAGTCCGGTAAGGGATCAAGAGACTCACCAGCTACTTTTTTGCCATGACTTCTAAGTCCGATATCAAATTCCATCTACTGGGCAATTGTTGTGATTCACACCAGATAAAATTTCCTGGCACATTGGATCTTTGTATATTTAGGAATAGTGGTGTTGATATCAGATGGAGTTATGAGAGATCTGCTGTGTCTGACCACGGATTCCACTGGCCTAAGGGAAATATAGTTTAAACAACAACAACAACAAGATTTTGAAATCATATGCTAATAAATGCCCATGAAGTTCTAATTCTGTTGTTTCATTAAATAGTAAATATTTTCCAGAAACAGGATATTTCAAAGTGCAGTTTTGGTTAAAAAAATGATAGTAAAGCTGAGTTGACAGCCTGCAGACAGATATACAAGTTCCAATAAAATTCAGGACCCCAAGGGTACCCCCAGTTCTTGAATTATGTAAAATAAACATGTAGCATTGTAGTTAAGTTTTAAAACGGTCCCTCAAAACTGATTTTTCAAGGTACAGTCATTTATGAGAAATATACTTCTAGAGCTGATTTTCACCATCTCAAATATCTGCAGAAAACTGTAGCCTGGGTATCTAGCGGTTGTGAATTAACTGGATCTCACATTCAACCCAAACCAAGGCCAACAGCTTTTTGTGTTTTTTTTTTACCTACATATCTTTGCGTACTTATAGTAAATAAAGAAAAAATGATGTTTATGCAAGGACAGATACATAATGTAGTATGCGTTACAGAAAATGCTGAATTGCTTTAATTTCTATTGGTATAAATAACAACACAAGCCTAAACAATTTCTCTTTCAGAGGAAATCTCTCCCTGCCTCGGGCAGCCTTCTCCCACTCCTCCACCAACCAGTTACTTTAATGTGAGAAACTAATTTGCACCCAACCTGTGAGTGCCTTCACCTTCAAGGCAGAAGAAACACCGACTTTTAATGCATTTTTGCAAATAAATCATTACATTTTAATCACACACGACTCTATACAGACACACTCCCATGATTTATTATTGTTGGGCGAGTTTCCTCCTCCCCCAGCTTGAGATAACCAATTTTGCTACGTGTGGGTGTTTTAAACATAACTTCCTACGATGCAGATTTGTTTACTGATTATCTGTGACGATAAAGACGATTACTGAGGCAATATCACTCTTCGGCCCCCCACCTTTATTGCTTTTTGGTTATAAGGAAATCAAATAATCAAAAAAGCAAGCAAAACCAACACCAAACAAAAAATTGGCGGCGTGACAATCCATTCCCTCGGCACTCCTAACGCCTGGCAGCCTCCATCGATGCATTCGAAAGCTCTGCTGAGGCTGCCTGGCGCAGGAACCAGGAAGGCGGTGAGCTTAAACTGAAGCAAGTTCCGCGGACGCCAGCGGCACCCCAATTTGAAGAAACGTTTGCAGGTTTGTGGCGCTTGCAAATAAAGGGGAGGTGTGATCCCGAAAGCGAGGAGCCAGGTGATGCCCCCGTTCGGGGCCTGGGAGGAGGCGCCCGCGACTGCGGGGTTCCGAGGCCCTGCTCTGGCGTGAGGCGGCGCGGGGCCTGGCGCAGTGTGCCTGGGAGGTGGCGGGGGGTGGGCGGTGGTCCCGAGGCGTGCGGAGCGGCGCAGTGCGCATGCGTCTCGCACCTGGAGTTTCCTGACCCTGGAGGTCGAAGCTGGGGCTTTTCGGGTGGTGGTCGGCCCTAGATTGGTGCGAGGTCGCAGGCCTCTGGCTAAGCCCTCAGTCTGGAGGTGGTGAGAGAGTTAGCCCGCCCTTCCTCCCCTTCCCCGCTCACCCTCTATCCCTCCCCACTCCCATTGATCGCTGCTTTTGGGCTTTTGGTTGGATCTTGCACTAAGTGCAGGGGTGCTTTGTCACTAGCCCTAGGTAAGGTGCTGGGAGAGAGATCGCAACAGGGTGCACCATGCCCCACCCACTCCTGCGTCTCTTATTTTAGGTACACTTTTCTTTCCAGCACCCCCCCCCCCCCCCCCCCCCCCCCCCCCCCCCCCCCCCCCCCCCCCCCCCCCCCCCCCCAACTGTTATTCCTTGCTCACACTGGCTTGCTCAGAGGAGAAATGGTGCAGGGTGAAACAGACTGTCCTTCCTTAGCGTACAGATGTACTCGTTGTAAGCACTGTTTCCTTGACTTCAGGCCTTGTGGCCTTGTGGGCTAAGACCACGAGCACATGGCTACCCTAAAACTCTGTTTACTTTGATGAGAGGTTATAATGCACTCTTACACACGTTAACTGCCCTTGATTTTAGGTCAACTTTCAGTTAATTTCTCTCTCAGATTATGTATCTTTAAATGCACACTGGAAGCCTAATGATTTCCTCCCTCCCTTCCTTCCTTCCTTCCTTCCTTCCTTCCTTCCTTCCTTCCTTCCTTCCTTCCTTCCTTCCATCTTTTCATTCTCAGAATTAGTAACGTATTTGTGAATCAACTAAACAGGTCCTAGGTAGTTAAATAAATTCAAATGTCATGCCACAAAAAAGTAATCATGTTATCTTTGCTTAGATGTAAAAGCTCCAAGTGAAGCAGATAATGCAGAGTTCGCAGGTTTACGGTCTGGAGTGGGTGTTACAGCTGCTACCTGTTGGCAAACTGGGTATCTTTTGAGAGCTCCTCTAACCTTAGAGTCTATAAATATTCACTTTCATTGCAGGCAAAGATTTCATGCAAAGTGGTAGCACTTTATTACTGTATGTTCTTCAATAAGAGGGCTAAAAATGTTTGAAACTGAACAACATGAAGGCAGCTGGCACCTGTTAATTGCCTTACTAACTTGACCAGCCTCAGGAAAGAATTGTTATGAGTTGGAAAACTTATGTAGTAAGATTGTGTTATTAGATGTATAGATATATTTTCTGCTTTCACTTTCAAACCATTGGGGAAAAGTCCCATGACTGATAATACTTGTAAAAAAAAAAAGGTATGTTACCCTGTAAATTTTTAGTTGTTATGGGAGGAGTGTTTTGACAACTGTCTATCTCTTGGGTTTTGCTTCGTTCTGCTTGTTAAGCTAAAATTTTACCTCATTTCTTTTACTGACTTTGCATGGTTCTATACTTAGTGGACATCTTATACTAAATGGTATCAACCCCATTTTTACTTTTCTCTATCTCTTTGAGGTGGATTTTCCATTGAAATGACTGCTCTTTTTCCTTTTTGTGGCTATGTGTTCAAGATAAAAAGAAAAGTTATAATTTGATATACTAATAAATGAGTAGTGGAGGAATAATTATAAACTGTCATGTCCTCTAGGGATCTTTGTTCTCTTTAACTGCGTGTTTTCTCAAAAAGATTACTGTTTCTTGTACCTTTGTCAATAACTGGACAAAGGAACCACTTATCTATGCCTTTGAGCTCTCTTTTGAATGACCACATCTTGGCTCCACATCTTACATCAATCACCTAAACTTTGCAGTAAGATGTTTTTGTAAATTAATATCCCACTGTAGTCATTACCTGTCTTGGCTTCAGTTCTGTAGTAGAAGTAGTTTGGTAAAGTTTGCAATCATGAGACTAAATGAGGACATACTAGAGACTAGAGTGAGAATAGAAAACCAAGAGCTGTAGGAGTTCTGTCCTTATGTCTTTTCTGCTTACAGATTGATTGAAACATTGTCAGCTTGTGGTATTCCTAAAAATCTGTGCTCAATCATCATTGCTTTTACCAGAAAGAGCTGTTAATGAATCTTTCCATCCATTGCACCTTACCAGTGGAGTTAAATATAAAGAGTTCATTCTTACTAGGAGTGTGAAATATAAATTGACCACCATGACTTGAATGAGCAAATATGCTCATCTACATGCTAGGAGCATTATGGAAATCCAGAGGTAAGTATATGAGTATATTTAGGTTGGTGAATAAGAAAGAATTCAGTACCTGTCATTGATAGAAAAGACAATTTTTGGGTCTACTTCTGATTGGCTCTTAGTGTTTGCTTCCTTTTCTGAAAAAATATTTGAAGTTAACTGTAATAAAAAATATGGTGGCTTTTTGCTTTGTCTTACTGAGATTAATTAGTATGTCAGTATAATTTTTCTGTAATGTAAATACATCACTTAAAAAACATTTATAGTTTTGTGACAATGGTTTTTTAGCCTTTTTTTATTTGGCTCCCGGAAGGAAGGGTTTTGTATCTCTCACTAACTTTTCTGGGTTAAATGTAATCATCTATTATGGATGAATTATGTTTGAAATTAAAACAAAGAAAAATTAACCCCCCCCTTCTCCTTTTTTGGTCACCAACAAAATGCATAATTAGATATGTGTTCATTTCTTTTTTTCCTACTTCTTTATGTCTTACATAAGAATTTAATAAGCTGAAAAAGAATGGAGAATGGAAACAACTACACCTACTTTAGAGCAGTGGTTCTCAAACTTTTTAGTTTTAGGGTGCCTTTACATTCTTAAAAATATTGAGGACCACAAGAACGTTTATCTGTATGGGCTATATCTATAAATATTACCTTACTAGTAATTAAAACAGAAAATTTTGAGATACTTATTAACCCACTTTAAAAAATAATAAACCCATTATATGGTAACACAAATAACAAATTTGATATAAAAAATAACTTTATCAAACCATAACATTCTTAGTGAAAAAAATGGCACTTTTCAATTTTTGCAAATCTCTAATGTCTGGCTTAATAGAAGACAGTTGCATTCTTTTATCTGCTTTTGCGTTCAGTCTGTTGTGATGAGTTGTTTTGATTGAGGTATATGAAGAAAATTTGTAGTCACACATACATGGTTTTGGAAAAGTTTTTTTTTTTAAGATTTTATTTATTTTTAGAGATAGGGGAAGGGAGGGAGAAATAGAGGGAGAGAAACATTGATCAGTTGATTTCACATGCCCTCAACTGGGAACCTGTCTTGCAGCCTAGGAATAGCCCCTGACCAGGAATTGAACTGGCATTTGTGGGACGATGCCCAACCCAGTGAGCCATGCTGGTTGGGGTGGAAAAGTATTTTTTAAAATTAAGGTATATTTGACACACAATATTATATTAGTTTCAAGAAGAAATATTTTAATAGCCTTCTCAGATAATTCTTTGATATTACACCAAAACTTGACAAGTAGTAGTTTGTTGAAGGTTGGTTGTAATGTTGTGCTTAAAACGATATCAGTCACCTATTCCTACTCTGTTACATTAAAATCTTAGTTTGTCTTGCACTGTGAATGGATTTTTTACCCATACATGATTCTGTGACATCATGCATTAACCAGCTAGAAAATACTAGTTCTGTGAGTTATGCATATCTTCCAAATATCGACATCCTTCATTATAAAGTATTGTAAAAATTATATTTGCTAATATCACCACTGATCTCATCAGATAAATCTTTAAGTACTGGGAAGCTATCAGTCTCATGGTAGTGGATAAAAGTTATCCAAAATTCTAATTTTGGCTTGAGAGCTCAAATTTTATCATTGGCAACAAATAATGTCAGTTTTCCTTAAAGTGAGTGAAAGACTCCGTTCATTTTGAGAAAATGTCTACCAAATGCACAAGTCTGTGTAATCATAGTTCTTTAAAATAAAAATTGTATTTCATGATAAAAGCAGCTGGATCTACTTGGAATTCAGTTGCGCAATGTCTTTTCTTAAGATAACCATTGTTTTTCAGTATGCAAAAGCAGTTATATGTATTTCCCATTTTATCACAGAATATTAAAAGGTGTGTGCTCAAGGGTCAAAATTTAATTAAATTAATTATTTTTACTGATTTATCAAGGACATTCTTAACTGAACAAGTGAACCATGCCCCACCCCCCTTTTTAAGACTGTTGCTGTGAAGAATGCAATGACTGCTAATACAGCTTGGTGCCATTGCCTTAATTCCTTGTTAAGGCACCAGCAGTTTTGCCTGCTATTGCTTTTACATCATCAGTACAAAAGTCAACACAGTTAAAAAGGTAAATCATATTTAAGTATTATAATGTGAATAGTTTTGGCGCCTTGGATCCCCTGAAAAGGCAGGGATCCTCAGGGCACCCATTTTGAGAACTGCTTTTATACTAGCATGTAAACTTGGTGGCAAGGATTTTAGTCTCGTTCACTGATATATCCCTTGTACCTAGTCCTGTCATCATCCTGGGGTGTTTTACCTATCTCTAGTATTAAAGCACTTATTTTCTTTGAATCTGGCTTGTCTTTGTTGGTTTACTGTCTGCTTTTGGTGGAGTGTGAGGTGTAATTTTGAGACTTTGCATATCTGAAGATGCCTTTGTTCTGATCTCATATTAGATCAATGATTGGGCTGAATATATAGATTCTAGGTTGAGAAGCATTTTCACTTAAATTTTGAAGGCAAGTTGCCATTATTTTTCTATATTGCTGTTTAGAAACTCAGTGCCTTTGTGATTTCCCCATTTTTTTCCCTTTAGAAGTTTCTGGAATTTGCATTTATTCCTGGTGTCTGCATTTCTCTGAGGTATGTCTGATATATGTCTTTTTTAATTTATTGTCCCAGGGATTTTTACCTCCTATTTTAAATCTTTTTCTTACATACTTTCTGTGAGTCATTTGAACTTATCTAATCCTATTGTATTTTTTACAAGTTATCATTTATTTAAATTTCAAGGTTTTTCTCCTGTTCTGTGGATGTGCCTCCTATTGTCTGCTGGATCATCTACTTACATGTTTTTGAGGAAATTAACTGATATTTTTCCTTGAAGTTATCTTCTGCATGTTCCTGGTTTACTACGAGTTGCTTTCTTGATTTCTGTTTCGGTTTCCGTCTCTTATGACGAAGCCTTCCATCATATATTGGTTATCCCTTTTTGTATAATCACACTAAAAAGTTAAGAGAAAAATAGTTTACAGAAAAAAGTTCAAAGTTTGGGCTTATTAACTGGCAGGGTGGTTATAGGGTGATTGAATGAGGGCCTGGCTGTTTTTTGTTGGGGGGTACCTTGAAAAACTTAGAATATATCTTTTTCGGGTACTGTTCAGTTTTTGCATAGATGCATCCTCTGCCAGAAATCTTGGATCTAAGCACACAGAGAGCTACATATTTAACCATTAGTTATAGACTTTCATGTAATTCCTTTAACTTTTAATTTAACATCTCAGCTTTTACTATACCCTGGAAACTGGTGCTTTATGTTTTGTCATTTTCCCAAAATAAATAATTTCTCCTGGGACGGGGGATGAGTAGTCACTTGTCTGGGTTGGATGGGGAAGGGGGCCTGGCAGACTGCATTTTTCATAGACTTTCAGCCAGTTCCCCTGTTGTTTAGTTCCATGCCTCACTGTGTGCTCAGTGGTAACTGGTATCTTAAATTTCTGATCCTTTCTGATTTTTGCTGTATAAATTGACTTTTCTCTTGTTGGAATTCCCTTGCAGTTGCTTGATATTCAACTCTCTTAGCTCTAAATTCTCCATGTGTTTTTCATTTGCTAAAAATTTGTTGACAAATCTTGTCTACTGTTCCTGTTGTCTTCCCTAGTCTCTTTATCCTTGTGAATTTATACGAGTTTTATCCTCATTTTTTATTTTAGTATTTTTAACAAGATAATGAGAGCATAAAAGCTCATGTTAAATGGTTATGTGTGGTTAAAGAAAATTTTTAATTGCTTAAAAGTAAAAGCAAGAACGAAAGAAAAAGCCAGGAAATAAGAACATTTAAATGGTCATTATCTCCTAATTATGTACAGATTCCTTAATGGAAATAAATACATACAACCACACTCCCACAGTGATATATAATGGATATATGGATACCCATATGAGTATTATATACACATGTTTAAATATATGTATATATGTACATATATACTGTGCATAAATATAACTTCATAATCATAGCATTTTGAAGCTGGAAAGGATCATGGTGGTCTTTTATTCAGCTCAGTTTCGTTTTCCAATGAGGAAACTGGCTTAGATATGCTAGCGATTTACTGAAAGTTTCAAAATTAGCTCTTCCCAATGTTTTGTTGAACTGTAAAATGTCAGGAATGTGAACATCTTGGAGGTTCAGAACTACATTAAAAGTCTAACTCTGGCTGTAGGTAAATAGCATAAAGTTTTGAATTGAGTCCTAACAGCAGTTTTCAGTTGGAGTCAGGGAGGGGAAAGTTCACCTAACAGTTCTGAAAACACAGTATGTTAAGTTACAACTGTAATTTAGTAATGGTATTTAATTTATTTTGAATAAATATTAAAGGAAAGTGAGAGATTTTTATCTGATCCATTAACCACTGAATCTTAACCACCACGTAGGATAGATCTTGCTTTTACATGAAATTGAAAGCTAATAATTGTATAAGTAAAAAAAAAAAATTGCATATGAGAATCTAAAGACTGACTTTAAAGTAAGATGCATAAGTTTCTTATTAGCTAAGTTAATTCCTAAATATAAAAACCTGAAGTTTTACTTCTGTATGTTTTTTCTTTTGGTATACTAAGTGTGCAAACATTACCATAGCCATATAGAAAATAGTTAAAAAACTATTTCCCAGTTTCATCACTTAAATATTTTCAATTTTTATATTAGCCCTTATTCATATGTACATATTTTTTAAAAAATTGTAGTCTCTATAGATACAGTTTTAATAACGGTATAATGGATGTCTTCATGTGTGTCTTTTTTTTTTAAGAAAAACTTTTCAGTTATATTACTAGAAATAGAATTGCCTTGTTAAAAATGCACCAACATTTTTATGATTATGTAAATTGTTAATTGCTTTCTGGAAGGATTATACCACCACTTTCTGTAGGTTCTAGCAGTATGAAGAGTTGACTGACTTGACAATAACCTCATCAACTTTGGTACTTAAGTTAACATTTCCTCCCCCAAATTTCACAAGTTAAATGATGATAGTATATTATTTCATTTTGTACTTTGTTGATGACTAATGGGTTCTTATCCATTTAAAAATTTAGAATTTTCAGTTAGAAAAATGTAATCCTTACAGATAGTAAAATATATTTCATCTTTAGGGAATGTTTAAATGAATGATTAGGTAGTTGATCCCAAAACAAAATAATATATAATTAATGATTGAGACAACCTAAATATAAGAAAATTGTTATAATGAGCTGTCCTCAGGATTGATTCCTTTGAGAGATGTTTGAAGAAATGTAGGACCAATTTAAGTTGTTCATAAATTATAAAAACAGCTAATTGATAATCCTAGAAGGCTATAATAGAGCTGTTGCTCATATTCTTGTCAAGAAGCCAGATACATTTAAAATTCTACTTTAAAGTTTAAAAAATTACTATATTAAATTTCATCTGTGATGTGTATATTAGTAATAATTTTCTTTGAATTTAAACTTGTAGAAATGGGACGCCGTTCATCAGACACCGAAGAAGAAAGCAGAAGCAAGAGAAAAAAGAAACACCGTAGACGGTCTTCTTCAAGTAGTTCTTCAGATAGTAGAACATATAGCCGAAGGAAAGGTGGAAGGAAGTCAAGGTCAAAGTCAAGATCTTGGTCCAGAGATCTTCCACCTCGCTCACATTCTTATGATAGAAGGTGATTTTCATAATTTTTACTTACATAGTAATGAGATGACATTTTCTAATTTAGAGTTCTTATATTTTTGTACCATTAATTTTTCTGGGTAAAACCTTTTTCTTTCAGTAGTGAAATATTTATGAGGGTTAATTCCCAACCCAGAGGTGCTTTTTTTTTGTTTTCTAGACCCAGCCCATGGGTTCAGTGTTTTCCTCCTTTGTCTATTCTTTGTAGAGAAGCATATACCTACTTGTCTACAGGGTATAGTTCTACTATAATATATAGTTCTACTTATATATTATATTAATATATAAATATATTGATATATTGTCTACTAGTATAGTATTTATATTCTACAATATTATCTGATAATATTTGGAAGAATCGTATACTACTTAATACCCCTAATGTCTTAATTTGTAGCTGATTCAAACACTAAATTATGAAATCAACCATCTGACTGTTCAAGAAGAAGAATGTTTTTGTCTCTCTTTGCATTTAAGAATGTGTAAGACAGTAAAAATGAGACAGTTTTTAAAATCTAAATGATATCGCCTTAATGCTCACTTTTTTTTTAAATAGCAATGATATTTGATTATATTTTATTTCAGACGCAGGCATCGATCAAGCAGTAGCTCTTCTTATGGCTCTAGAAGAAAACGAAGTCGAAGTCGTTCAAGGGGTCGAGGGAAATCCTATAGAGTTCAGAGATCTAGGTCAAAAAGCAGAACAAGAAGGTATGCCATATCAGATATTTCTTGCTTTGTAACATGCAGTTCCCAAATTTAATGACTTAAAGCAACAATCACTTATTTTCTCATGATTTTACAATTTTGACTGAGCTTAGCTGGCAGTTCTTTTGCTATTCTCATTTGGGTCACTTCTGTAGTTACCTGATAGCTTGACTGGAACTAGATGGTCCAGTGTGGCCTCACTTTGCCATTTGGTGCTGGCTGTTGGTTATTGTCTGGGGTGCTTTAGTTCTCCTGTGGCTTCTCATCCTCTAGTAGGCTAGGCTGGGCTTTTTCACATGATGGAGGAAGTGTTTCAAGAGGTGGTACTAGCAAGAGTAAATGCTACAAGATCTCTGAAGGTCTAGCATCAGAAATAACCTTGTGTGATATGGAGTAAATGTTTGTATCCCTCCCTAAATTTGTACGTTGAAGCTCCAATACCCAATATAACTATATTTGGAAAAGCGTCTTTTTGGAGGTAATTAGGGTTAAATGAGTTCATAGGGTAGGGCTATAATCCATTGGGGCTGGTGGCTTTCTTAGAAGATGGGGAGAGAGAGCGAGAGATCTGTGTTTTCTTGCTGTGTTCAAGAGTCAGTAATACAGAAAATAGCCTGACTGGAAAGAGTTGTATATTTTGGGCAGTGGTTGAAAATATGGTTGAATAGGATGGGGACTGTGGTATTGAGGGACTTGATAAAGCAGGCCTTCAGAAGTTATTGCAAGTTTTTGAGCAGAAGACCATTAGGATAAAAACAGGAATTTAGTAAGATCAGCTTCTTTTCTCCATTTAGATCTTGTATTATTAGGTTCTAGTCGTGGGAGTATATTAAAAGCCTGATTTTATTATCTAGGCATAAAATTTTATAAATCTATGAATCTGAAGTTAGATAATGGTAATAAAGTCCAGATGTTTAGCTTTTCTGACCTTGTATTATTTGGACTCAGTCTTCACTCTTAGTATTCACTCCAGGAATATGCCGCTCTGTATTACCTGCCTTTGTTCTGTATATATATCCCTGAGTCGCTGTCTTTGTTTCATTGAGCATGCTTTCCTTCAGTTATTTGCAGCCTTTAATTCTGTTCTTCCTTAAATCCTTCTGATTTCTACCGTTCTACTCTTTAATTTTTTTCTTCATTAAATCCGTTTTTGATTTCTACTTTGTCATGCCCAAGTCAAATTTAATCCATCCTTTCCACCGTCACATGTGGCTCCTGATATGTAACAGTTATATTATGAATATTATGTCTTCGTTATGCTCACATATTATAAACTCATACAGGGGGAATCTCTTGGTACCTAGCATAATGCCTTGCTTAATAAACAAACCTTGATTGATTGGATCATTAATTGGAAAAATGAAGTTAGGTAGAGAGCTGGTTTTTGTAGTAAGGAAAGTTTTATCGATTTGTAGAAGGAAAGCTTTATTTTGGATGTATTGATTTGTCTAAGAGTAGGCTGATTACCAGAAAACAACTTCAGTTGAAATTTCCTATCAGTGGGAATAGAAAGAATAATCCATGCTTTTATATGTCTTTTTCAGTTTATAGAATTATTTTCACATACCCAGAATCAGTTACCGGTAATCAGAGTTTGATTAGGAAAACAGAAGCCAGTCAATTCTAAGCAATAGGATTTTTAACACAAGGAATTAAGGCTTATATAATTTTTGGAAGGGTTCTGGGAATTAGGGAGGCCGTCACTGATTACTTTAGCCTGAAGCATCGAAGCTGGTTGATTTCTCAGAAGTCACTGGAAATCTTCAGAACTCTCAAGGTCTGTAGCAAAAGATGAGTGGTGTCAGAAACTACCTACCTGGAAGCTGCTTTTTCTGCCCAACTATATACCTACAAGGGCCTCCAGAGGGAAATCTGGAAATGTTCATTTCTTTTCCTTTGCAATGCAAGGAAGACCTTGAAAGTAAAGGCAGTAATGCCTAGTCAGCAACAAACTATCTGCCAGCAAGTTGTTTAGTGATCAGTTTTGTAAAAGGCAAATGCAGGATAATACCTTTATTTTGTGTATGAGGAAACAAGTTCAGCGGTTATTCAAACAGCAACTTCTCAGTCTTTTGCAGTGACACTTCTGCATTTAACTACAATAACTAATCTGGAAACACTGAAAAGTCCTAAATTTTTAGAAAATACATTATCCATGTCTTATATTCTATTTATTATATTATTTTGAAAAATATATTTTAGGAATTTATTTTTCAAAAAGTTTAAACTGAGTTTCTAAATCTTGGTTTAACAAGAAAATCGAAAACTCATTCTTTGAACAGTTTAGTTAATCCAGGTTTTATTTTAAACAGAGAAGATGAAAGTAATGAATTTTCCATAGAAAAAGTACTACATGACTTTAAATCTGAAGGTGTGTTGTACTTTTTAATAGAAACAAGTGACATCAGTCATGGAAAGTCAAATACAGAAAACTTAGTTGTTATGGGTGTTAAAAATAATTGAAAGATGAGGCGTGTTCTGGGGGATGGCAGGAGGAGGGGAATCAAATGTGTGAAGTTTGATGGAGTTACTGTGGATGAATTGTAAAGTAATTAGGAGATTATGCTTTTTAATCAAGAATTTTTATGATCTACTCAAGTTGTGACATGTATTGTGTCACTCCCTTTTGCAGCAGTGAGAAAACCCTCCTATTATGTATGGTTTGTTTACTTATTTCCCCAGCTGTAGAATATACGGAAGATAGTTTCAGAATTGCTGATGTATACCTCTGTGAAAAACAAACTTATAAACTAGAGTATAATATTTTTATGGTTCTTTTTATCTTTACTTAGGGGGTATGTAGTTCTCCTCCCCACTTCATAATGGTTAGTTTCTTCAGAGTTAGTTCATTTGTTTCTGTTTATATTTCATATTAAGCTTTTTATTCCCACAAAGTTTTAAAATTTTAGTTACTTGTTTGTTATTGCAAAAGACAGCACTATACTGGAAGGTGTACACAGAAGTATCACCCCCGTTTCTCCCTTCTCTCTTGTTCCTAACCACCACCTAGGTAAGCAGTCCTATTATTTTGGTGGTTTAACTTTCCTTTGTTTCTTTGTAAACAAAGTAGTAGTTATAGCGATGGCATACTGTAGATACTCTTGCACTTTGCTTTTTTTTTTCTTTTTCTTGTGAGTAAGGTTGAACATTTTTTCATATGTTTGAGGACCATTATTCTTTTTTGTGTGTGAACTTTTTCTTTATGTCTTCTGAGTTTTCTGTCTTCTTTTCTTCAAGGTTCAAGAGTTACTAGATATATTAGTCTTTTAGCTGTGATACACATACATATAGCAAATATTTTCTCTTATATTTTCCATTGTCTTCTGACTTTGTTTATTGTGTTGGCCATACAAAAGTTTTTTTGTTTTATGTGGTCATATTTGTCATTCTTCTTTCATCCCATTTTTCTCTACATTCAGAAGATGGAGAAATTCCTTACATCCATATGATGCAGAGGAATACACTAATGTGTTTTCTGGTGTACCTGTTTGATTTTTTACATTTAGGTCTTTTATATATTTGGATTTCTTCTTTTTTTTAAAAATTTTTTGGAATGACATTGGTTAATAAAATTATGTAGGTTTCAGGGGTACAATTCTTTAATACATCATCTGTATATTGTATAGTATGTTCAGTGGCCCAAGTCAAGTGTCCCTCCATCACCATTTATCCTTCCTTTAGCCTCTAAATTTATTCTTGTGTATGATATGAAGTATGGGCCTTTTTATCCCCCAGTTGGCTATTACATCACCATTTATTAAAAAGTTCATCTTTGTCCCAACTATTTGTGATGCTGCTTTTATTGTATAATATATTAAATTCCACTAGGACCTGGTCTTTTTCTTGACTGTATGTATTCCACTGTTTTGCTTGTCTATTGATGCACCAGTACCATGCTTAGAGAAACTTTATAGTGTATTTTAATGTTGGGTAGGGCTAGTTCCCACTTTGACTTTTAGCTTTTCTTTTTCAGTACTTTCCTGTCTATTCTTTTCCTGTGAACTGTTTATTTTTTCACATGAACTTTGGTACTAATTCACTTAGATTCATTTAAAAAGCTTTTTGGTGTTTTTATTTGGATTAATTAAACTTATAAGTTAAGGAGAATTGACATCTTTATCATGTTGCGTTGTTCCAAAAGTAAAAGGATGGTTTTTCATTTGTTCTAGTCTAGTTTTTTAATGTTCAGCAATGTTTTAAAAAGATTTCCTCATATAAATTTTACTCATTCCCTGCTAACTTTATTCCAAAGTATTTTAGCTTTTTTACTGCTATTATCAGTGAGGTTTTCTCTACTATTATTATAACTAAATAGTTATTGTTTTTGTATATGAAGTCTACAGAATCTATACATATTTTATTTTCCCCCCAGCTTTATTGGGTTATAATTGACATTTAACATTATGTAAGTTTTAAGGTGTACAATGTATGGATTTAATACTTACACACTGTAGAATTATTACCACCATAGTCTTAGCTAAACTTTTATTGCATCACATAACCTCCATTTTTTATTTTTGTGGTAACAGCATTTAAGATCTCTCTTAGAAACTTTCAAGTGTGCATATAATACAATGCTAATAACTATAATCAACATGCTGTACGTTAGATCAACGTACAGAACTTACTCATCTTACAACTGGAAATTGGTACTCTGACCCCAATTCCCCCACTCCTCAGCCCCCTGTAAACACCACCACTCTAGTCTCAGTTTCTGAGTATGACTTTTTAGCTTCCACATATAAGTGATACCATACAATATTTATCTTTCTCTGTCTGCCATATTTCACTTAGCATCATGCCCTCAGGGTCCATACATGTTGCAAATGACAGGATTTCCTTCTTTCTTGGCTGAATAATATTCTGTTTTCTATTTTTTTTTTTTATGTGTGTGTGCATGTATGTATACCACGTCTTCCTTATCCATTCATCTGTTGATGGACATTTAGGTTTTTTCCATGTCCTGGCTGTTGTGAATAATGCTGCAGTGAATATGGGAGTGCAGATACTGCTCTGAGATACTGTTTTCACTTCCTTCCGATATATACCCTGAAGTGGGATTGTTGAGTAAGGGTTTCCTTTGCCTCACATCATTACCAACACTTACACTCTTTTGTCTTTCTGATGATAGCCATTCTAATAGGTGTGAGTTGACATTGTGGTATTGATTTGCATTTTCCTGATGATTAGTGGTGTTGAGCATCTTTTCATGTACCTGTTGGGCATTTGTATCTTTTCGTTGGAAAAATGTCTGTTCAGATCCCTGCCTATTTTTTAATCAGATTGTTTGTTTGTTTATTTTGCTATTGGGTTGTATTAGGATTTTATATATTTTGGATATTAACCTCTTTTTCAGTATATGACTTGCAAATATTTTGTCCCATTCAATAAGGTTGCCTTTCCATTTTGTGAATGTTGATTTTTGCTTTTGTTGCCTTTGCTTTTTGTATAACCCCTCCCCCCCAAAAAAATTATTGCAAAGACTGAAGTCAAGATTTTCCCCTGTGTTTTTTTTCTATGAGTTTTATGGTTATAGGTCTTACATTCACGTCTTTAATCCATTTGAGTTGAGTTTTGTGTATGGTGTAAAATAGTGGTCAGGTACACTCTTTTTCATATGGCTGTCCAGTTTTCTCAACAGCATTTGTTGAAGAGACTCCCCATTGTATATTCTTAGCTCCTTTGTCATAAATTAATTGACCATGTGTAGGTTTATTCCTGGGCTTCTGTTCTGGTTCATTGGCCTATGTGTCTGTTTTTGTGTCAGTATTATTGTTTTGATAACTATAGTTTTGTAATATAGTTTAAAATCAGGGAGCATGATGCTTTTACCCTTCTCTTCTTTCTCAAGATTACTTTCGCTATTAGGGGTCTTTTATGACTGCATAACAATTTTAGGATTGTCTGTGCTATTTTTAGGAACAATGCCATTGGAATTTTGATAGGGATTGCCGTATATCTAGATTACTCTAGGTAGTATGAATGATTTTAATTTTTTATGCTACTACTTTACTCAGTTCTTTTTGCTGTTGGAGTTTATTTTAGCATTGATTCTCTAGAGTTTATCAGATATATTATCATATCATCTCTAAATAAAGTTTTACTTTTCCAATTCTTATTCCTCCTTTCCTTTTGTCTTATCTATTTGTGTTGGCCTTTACCTCCAGCAAAATACTGATTAGCAGAGGAGATGATATACATCCCTTTTTCCTGATTTTAGTGTAAATATCTCTACTGTTTCTCCATTAAGAAGTGTGCTGGCTCTAGGGCTGAAGTGTATATATTTTTTCATGTTAAGAAAAGGTCTGTCAGGGTTTGTTTTTTTTTTCCAGGAATGGATACTGAATTTTATTAAAGGCTTTTTTTATCATCTGTGAATATAATGAAGGAACTAATCTCGCATTTCTGGAATAAATGTCAGTCAGCTCTGGTATATCATTTTCTTAATGTGGTGTGGCATTCTGTTCACTAATTTTTAAATTTAATACTTTTATATTGATATTCATATGTGATGTTGGTCTTGCATTTTGCTTTTTTTTTTTTACTGTGTTTATCAAGTTTAGGTGTCATTATTTTTGCCTCATAAAGAAAATTGGAAAGTTTTTCTTCATTTCTGATGTTCTCAAACAATTTGTGGAGAATTCGGACTGTCTGGTCTTTGGTAGATTTGTGAAATCATCTGGGTGTGGTGCTTTTTTGTCAAGTGGCTATTGATAACTTTATTTCTTCATCAGAAATTGATCAATTTACACTTTATATTTCTTACAGGTTTAATTTTGGTAAACTGTATTTTTCTACTGCAGTATTCATCTGTATTTTGAAATTTATTTGCCAAGAAGTTGCCGAGTAGTTGCTTAGATTAAATTCTTTTGTTTAAATGCTATTTTCCTCATTGTTTATTATTTTGTGTGTTTGAGAATTTTGCTTTATTTAAGTTAGCTTTTGGAATTGATATTGATTTATTGCTTAGATCTTCTGTTTTTCTGTTACCTACCTTTTTAATTCCTGCTTTTATTCTTATTTCCTGCTTTGTGTATTCTTTTGTTTTACTTTGTTATTCTTTGTCTAGTCTTTTGAGCTGGGAATTTATTTATATTTGTGTTTTACTTCTATAGATATAGAGCATATTTTATTTATTCATCCGTCCAATGGATGTTCATCCAGTGGACGTTTAGGTTGTTTCCACACCTGGAACATAGTGAATAATGGAATAATGAACATGTGTGTGCTAAAATCTCTTAAAGATTCTGTGGGTTTTTTTTTCTTTTACGTATATACCCAGAAGTGGGATCGTTGAATAATATGGTAGTTTTATTTTTAATTTTTTGAGGAACCTCCATATTGTGTTCAATACCAGCATCATCATTTTACAGCTTTACCAACAGCGTACAAGTGTTTAAGCTTCTCCACATCCTTGCCAACACTTGTTAATTTTTTCTTTTATAGTGGCCATCCAACAAGTGTGGTATCTAGTGGTTTTGATTTTCAATTTCCCTGATGATTTAGTGGTGTTGAGAATCTTTTCATGTGCCTGTTGGCCATTTATACATCTTCTTTGGGGAAATGTTTATTTGAATCTTTTGATCAATTTTTAATCTATTTCTTTGTTAATGAGCTGTAGGTATATATTTTTTGCATATTCTGGATTTAACCCCCTCTTCTATACATGGTTTGCAAATATTTTCTCCAGCTTGATTGATTGTCTTTTCACTCTATTGATTTCTTGCCTTCTCTGTTCAGAAGTTGTAGTCCTATTTGTCTATTTTTGCTTCTGTTACCGAGGCTTTTGGTGTCATATGCAAGAAATCATGGCTCATCCCAATCTCATGAAGTTTTCTTCTAGGAATTTTATAATTTTAGGTCTTATGTTTAGGTCTCTAATCCATTTTGAGTTATGATGGATATATGATATAAGATAAAGGTCCACTTTTATTTTTTTGCATATGATAATTCAGTTTCCCAACATTTGTCATTTCCTTTCTGTGTAGTCTTAGTACCATTGTTGAACATCATTTGACTATATATGAGAGTTTATTTCTGGACTCTCTATTCTCTTACATTTGTCTATGTATCTGTTTGTAGCCACTACAGTTTTGATTACATTTTGAAATCAGGAACTATGAAGCTTCCTCGTTTGTTCTCAAGAATGTTTTAGTTATTTAGGGTCTTTTTAGATTCCATATCAATTTTAGAATTTTTTTCCATTTCTGAAAAGAACGTCCTTGGGATTTTGATAGAGATTCCATTGACTCTGTAGAGAATTTTGGTAGTATGGACATTTTAACAATACTAAGTCTTCCCAGGCCATGAATATGGGATGTCTTTCCATTTATTTGTGTCACTTTTAATTTCTTTCACCAATGGTTTACATTTCAAAGTGTACAAAACTTTTACCTCCCTGGTTAAGTTTATTCTTAAGTATTTTATTCTTTTTAACGCTCTTGTAAGTGGTATTGTTTTCTTAATTTCCTTTTCAGATTATTCATTGTTATTGTGTAGAAGTGCAACTGAGTATTGACTCTGTAACTATTGAATTTGTTTATAAGTTCTAATACACGTGTGTATAATCTTCAGGTTTTTTACATGTAAGATCATGTCATCTGTAAACAGAAATAGTTTCACTTCTTCCTTTCTGATTTGGATGCCTTTTATTTATTTTTTTGTTGATCTTATTGTTGTGTCTAGGAATTCCAGAGTTATGTTGAATAGAAGTTGGGAGGTGTGGGTACCCCTGCCTTGTTTCTCATTTTAGAGGAAAAACTTCTAGTTTTTTTACTGTTGAGTGTGATCTTAGGTCTGGGCCTTTCATATATATGACCTTTATTATGTTGGGGTACTTTTCTTCTGTTCCTAATTGGTTGAGTATTTTTATCATGTAAAGGTGTTGGGTTTTGTCAGATGATTTTTTCTCTGTCAATTGAGATGACTATGTGATATCTGTTCTTTATTCTGTTAATGTGCTATATTACATTTTTTTTACATTTAACAATTCTTGCATTCAAGGGATAAATCCCATGTGGTTATGGTATATAATTGCTTTAATGTTGAATTTAGTTTGCCAGTATTGAGGTTTTTGTATCAGTATTCATCATGAATTTTGGTGTATAGTTTTCTTAAAGTTTGTCTGGCTTTGGTATCAGGGTAATAATGCTGGCTCATAAAATGAGTTTGGATGTGCTCCTTACTCTTTAATTTTTTGGAAGAATTTGACAGAACATTAATTCTTATTTAAATGTTTGGTAGAATTGTCCAACGAAGCCATCTGGTCTGGACTTTTATTTGTTGGGAGGTTTTTACTACTGATTCAGTCTCCTTATTTGTTACAGCTCTGTTATGTTTCTTGATCTTTGAAATTTAGTCTTGGTAGGTTGTATATGTTTAGGAATTTATCCGTTTCTTCTAGGTTGTCCAATTTTTTGGTGTATAATTGTTTATAGTCTCATGGGCCGGTTTATTTCTTCGGCATCAGTTTTAATGTCTTCTCTCTAATATCTGATTTTTGTCTTTTGAGTCTCCTTGTTTTTTCTCAGTTAAGGGCTTGCCAATTTTGTTGATCATTTCAAAACACAAATTCTTGGTTTTACTGAGTTTTTTAAAAAATTGTTTTGTATACCTGTTTTGATATTTTTGCTCTAATCATTATTAACCCTTCCCTTCTACTTAGTGTAGTTTGTTCTTCTTTTACTAGTTCCTTGAGATGTAAAGTTAGGTTATTTGTTTGAGATCTCTCATCTTTTTTAATGTAGGCATTTCTAGCTGTTAGCTGTCCTCTTTCAACTGCTTTGTTGCAACCCATAAGTTTTGGTATGTTATGATTTCATTTTCATTTGTCTCAAGCTATTTTCTAATTTCCCATGTGATTTCTTCTTTAAGTCATTGGTTTTTCAACATTATGCTGTTTAATTTCCACATATTTATGGATTTTCCAGTTTTTCTGCTGCTGTTGATTTTTAGTTTCATTGCATTGTGGTCAGAAAAGATAGTTTGTAAGATTTTAGTCTTCTTAAATTAGTTAAGATTTGTTTTGTGACCTAACGTGGTCTGTCTTGGAAAATATTCCATGGACATTTGAGAAGAATGTATATCTGTTAGGTTTCATTGAATTTCAGTGTTGTTCCAGTCCTCTGTTTCCTTATGTATCTTCTGTCTGGTTGTTCTATCCATTATTGAAGCTAGAGTATTTCAGTCTCTTGTTATTATTTTATTACTTTCTACTTATCCTTTCAATTCTGTCCATGTTTGCTTCATATATTTGAGTACTCTGATTACTAGATATAATTGTTATATCTTCCTGGTGAAATGACGCTTTTATTATTACCTAATGGTTCCTTTGCCTCATGTGAGTTTTTTACTTAATTTTTGTCTGACATAAATATCTTCACCCCTGCTCTCTTTTGGTTACCATTTGCATGGAATATCTTTCTGTCCTTTCACTTTTAGCTGATTCTATCTTTATATTTAAGGTGAGTCTCTTATACACAGCATGTAATTGCATCTTGTTTTTTTTCAGCTACTCTTTGTCTTTTGATTGGAGAGTTTAAGCTATTTAAACTAATTACTGATATGGATAACTTAACAATTGCTATTTTGTTAGTTGTTTTTGACTACCTTGCAGCTATTTTGTCTCGTTGCTTTCTTTTGTGTTTTGTTGATTTTTTTGCATATTAATCACTTTCTTATTTTCTTTTGTTTATCTTCAATAGGTATTTTCTTTGTGGCCACCATGGGACTTATATAAAACATGTTATAATTAGAAAAATCTATGTTAAGCTGATAATAACTTGATTTTAGTCATATACAAAAACTCAGCTCTTTTACACCTGCTCACCTCCACTTTGTTATTGATGTCACAAATTACTTCTTTATATATTGCGTATTTTTTAACTTAGTTTTATAGTTATAGTTATTTATTTGTTAAAGACTTTTTGGAGTAGTTTTAGGTTCATAGCCAAATTGAGAGGATGGTATAGAGATTTCCCATATACCATCTACCCTCATACATGAATAGCCTTTCTCTATTATCAAGATTCCCCACGCTAGAGTGGTACTCGTGTTACGATTGATGAACCTACATTGACACACCGTAATCACCCAAAGTCCATAGTTTGAATTACAGTACACTCTTATCGTCATATAGTATGTGTTTAGACCATTGATTTTCAACCATTGTGCTATGCTGCAAGAATTTTTAAAACATGCAGTACCCAACTATATAGTCAGGGACACTGACCTCTATTCCCTTAGATTGTTAAATACAGCCAACACAAACAATAGCCATTTGGTGTGAATGAATCAAAATTAACTTTTTTTGTCAGATCAGCAAAAAATATATTTTTTGGTGTACACAGCATTTTAATAGTTAATGTGCCATGAGATGAAAAGGTTGAAACTCGCTGGTTTAGGCAAATGTATAATGACATGTATCCGTCAGTATAGTTTCATATACAGTAATTTCACTGCCCTAAAAACACTGTATTTTACTCCATCCTCCTAACCTCTGGCAAGCACCGATCTTTTTACTGTCTCTATACTTTTGCCTTTTCCAGAATGTCATATCGTTGGAATCATGCAGTATTTAGCCTGTTCAGATTGGCTTCGTTCACTTAGTAATCTGTAGTTTGATTTCTTCCATGTCTGCCTGGCTTTTAATGCTATCCGGGTTTTCCCACTATCCAAAAGTAGAACATTCCTATGAAACATTTCATAATGGTGCAAAGGGAGGAGTATCCCCCCGTTTCTGTAAGTTCAAGTTATGCCACTTTGCTTTTATGAAGGACATGTATTAGTACCTGTTTTCAATAACCAAAGTAAACCTGATGACATTTCACTTTGAGATAAAAGTCATTATGTTCTAATGTAGAACTTTGGTAAAAGCAAAGTGGCATAAGTCAAATTTATGGAAAGTGGGGGATTCCTGTATAATAGTTCATTGTCTGGAGGTTCCATCGCTTACTTATCCACTTACCTGCTGAGGAACATCTTAGTAGCTTACCGGTCTTGACAATCATGAATAAAGCTGCTATAAGTATCTGTGTGTAGGTTTTTGTGTGGACAACAGCTTTTAGCTCCTTTGGGTAAATACCAAAGAGTGTGATTGCTGGGTCATATGGTAAGAGTATATTTAGTTTTGTGAGAAATGGCCAGACTGTTTTCCAAACTGGCCATACTATTTTGCATTCCCACTAGCAGTACATGACAGTTCCTTTTGCTTCACATCCTCGCCAGCATTTGGTGTTGCTGGATTTTGGCCATTTTAATAGGTTTTTAGATATCTCATTATTTTAGTTTGCATTTCCCTAATAACTTATGATGTGGAACATCTTTTCATATACTTATATGTTATCAGTATATCTTATTTGTTGAGTTGTTTCTTAAGGCCTTTGGCCCATATTTTATCTGGGCTGTTTATTATTGTTGAGTTTCAGGAGTTCTTTAGATATTTTACAAGGATACAAAATCAATACTCAGAAATTGATGGCATTTCTATACACCAATAAATGAACTATCAGAAAGAAAAACTAAGAAAACAATTCCAATTACTATTGCAACCAAACAAATGAGGTACGTAGAAATAAATTTAACCAAAGAGGTAAAAGACCTGTATTCTGAAAACTATAGGATACTGAAGAAAGAAGTTGAGAAAGATACAAATAAATGGAAGACTATATCATGTTCATGGATTGGAAGAATTAACATCATTAAAATGTCTATACTACCCAAAATAATCTATAGATTCAGAGTAATTCCTATCAAGATTCCAGTGATATATTTCACAGAACTAGAACAAATATTCCAAAAATTTATGTGGAATCAAAAAGACCCCAAATAGTCCCAGCAATCTTGAGAAAGAACAACAAAGTTGAAGGGATCCCAATATTTGATATCAAACTATACCATAAGACCACTGTAATGAAAATAGTCTGGTACTGGCATAAGAACAGACACATAGATCAGTGGAACCGAATAGAGAACTTGGAAATAAACCCATGTTTCTATGGTCAATTAATATTTGACAAAGGGGGCAGGAGTATAAAATGGAGTATAGGTGGTCCCTTCAGTAAATGGTGTTGGGAGAACTGGACAACCCACCAACTTACACCATACACTAGAATAAACTCAAAATGGCCAAAAGACTTAAATGTAAGTCATAATACCATAAAAATTCTAGAGGAAAACATAGGCAATAAAATTTCAGATATCTCATGTAGCAATATTTTTGCCGATATATCTCCTAGGGCAAGAGGAACAAAGGAAAACAAACAAGATGGGAACCCACTGTATGGGAGAACATATTTGCCAATGATGCATCAGACAAGTGTTTAATCTCCAGAACATGTAAAGAATTCATACAGTGCAACAACAGGAAGACAGTCCAATTAAAAAATGGGCAAGGGACTTGAATAGACACTTTTCCAAGAAGAATGTACAGATGGCCCATAGAAATATGAAAAAAAATACTGAACATCACTAGAAACCAGAGAGTTGCAAATTAAAACTGCTATGAGGTACCACCTCACACTTGCCAAAATGGCTATCATTAATAAGTCAACAAACAATAAATGCTGGCAAGGATGTAAAGAAAAGGGAACCCAGTCCTGGCTGGTGTGGCTCAGTGGGTTGAGTGCCGACCTGTGAACCAAAGGGTCGCAGGTTCAATTCCCAGTTGAGGGCACATGCCTGGTTTGTGGGCCAGGTCCCCAGTGGGGGTGGTTGTGAGAGGCAATCACACATTGACGTTTCTCTTCCTCTCTTTCTCCCTCCCTTCCCCTCTCTCTAAAAATAAATAAAATCTTTAAAAAAAAAGAAAAGAGAACCCTAGTATACTGTTCATGGGAATGCAGACAGGTGAAAACACTCTGGAAAACCGTATGGAATTTCCTCACAAAATTAAAAGTTGAACTGCCTTTTGACCCAGTGATTTCCCTACTATGGGTACATCCAAAGAATCCAGAAACACCAATTCAAAATAGTATATGCACCCCTATGTTCATAGAAGCTGTTTACACTAACCAAGTGCTGGAAACAGCCTGAGTGCCCATCAGTAGATTAGCAGATCAAAAAACTGATGTACATTTACACAATGAAATACTATGCAGCAGTGAAAAATAAGGAACTCCTATCTTTTGCAACAGCATGGATGGAACTGGAGACTATTATGCTAAGGGAAATAAGTCAGGCAATGAAGATGAATACCATATGATCTCATATATAACTGAAATCTAAGGAAGAAAATAAACTAATGAGCAAAATAGAATCAGGCACAGGAACAAGGAATGGACTGGTAGCTGTAAGAGGAGCATCGGGTGGTTGGGAATGGTTGAAAGAAGGTAAAGAGATTACACAAAGAACATATATGTATTACCCATTGAAATGAACAACAGTGTGGTGATTGACTGTGGGAAGGGGGCAAAGGGGAGAAATTGGGACAACTGTAATAGCTAAACAATAAAAAAAAACTGGAATGTTGGGTGCATGTTCTACTTTACTCTACTTCCACACCCTCCAAAGGAGAATCTATGAACCAAGCTGAGCTGTGCCTGGCTCTAGGGAGGAGAGGTTGTTATGGGTAAAATGATGGCAGTTATCCATTTTACTGTGGCTGTTTTTGGCTTTGCGCTTGACTAGGGTACTGCATTTTTATTGGTTTCTGGAGTTCTCATGAAGGTATTTTGGTCTGTATGTTATTTTTTATGTTGTTTTCTCTGTTGGGCAAATGGAAGCTGGAACTTCTTATTTGGCCATCTTGCTGACATCATTCTCAAATGATCTTTTGTGTGTGGTATGAGACATGGGTAGAGGTTCACCTTTTCATCTTCTTTTTTTCATATGGTGATCTAGCACCATTTAAAAAACGTTTTAATTTGCTGCAGAGTAATCGTTGTGTCTTTGTCAAATAACAGCCGACTACATGAAAGTGATTCTATTTCTAGCCTGTCTGTGGGTTCCATTGACCTGTTTTTGTACCAGTACACTACCATTTTGATTACTGTAATTTTATAGTAAGTTAAAATCAGGAATTATTTTTGTGTATCCATATGAATTTTAGTATTGGTTTCACAGTTTCTCAAACATTCCTACTGAAGTTTTATTGGGAGTTAATTGAATCAATAGAGTAGGAGAATTGACGTCATAACAAAATAAATTGAATCTTTCAATCTACAATCATGGTCTCTCTCTTCTTTATTTTGGATTTTCTTTATTTCTCCCAATAATGTTTTATAGTTTACAGTATAACAGTCTTCCACATCTTTTGCTAAATTTATTTTAAACTATTTAATATTATTGAGAAAGGAGTTATTTCTAAAACTTTGCTACTAGTATATAAAAATATAATTGACTATTATTTTATATTTTGCACAGGTATATTTTATGTGTTTTTATATATTTATTTCAAATCTTGTAACATTGCTGCTGATTAATTCTAGTAGATATTGTGAGTATACCTTAGAATTTTTCTGCAAAAGCAACCATATTATCTGAAAATTGAGAGCTTTACTTCTCTTCCTTTAGTGGTATCATTTATTCAGTTTTTTGGCTTTTTGCATTGTCTAGGATTTTCATTTAGTGTCAAAGAGAAGTGGTGAGATTGGACATCCTTGCCATTTTTTCTACCGTAGAAGGAGAGTCTTTCACCTTCAGATTTGATATTAGCTGTAGGTTTTCTGTAACTGCCCTTTATAAAAGTGAAGAAGAACCTTCTATATTTCTTGTTTGCTGAAAACGTTTTTGGAAAAAGTGTTGATATTTGTCAAAATACCTTTTCTTATCTATTGAGATGATTGTGGCTTATTTCTGATACACTTTTATCTTTTTTATTCTTTCTCATTTCTTGATTTGTTTTTTAAATTTGCTAGTCACTTCTATAGATTGAAGATTCCACAGTCAGTCTGATTTTCTTTTTATTACCTCACATGGAGCTAAATTAATGCCATATACTACACCATAGCCAAATGACCCATTGAATGTAGCTGACACTGAGAGTTTTTACAGATTGTGTCATGAGCTAGGCATTCCTAGACAGATATTTCTTGGTGTTATTGACTCTCAGCACTCTTTGGCATGAATCTTTTTTCTTAATAGTGATATATTTTGATTTTAATAGAAGATTGTGTGATGTGTGATAGTCATTGTCTTAGGTGATTTCTTAGAATTGTACATCCTCTCACTACATTTGTATGAACATAACATATTCTCAATAGGAACCTTTAATACTAATAATTTCTAATTTCAGTTATTGATTTTTTTAAAAGTAATTATAAATGTTTATAAAATATCTGGTATTTATCTCATTTATATAGCATTTATTATATATAGACTATTTTGCTATAGTTTGAAAACACAAGGAATGGCATTTGAAATCAGCCATTTCTTAAGTGAATAGTTTGTTTCATTTCCTGCTTTTCTCTTTCATGCTGCAAATATGTCTATGTACATAGATATTGGCAGACAATAAATTTGAAGGAATTAATGAATTCTAGCTATTTTTCCTGTTCTAGAAAGTGAAATGTTTAAATTGCCCTTCTCTGTGATTTCTTTTCGTTTCAATGCCCTTGAATATATAGGGTTCTATTTCAGAAACACTTACGCTAAGTGTGATGATAAGCACAGTACATGCGCGTGTGTGTGCACACACACTTACTCTCACATTCACACACAGAAGAGATAAACACTGGATGAAATAATTTAAATCTGCTAATTTTATCCTGTGGAGTGCAAGTATGAAGAATGTTAGGGAAGAGTATGATTATAATTATTAGAGAAAATTAGGAAAATTTTTATTAAGAATGTGTTATTACAAGAAGAACAAATAAGAAATATTTATTAATTGGAAAGAGATGGTAACATAATTTCTGAAAATCCATTTATCTAATAATAGTGTATTGAAAATACTTTGTAAACTGTAAAAGCCAGTAACAGTGTTGAGGTTTTAAAATTTTTATTTTAATTATTAATTTTATATACTACATTGTGAGGTTGCTTCTATTTTATCATATTTTACTAGTCTCACAGATTTTAAAATATTTAACACTGATTTTCTCCAGTCTTGATTATCTGTTTAAGGAACAAAGGACAGTGTTTGTGATGTTCTCAGTTTTTCTGATACCCTTTTCTAAATATTAAAGAGAAAGATTGTACCTTATTTTAACAATGTAGTATTTCTTCAATTTGATTAAGGTTGAATTTTTTTAATTTAAGAGTTAAATTAGCGTCTTTAAAATTGCAAGATTATTACTCCACATGAAAATAATCAGATGATCCTTATATATGTAATAAAATCTAAATATTAAAATATTTAATATTAAAATATTTAGATTTACAATATTAAATCTAAATATATCTGAGAATCACAATTAACTCTTTTTTGGGGGATCTATACTTGTTTTTACATTACATGTTTCCCTCCTCATATACTACCTACATTGTATTGCTCTGTTGAGTTTTATAGGTATTTTTTAGTCAGTGAGTGAAATCAGATCTACTTCAGAATTCATTTATTTATACTCTCTAGATTTGTTTGTGAGCCAAAAATAATCATTGGTGGCTCCATTAGAAAACTATTGAGTATATAAGCCCGGTATGCTGAGGTTAGCCCGCATATACACTTAAATATGGATTTTGTGCTTGGAAATCCTGTAGTTTTAAAATGAGCAGAGTTTGACTTCTGGAATATATAGATCTCTAGAAAATAGAAGATGAGGTAAGATGAGAATCTGTTTATGGAAAACATGAGTTTTACAGTTATTTTCTGATTTTCAGTTTGAATTTTGGTGAACATATTAAATATTCCATTTGTAAACAAATACAGTGAAAAATGAATTCATTGTTTAAAGTTTAAACAACCCGTGAAACAGTTATTGAACTTTAGTTGGGGAGCACTTTAATAAAAACATTTTAACATCTAATTATGAAAATCATAGAAATGACTCAAATAGTTGATTTTGTATTTTTATTTTATTCTTTTATTAACCCATTGATCTTTATTTTGTCTTATACCTGAAAATAAGAACAAAATGTGTGCTTATAGAGCAATTATTTTATTGAGAACATATCTTAAAAGTCAAGAAGTGAAGCTGCTTGGTAATGCTATAAATTTAAAACTGTCCTACAGCAAGACAGTACGATGCAAATATGACTTAATAAGATCACAAACTGAATTTCAGTGAAACAACCAAGATTTACATTAAATTAGGAATTTTAAAACTGATTTAGTTTGTTTTACTGAGCATTTGCTTAATAACATTTTGCCTTCTTGCAATCTTTTTAAAGACAATAATTCGTCTGTGAAATGCAGGCACATCCTCAGTAGAAAAATTGAAAGCAACAGCTCACTTTCTGAAACCACACATATAGCGATATAAAGAAATATTTCAGCTCTACAAAATTTAATAAATCATCCCATTTCCTAATTTGATCATATTAGATGCTGATGTGGAAGAAGCATTTCAAATACCATCTCCTCATTAATATACATCAGTCTGGGGAATAGAATGGAATACTTATGCAGAGATGTCACAGTTACTGTTTCGTAGTTTACTAAGTGGAACAGGTTGATGTGATACTGGGTGCTATTTGTCAATGTCTTGTTAAAATGGTTTGGGTCGAGTTATGGAGTCCAGAAAGACGGCGGCTGATAAATCAAAAGTGGATTGAGTGGACAGGAGGCAGTGATTGATACTGTGACAGGATATGAAGAAAGGAACCTTGATACAAGCATGCATGATATTGAATATGAGAAGGAAAATGGCCCTGGAGTATGGATATTATTCAAGGAAATGAGAATAATAATATCGACCTGAAAATATTGCTGGCTGAAGATTAGGATAGTCCTTATTAGAGCATAAATACTTTGTTAGAGTAGTAAGGGTGAAATTATGTAAAAATTTGTGAGAAGACTATTTTAACCAATGTCTGAGGACTCTCTAATGATAATTTATTGTTTAAGGTAGTTTAGCCTTGTTTATCTGGACTAATTCTTAAAGCATTTGTTATAACCACCCTAACTGCCAGAAAATTAAAACATTTTTTCTTTTAGAATATTTTAAAAAGTATTTACCTTCACATTGTGATTTTATAGAATTATGTATTCAGAGCCTGAATTTGTATGTGTAAATAGTGTTTTCTATACATTGATTTTGACTTCTAAAATTACATTGTTAACTTTAAGTAAAAATCTTCATTGCACAGTTTTTAGCATGTTTTATGTTAGTCATTTTGAATGGCAAATGAAAAATCCCTGACAGATGAGCCATTTCACAAAGATCAAGGCTGTATATACTGAATTTTCTTTTACTGATTTTTTGGTGAAGTATTAGTTGATATCAGGGAGTTCTTGGCGGGAATCTTTTGATTAGTCCTACTTTTGTCCTTGACAATGTATGGGAACTGTCTTTTGCGTCCTCTCTGGAAGAGTTCTGTATCTAACCCTTGGCAGACTAAGAGGTTCCTTTAGAAAGGTATTTGAGTAACTTTTGATTATTCAGTATATAAGAGACAAAGAGATGTGTAGTTGTCAAATAATTATAATACTTGTCTTCATCATGCACAGTCTTTCTTCCTCTTAAGAACTTACACTTAATGGCATAAATTTTGTTAAATATATAATAGAAAACATTTGAAATGAGGTGTTGCTAACTATTCAGGCAATTGAAACCAGTAGTGATTAATTCATTGATAATTTTTTTCTAGCCCTTTATAAAAGTACTGGTAAATGTATGTAGTTTTCCTGCATTTTTCAGAACTCATTTAATTAAATGAAAGTTGTTATTTTGGGGTTTATCACCTCAGTATTTGATAAATGAACATCATCATGTCAGCTAAAAAACTTAGTATTAGAAGTTCTTAACTACGCTGTTTATTGCCACAATTATTTTTTGAGACCCAGAGTATGATTCTGAATATTTGTGATTTCCAAATAGTAGAATACATTTTTTATAGTTTTCTGGAGTTTCCCCTGTAATTTGTTCTTTATATGGCAGCTGAAATGCAAATCTGTTAGTACCTTCCTTAGGTTCAGGGGTTTAGAATAAAATCCAAATGTTGATGGAGCTTGAAGTCCCTCTGCGATCTGGGTCTCCCTGCCTTTTTAATCACATCTTTCTAATCTCAGTCATACTTCTAGTTTCTCTACAGTTCTTTTTTCTCTCTCAGGGCCCTTGAACATGTGTTTGCTTCTGCTTGAAATATTTTTTCTGTCTCTCTCATTATCTCTTATTCATCTTAGAGGTCTTGCCTTAAAGACGTTTCCGTGGAAGGTCTTCTCTGTCCACCCTGTCATGGATACACTCTCCCATCATACACAGTATTCACTGCTTGTCACCCTGGATTTTAGCAAGCTTGCTAAAGCTGACCCTAGCTACTGTTATAGAACATGGGTATGCATTCAGGTTTATTAATTTTCAACTTATAGATTAAGCTTTAAGCTTGATATAATTAGTTCTTGCTTGATTTTCATTTCTATCATGGAGAAACTAATTTGATATTATAGGAGGTGACATTAATGACAAATTAGAAATAGCACAGAAAAAGTTCTGGATCAGCCTTTCTGAGTCTCAGTGTCCTCATTTTGTAAAGTGAGTATTGAACTCATTCTAGCTCTAATTCTGTTTCTAAATTGTATGAGAATAAGTTTCATGGTGTATACTTATTTAAACAAAAACTTTGTTTTATCATTTTTCACTTTTGCCTTTTTTTTTTTAAACTAATGGATGTACCTGCTATTTTGCCATGTGACTGTGCTCCAAAAGAATAATGAAACCCACTTCAAGGAACTCAACATTTACTCACATTGATATTACTGTCTACTTGATCTGTTTCTGTTTGCTTCCCTCAAGAGCTCTAGTTTGCTCTGGTTTTCTACAGAGCTTTTATTCTTTGTGCATTTGTGTTGGAAATGATCTTCTAATGAAAATTTTTGTTTATTTGATTTATAACTTTAAGAAGTGGCTGTGAGGCCCTGGAGAAATATAGGTGTAGAATTTGTGGGGCTAGGTTATTTCAGACTATTTCTGTTAGATGAGGAGGCTGAGTTTAGAGAAGTTAATTCCAAGGTAACCAAGCAGTAGCGGCAGAAATGTTTTTTTAATCGTGTGGTGATTTTATGGCTTCTATCTTTCACAGGTGGTTTTTTTCCTCCCCTCTAGTTTTTAAATGTGTGTGGATGATACAGGGTCAATAGAGGAAGGCAAAATTCTGGAGGAGCAAAGCTGGCAACATTGTTCTTACCCAGATAGTCCGAAAGTGAGCTGTCCGATTGGGGATAATAAATTTAGCATAAAATGAGCATTGTACATAAATATAAGAGGTTATCAATTTGTTTTAAAAATCTTTATTTCTATAAGGATGCAGTTAAATAAATGTGTTTCTATTGTTTGTTTATTTACCTTAGTGTGTATTTATAAAATTTACCCAAAATAAAGATGAAGCCCAGAAGATACTGGATCTAACCTTGGATAAAGTACACTTTAATTCAGGCCACTATTTATTTTTATTAATGTGTACTTGACTGGAACTAGCATCAGTTTTACATGGACATTCAAAATTGATGGATTTTTAAATATTAATCCTAAGGAATTAATGAGATCATTTAAAAAATAGGGTATTATTCCCTCACCCTACCTTCTACTTCTCTGTTAAGGTGCTTTTTAATTAAGATTTTCTAGGTTTATAACATATAATCCAAACTGGACAAAAGTTGAACTATTAAGTATTAATCATGAAATCTCCCCTCTTTGAATAAAAAAATTCAGTGATTTACATTGAATAAAATATTTTATTTAGTACTGTAGTATTGGTTCCATCGAATAAAGGGGTGCTATTTAAAAAAAATTATTTTTAGACAGAGGGGAAAGGAAGGAGAAAGAAAGGGAGAGAAAAATTAATGTGTGGTTGCCTCTCGCACGCCCCCCACTGGGGTCCCGACCGGCAACCCAGGCCTGTGCCCTGACTGGGAATCAAACTGGCGACACCCTGGTTACAGGCTGGCGCTCAATCCATTGAGCTACACCAGCCAGGGCCTTTTTTTTTTTGATACTTTGCTTTAAGATATTCCTTTCCAGTTTTCAGATATTTTAAATCAGTTTTAATACTTTCACATCAAAATCTTTTGTTCAGGTCCAAAAAAAAGTACAGTAAAAATTAATTAGTTGTCTTGACCTTCAAAAATTAGTAGATTAAAAATACCCAAAATTTTAGGTGGCATAAATAAGAACTGGGTTCTCTAATGACAAAGTAGATTACTTTTTCATAGACTTTTCTTCTCAGCTTTTTGACTGCCCTGCCATCCTAGTTCTTCTGTTCGTGACTCACATTGGAGCACTTTGCTGTCCAGGGAAAGCCAGAGCCCACATTTTCGCCTATAATGGCAGCTGTATTGTGGGGAGCCCTGTCTGGGGGGTCCTGAACTGACTGAATGGACCCATTATCCCTTTGCTGAGTTATCGCTACTTTTCTGGTTTTTAACCAGGTTTTACTGTTGTGCAGAGTGGAGTCATGACTCTCCAAACAGCTGAGTGATGATCTGTCCATTCTGATTTTCCACTGCTCCTCTCCACTGGTATATATAACCAGCAATTGACTGTACTTCTTTATGCAACATATACTGCATTATCAAGTTAAAGATATTTAATACATGCTTTTGGTTGAGGTAATTTCATTATAGCAGTAGCTGAATTTCTTGTTGTCTATTTCTTGTGCCTCATTTACAGTAGAGAAATAGAGGAAAATCTGGAGAATGCCATGCAGTGAGTACTTTGTTACCTGGGCAATGCCCAGGCTAGAATTTACCCTGGTGGGCTGCCATAGGTACTACTATTGGATATAACGAACTGCTAATGCATTTGATTGGGTGGTTCTTCGAATGTTGGCAGATACTTAAACCAGTCCCTGCCCTAAATGAGCTTATTGTGACAAGATTTTCTTTTTGATTTATTTTTCTTATTCTTTTACATCATTGTTGTATAACCCAAGGTAAAAAGTAATACTTTTTATCTCATGACTTGTGTAGTAGATAGAGATAATTTATTGAGAATGAAATATATCCCCTTACACATTCCTATGAAATTACAGGTCGTAGAATCTTGTCCCCCATATTGATAACAATTACTTAAAATACCGAAGTGATTCAGAAGTAGGTAATCTGTTGTATATTTTGTCGATTGTAAGTAAAGGGGTCATTAATTATACCCTTTATTTTTGTTTTGATTATTCTGTATTTCACTTGCTTTTTGGTCACGATTTAGAGTATGTATTTACAAATCTGTTAAAGGATCATCATATTTGTTCTGTTTCATAGAAATAGTACTTAATATTTAATGACATTTTGTTCTAGAACTCACTGTTTATATTTTTTTGAGAATGAGGGTTTTTTTTTTTCCATAAACATGTTTATCTTGTGGGTGCTGTAAACTTTACAGTTTCCAGCTACAACAGGAAGTATAAATAACACCATCTGTAACCTCGTATTAAATTGGATCTTCCTGTTAGTGGTAAACTTAAGTAATTCCCTGCGGGTTTTTAAAAAAATACTTGGAATAAACTTTGTAGTCACAGATATTAAATATGAAGTTAATATATACGGCTACTTTTGTCAAAATCAATTTATTTATTTATTTATTTATTTAAATTTTAGGAGAAGTGACATAACCTGATATATGGTTTTAAAGAGCTCTCTGGTGCCTATGTAGAGAATAAATTGTATAAACTGTAGTGCAGCAAGGGTAGAAGCAGGCAGAACAGTTGCAAGTCAATTTCTAAAGTCTGTGAAGAAGATGGCATCTCAGTGGAGTGTGATAAGTGAAGTGAACAGAAGTAATGGGACTTGATTATACATTGAGAGCAAACTCAGTAGAGCTTTCTGTTGGGCTAGATGTGGGGGAAGCTGAGTTGAGGAAAGGATTTGAAAGAATGGAAAGACTGGAGCTTTGCTGGGTAGCTCAGTTGGTTGGAGTGTCATCCCATATGCCAAAAGGCCGCAGGTTCAATCCCTGGCCAGGGTATGTACCTAGGTTGCAGGTTCAGCCACTGGTTGGGGCACATATGGGAGGTAACAGATTGATGTTTCTCTCTCTCTTCCTCCCTCCTTCCTTCCTTTTTAAAATCAATAAGACATATCCCCAGGTGAAGATTTAAAAAAAGAAAGGAAAAATGGAGCCGTCTAGAATTTTACAGTGTGCAGCCTTCATCTGTGCACAGGCTCTGATTGAGCTTCAGCAAGTGGATGAATGTTGGTGGCTTCCATGAGGAAGGTTGTGAAGGATAGCCTGTATTTTTTAAAGTTAATATGGGAAGGACATTGGTGCACTCTAATCTTTCACCCATAAATTTTTGTTGAAAAATAGAAGTTTTTTCCTCATAGGATTATTGTGACAAATATAGGACATTTTGGTATTATCCACTGTAAGTTATTTTCTTCAATCTAGTTTTAAAAAAAAAATTTCTATTGGTTTCTATTGGTTCTGTTATTCTATTTTATTTTTTGTGAAATAATTCATGTTCACACCCTATCCCTGCCTTTTGCCTTAGAAATTTGTGCATATTGTGCCAGTTATCTTTCAGCATTATTTTCAGGCTGAAGATTCTGAAGTTTTATAGTTCACCTTCATATGGAAGGCCTCCACGCCATACCTTCCTAATAATTTTATTTTCACATACATGCATTGTCTGGTTCTTGTCAAAAGAAATAGACTTAGGTAGTATTTTCTTTTCTGTTTCCAATATGCTTTCTGTTAATGGCCACTATTACAGTTGGCCTTTCTGAATATAACAGCACATTGGAAATGTTACTCTTCAGGAAACAGTGTATAATGACTACCAGATCTCTTTCCAGATCACTCTTATTTTATGAGTATAGTAATCCCTTCTCATTTATGAGTTTGCCTTATTTGAAATTCAGATATAATGTAGATTTACTTCTGTACTGTATGTTTTTCAGAACCTCTGCTGGACATCTGGGTCACTCGTTTCCACCTTTGTTCTTTTGCCAGTTGCTTCTTAGACAATTGGTCACATACATATTAAGTATCTTGAAAATATATTTTATCATTGAGCTATGTGTATTACCATGTGGTGTTTGTAACCCTTATGATATTGGGCAAGAAGAGATTAAAAAGAATGTTGTTTGTGCTGTCAGAGGTATTACTGCCAAGGTAGATGTCTAGTAGTGCTACACATAAAGTGCCATGGAAGTGTGAATTGTAATGCATATTGTCAGCTCAGGCTCCAAAGAGTGTGAGACTTTTTGCCAAAAGGGGGTTTAAAATGACCCTCCCATCATCATGCTTATGGAATACAGACTAAGGAAGCAAAGTTCTCAGGTTAGAGACCAGGGAGCTATAGGACCACAGAACATTCTCATTAATTTGTAAAACCAGTAATCTGAATTTTATAACAAATGTTTTTTAAAAAGCAAAGCTTTTTATATAAATTAATAGGTACAGATTTGGTTTTTAAAGTCTCTATTTTCGGAAGGTATGTTAACAAAGTCTTAAGAATGGACCTTCAGATGAGGTGTGAATGAATTTACTGTAACCAATAATAAAGTGGAAAGAGGCTTTCTAAAGAAGTCCACAGCTTATATTCAATGATTTTTTCAAAGGATAGAGAAAATTTCAGGTTTATTGGCTTGTCAAAAGCAGCGCAATCTGGTTGGTGGTTGATTCTTAACCTTTCTTTGATCATATCAGATGTAAAGAAAGATGTCAAAGGAAGAACCTGATGAAGACTATGATCTTCTTCCCAAAAAATTTCATATATTTACATACATAATTTTCCATGTCCTTCAAGAAGGGTTCTCTGACATCCTGAAACTCCATGGATTCACTAAGTGAGACCATCTATGCCAGTGTGAGAAACATTCAAGCAACGTTCAGAATCAAACTTGAATGACTGTGCAAGTATAAATATCTATGAGCTAACGGAGGTTGCCTCAGTAATTATCTGTTTCCTTCCCTTCCTATTTTAACCCCACTATTGTCTATTTCAACCTCAAAAATTTAAAAAACAAATTAAAAACTATAGCTCATTTCCAATTTAGGGTAGGGAAATAGCTTTGGTAGCTATTTAGTGTGTTGTTTCCTATATTTTTATTTTAGTGAATGTGAAGCATATTTATGAAGCTTTATAGATTATCTTGCAATCTGATTAAGAAAAATAAGATTATGAGTTTCTGGTGTAAGAATTCTTCTACCGTGAGGACTTTCAAGAAGTTAATTCTGGGACTGCTGGTCAAAATGGCAACGTAGGCAGACATGGCTTGCCTCTTTACACAACCACATCAAAATTACAACTAAAATATAGAAAACCATCACTGAGAACTGCCAGAAATTGAGTTGAAAGGAGGCCTGATAACTACGAAATCAAGTCAAATGGAAGTCTGACAACTACGGACTTAAAGAAACCACATCTGTCCCGATTAGTAGGGGTGGCACAGACATGGAACAGGCTGGTCACTGATGTGTGGTGAATAAAAATATGAGAGGTATGTCTTGGGAGCAAGGAGTCCCAACCCTACACCAGGCTCCCCAGCCTAGTGTTCCAAAGCCAGGAAGATAAGTCCCCACAACTTTTTGCTGCAAAATCTAGTGGAGTTTGAGTTCGTGGAAGAAACTGCTGGAGCCCCAAGTAGTTCCTTTTAGAGAACCCACACATGGACTCACCTACTCAGACTGCCTCCCTCTGAGCTCCAGGACCAGGGTAGCAGCTTGAAAGGTGCCAGTGGCATACAGAGATAAACTGAATTGTCTGGCATCAAGGCGTTCAGAGGCCATTGTCCCTTTTCTGAACCCTCCCTCCACAGAGCCAGCAAGCTGGTGCTATACCTGAGACTCCATCAACTGGCTAACACTGTTTGACCCACCTTGAAGATCCCCAGAGACTCTGTCCCATCCAATTTATGGGCCCACCCAAGCTTCTTTTCCATATGAATGGCTGACCTTGGCTTATGCTTCACAAATTCCTGAACCGTATCAAACAAGCAATAACTGGCTTCAGTTAGCCTCAGGCCTGGCACTAGCAGCAGCCAGCCTATATTCACACCTTGGCTTTGCCTGGGAATCTCCAAGCCCAGCATAAGTAGAAGCCATCAGATTGCTTTATAACTCAGGCTTTGTATAACTTTATTATTCTAGATAACAGGAATAATATAGGTGGGGACCGACCTTGACCTGCAGCACCCAGGAAATCCCAGCGCCAACCCACCCAGTGGACAGCTACAGACCATGTTCGAGCACCACCTCCTTGCCCCTGCACAGCTGATCCTCCACAGAAGGAGGACTTTGGTGGCCAGTGGTCACAGCCAGTCCTTGCAGACTACAGGCCTGGGTAAATCCTTCCCATTGATTTACCAACAGCAACTAAGGCTCAACTAAAAGAGAAGGGTATACTCAGCCCACACAAAGGGTGTACCTTGAGTACCCGGCTTGGGCGATAGGTGAGGCTGTGCCATTGGACCCTACAGGAGACCAACTGCATTAAACCATGCTACCAAGACATGGAGTCAAAGCATCTCTACCTAATACATAGAAACAAACACAGGGAGGCTGCCAAAATGAGGAGACAAAGAAACATGGCCCAAATGAAACAACAGATCAAAACTCCAGAAACAAGCTAAACAAAATAAGGATAAGCAGTCTATCAGATGCAGAGTTCAAAACACTGGTTATAAGGATGCTCAGGGAACTTAGTGAGGACCTCAGCAGCATAGAAAAGACCTAGTCAGAAACGAAGGACACACTAATTGAAATAAAGAACAATTTGCAGGGAAACAACAGTAGAGTGGATGAAGCCGAGATTCAAATCAATAATTTGGAACACAAGGAAGCAAAAAACAACCAATCAGAACAACAAGAAGAAAAAAGAATTCAAAAAAATGAGGGTAGTATAAGCAGCCTCTGGGACAACTTCAAGAGGTCCTACATTTGCATGATAGTGGTACCAGGAGAAGAATAAAGCAAGAAACTGGAAATCTGTTTGAAAAAATAGTGAAAGAAAACTTCCCTAATTTGATGAAGGAAATAAACATGCAAGTCCATGAAGCACAGAGAGTCCAAAACAAGATGGATGCAAAGAGACCCACTCTTAAGACACATCATAGTTAAAAAGCTAAAGGTTAAAATATAAAGAGAGAATCTTAAAAGCATCAAGATAAAAGAAATTAGTTACCTCCAGGGGAGTTCCCATAAGACTGTCAGCCAATTTCTCAAAAGAACTTTGCAGGCTGAAGAAATACTCAAAGTCATGAAAAGCAGGGACCTACAGCCAAGATTGCTCTACCCAGCAAAGATATATCATTTAGAATTGAAGGACAGATAAAGAGCTTCCCAGGCAAGTAAAAACTAAAGGAGTTCATCATCACCAAACCATTATTATATGAAATGTTAAAGGGACCTATTTAAGAAAAAGAAGATCAAAACTATGGACAATAAAATGGCAATACATATCTATCAACAACTGAATCTAAAAAACAAATTAAGCAAACAGGAGCAGCAGAGACAGAATCATGGATATGGAGAACATTTTGATGGTTGCCAGATGGGAGGAGGGTATGGGAGAATGGGTGAAGAGGTGAGGACATTAAGACGTACATATGGGTAGTTACAGAATAGCCATGGGGATGTAAAGTACAATACAAGAAATGGAGTAGCCAAAGAACTTAGATGCATGACCCATGGACATGACCAATAGTGGGAGGATTGCCTGAGGGAGTGAGGGTGCTGGGTGGAGGAGGACAAAAGGGGAAAAATCAGGACAACTATAACATCATAATCAGTAAAATATAGTTAAAAAAAGAAGTTAATTCAAACTGAGAAAATACTTTATTATCCATGAATCCTGTTATATTGTATTTAGCTTCATTATAGAGTTTTATTTCTTTGTGTAATCTAACAGAGTTATTCTGTCTGTTGAATTTTTTTAAGTTTGACCTTTTCCTGACATCTTCATATTAGATTTTATTATTTGTTTATTATTCTAGATAACTTAAAAATATTAAATGAGATAGTCATTTTAGAGTAGTTCATTGTAGAGTACTTTTGTAGTACAGTCGACCCTTGAACAACACAACAGGGTTATCGGTGCCGCCGCCCCATGTGGTTGAAAATGCGTGTATAACTTTTGATTTCCCCAAAACTTAACTATTAATAGCCTATTGTTGTCTTACTGATAACATAAAGGGTTGACCTGTACATATTTTATATGTATATTACATACTGTGATCTTATAATGAAATAAGCTAGGAAAAAGAAAATGTTATTAAGGAAATCATAAGGAAGAGAAAATACTATTTATAGCATTTATTGAAAAAGAATCTGTGTGTAAGTGGACCCATGCAGTTCAAACTGATGGTGTTCAAGAGTCAAATGTATTTTATTTTTTATACCAACCATTGAAGAAAATACCATTTTTTCCTAACTCTCCTTCATCCATTGTGTTTCAGGTTACTTGAGCTTCCCTTAAGAGAAGGATCAAGTCTTTTTGGAATCATCAGTTTCTAGTCTGCTGGTACTTGCCTAATAGTAGTTTCAGTAAATGCTAATAGTTGCTTCAGTGGGTTGAGTGAATGATTTTCTCCATGACATGGAATGTGTCTCCAACACAGGTATTTTTAAAAAATAGTCTACTTTGGGACCTTTGTTTACGAGGCTTTTTGAAAGTCTTAGAAATTAGCTTTGTTTGATCCTCTCTACGTCTCGAAGAGTTGAGTGAATTGTTAAGTATATGCTAGACCAAATAGACTTTAAGCCTGATTTTCAGGATTTTGGTTCCTAAAATTATGGTTGATTGCTTGGAGCCTTGGGAGGGAATGTTACAGAAAAATAATAGTAATACGTCTTTAAAGGTTGTAAGATAAGGTCTTTGAAGAAGGTTCAGGTTGGTTTTAAAATTATTCATCACATATGGCCTTATCATTTTAAACATATTCTGGAGCAGGAGAATACTGTAATACATACCCCTTACTTTGGTTCAGCAGTCACTGAGATTTTTGCCAGTAGCTGCTGCTCCTTGTGCAGATGGTGGTGGTGGCGGCACCTGGTGCTGCTGCTCTGCCACCACTGCCGCTCCTTTTCCTTTTGCCCCCGACCCCCTCTCCTCTTTCTCCTCTTTTCAGTTTGGGCACTGGGTTTTTTCACCCACATGCTGTTTACGTTGCATCTCTAAAAATATGACAAATATCTTAAAATGACACAATGCCATTACTAAATGTATGTTTTGATACTGATTTTCTGACCATTTACTTATATTCTTCCCTTCATGTTTAAGCCATTTTCTCATTTCAGGAAATCTTTGTTCCATATCTTCAAATTTCTTTCATTTTTTTTCCTGTTTTCCTTTTTCGAGAGAGATTAAGTTGATTCTTGATCACCAAGTATAGTTTTTATTTCTATTATAGCCTAGAAGAAAATAGAAAGACTACTTTTCCATGTGGTTAAGTAGTATATAGTATAAACAGCCTTCAAAGAACACATTTAAAAAATCATCTTTCTTAAATGATACATAGTAATTTGCTACTACATGGCTGGCTTGTTCAAAATTTTTTTCAAGTTCAAAATTGTAGGATTCGGAAGCATTTCCATTGAACAATGTGAGAAATTCTCATATTGTCATATGTCTGTGTAATAAAACTAATTGTATTTTATATAGTCTAGGAGTACTTCTCAAATGATCTGTGGTAAAGGATATTTTCCTCCTAAATTTTCAATCTATTGGAGAATAATATTTTTAAAAATGTAATTATAACATCACTATAAAAGTTCTAAACTCTCATTCGCAATTTCTCTATTTTTCTGTTGTGAACTATCATTATAATTGTTAATGGACCAGCACTGGCCTATTTTTGAGCTCCTTGTGGGCAATGTCAATGCCACATTAATTTTTGCCAGAGTGACCAACCATCCTGGCTTGCCTGCAACTCTCTTTGTTTTAGTACTGAAATTTTGTGCTCCAAGAAACCTTTTAATTTTGGGCTAAACTGGATGGCTCTTCACTTTATTGTTACTGTTAGTGGTTAGCTGGTAGCTGGCACTTAGTAGTTAAGTGACTAGAATTGAAAATCTTCTCTTTTTCAGAGAGCCGTTGTAAGGATCAAATGATGTTTTGTGAAAGTATTTTGAAAACCATAAAGGCTGTACTAATGAAACTGATATTGTTCTTCCCATCATTATTCTCTTGGAATCATCTCTGAGCTTGTGTGGGAAATAATTTGGTATACAAAAATTTGGTTATTCAGAATTTATTGTTTGTACCTGTTACCTAAAGTGAACTACATATGAACATGTTATCCTTTAAAGATATTTTCTCTTCCAAGAAGGAGATGAGATTTGAACTAAAATTTGAATTGTGATCGTTTAGTCTTAGACTTTTACATTTAGTATGAATTTTAGTGATGTCTGAAGAGCTGATTTCACTTTTGAGTTTGTGGCTTCTATTGTATTAGATTATTTTACACATTTTTTTCTAGGCTAAAAGTCACTTTATTAGGGTATTTTAAAATTAAGATCTAAGAGGATCTAATAAATCTAACACTTGGAAAATCTAGACTAATAAGTACAAATATGTCCAAATAAGCCCTACATGTATCTGGGAACTGCTCTGTAAATTTCTCAGGTATAGTAGGGTCCTGAGGAAAGCAAGTGAAAATGTCCAGACAACCTACAACTGAGTTACCTCTGAACAACGCCTTTTTAAAGCAAGGTCCTCTCCATACCTTCTCTATGGTGCCCCCATAGTTAGACTTATTCTTAGTCACATTTGCTTACTTGATACTAAAGTACCTCTTCTAGACATTCCCTTAACCATCAGCATGATCTCCAGCCTTTTCTATTTGGAGAAATTTGAGAATGTGTATGGAACTCTCTGCTTCTAGAGTTGCTAGTTCAGGCAATTTTTTTTCTCCATTTATTGGTTATTTACCACGTGTTTCTTTTCTTGAAATATTTTTTATTTTTCATTCTTAAATCTATCAGGGAAAGGCAACACTTTTGCTAACCACATTTTTGATGTAACTAAAGAAAGACAACGTGGCATGGTATTGTGTTGCAGGGTAATACTGTCACTTAATGAGTGCTTTTAAGAGTTCCCTTGAGATTGCTAGAAAGCTAGGGAACATGATTCTGAAGGCATTGTACTAGGAATAAGTAGAGGAAGGAGTTACTTGGTAGTCATGCTCCCTTGATCTTAGATCTTGTTGGATCTTATTATCTGAGAAAGATTGGTTTTGGTCAGTTTGAATAGGTGTCACCTTTAAGGAAAGCTGAATTACCTCAAGCGTCATGTCGATTATGTTGAACCTTTACTAGAAAGTATTGTTAACTAAGATTGTCTTCTTAGATTTAGGGGTATGTTTTTGAGAGGCTTTACAAGTCTTGATTATCATTGGCATATATAACCTCTTTGTTGTCTGTGACTAATCTGCTATGTGATCTTGGTAGATTAAATTTATGTGATGAGAAATCTTTGGGTTATTATGAGATTGGATACATGTTTGCAAAATGTATTTTTATGTAAAAATATAGCTTTTAATTTTTTCTCCTCTAGCCATATCCCTAATGAAATGTAACAAAATGCAAAATCTAAAACAACTTGAATCCTTAACTGTATTATATTTAGCAGGTAGAATTCTTAAAAAGTTAGATTTCTCTTGTTTGTTATTATTGAAACTTAACAAGGAATCCAGCACAGTTGTAAGAAGTGAAGAAAGACTGGATAATTAAAAATTCAGATTATTACTGTCGAGCTGTAGCAAAACTAGTAATAACGCATACTAATTAAATTGTTTCTCACTAAGGGCTGGGTACTAATACAGAATATCCTTGACCTGTGTTCTTTTCATTTAATCCTTAGAGCAATCACATGGGACAGGTCTGGTATCATGATTTACTGATTAGGAAGCTGGGTCTTATACCTGTATCAAGGACTCACAGGAAAAAAAGAGTGGAACTGGGGTTTTTAAAGACTAACTTTGTATTCTGGCTCCAAAGCCTGTTCTAAGGTCATGACTCAAGTCTGGGACTGTGACAGTTCAGTGCCTTTTTTTGGTGGTAGTTGTAGAGTACAGCAGGTCCTCAAATAGCATGTCATTTTCATTCAATATTATTTTGTTACAATGTTGTTGAGATGCTGTAGGAACTTAACTCTTGTTTATACCAGTTAACTTATGGTAAAGTTGGTTACATGATACGTCATTTCGATTCAAGTTGAAGAACCTATTGACGGTGGTAAGTGATGACTTACTGTAAATTCTCATTTCTGACCCTCTTGATCAGAAGGAGAGCTGGACTGAATCAGAGCAGATCTTTCTCTTAAGAGACCCTGAGGTTCTGGCAATATCCTTTCTGTTATGTAGGGTTAGTTTTGTTCTACTACATGAGAAATAATTAAAAGCAAGTGATATATAGCCTATTTGGATTATCAGTGCTTTGGTTTTGCTGACTTTTATTCACAGTCTTTATAAAAAAGTAAGATAAACCTTACTTTCAGAGAAGCTCAAAAATGCCTTTAGAAATATTAACGTATAGTCCATTTTATGAGTAGTCTATTGATTTAAGGAGTTTTAGTTTTGAAATATGTACAGATACATTCAGAGTCTTAATACAGTACTATATGAATTCTTACCTTTGCTTTTCATGTAGCAGTTAACTTACATTTGGTGAAGAAGTCCAGAGCTGTGCCTTAAAGTACTATATTTTTAAAAGACTTACTTCATTTAGTATTCATTTAAAACATTTCTATAAAGTTTTCCCAAGACAGCAAACTGTCTGTGTTTCTTGTAGAACTTTTTCTCTCTTGTGATAGAATAAGTCTACCTGAAATTACTTTCCCCACTCCCTGCATTTTGAGCTGGTAAAACTCAAGGAATGAGAAACAAAATTGGATCAGTATTTTTCAAAACTATGGAGTATTTTTGGTTTCTTTACAAAAAGGGTTATCTTTTCTCTACAAAAAATAGCCTTGAAAACTCTTTCTCTCAATGATGCCATCTTTTCTACTTTTTAAAAAATCTCTTTTACTTCTTTTTCTTATTTAGAAACCAACTGTTGGGTATAGAGGAGTGATTGCCCAGAGACTCTTTCTTGTCTAGTAAGGTGCAGCTGTGGTTGGCTGTACTGGTGTGAGATTGCAATGCGTGTGACAAGAGGACAGAGCCAGCAAGATGTAAGTTAGAGTGGTATAAGGAAGGAATGTGTGTGAGTAACAAGGTCCTACCTAGATCAGCAGTTCTAGGAGCCAGTGAGGGTATATGGTTGAGGTGGGCTACAAAATTATGAAAATAAGGAGTAGCCATTAGAGCAAACTGGAGGTGGTCTAGAGAATTCCAGCACAGAATATGATGGCAGTTTGCTTGACAAGCTTGGTTATGTAAGGGGGCTTCTGTTTGTTGTGTTTTGTTTTGTTTTGTTTTTAAACTATATTTTATTTATTTTTAAAATTTAATCTTTATTGTATTTTTTTCCATTACGGTTTAGCCCCTTATACCATCCTCCCCCCAGCAGTCACCACACTGTTGTCCATGTCCATGAGTTAAAGGTGCTTTTGAAGCAATGGAGTCAGTATCAAAGGCAGGAGAACATGAAAACCAGTAAGTGATTGTGGAAAAATTAGGCTTTACCAAATATACTTTCACACACATTTTTGGTTTGTTTTTCATAATATTTGAAGGAATTATGTTTTAATCCCCATTTTATAGATAGATGAGGCAAGTTACATTGTCCAGTTCGAACCCTGAAAGCCCAGCTTGTTGCATCTCTGTGGTTTTGCATGGAGAGGGATAGCAGAATTCATCTGAGAGCAGCACATTTTTGCAGGTAGAAATACAGCCTCTGAGTTTGAGAGTATTTTAAATGAAAAAGCTGCAATAGAATTAAAGAACCAGTTATTTCATTACTCCATATCATGTAACTAAAGAAATAAAAACAGTGCAAATACACGAAGGGCATAGGTTTACAGTTGTGAGTATATGAAACACAGAGCTTATTCTTATATTATTATTTATTAGTGTATTATTTTCCATATGAACATGTGTAAACCTACTCTTGCCCCACCCTGTATATATAACATTTTTTGATGAGAGCTTTTACAGATTTTGAATCCTCTTCTGCCTTTTTGTAATGTGGGTGAGATCCTTGTTTGATTCATGAGTTGGTAATTTTTCAGTCATATTTTGCATCCAGGCATTTAAAAATAAACATGAACATCACATAGCTTCAGTAATCTTTGCTCAGTGCCTTGTGAGTGTGTGTATGTGTACATATGTGTATATTGTGTTCACTTCATTCCTATGAAGTTTTTATCTTGTTTACTGAAAACTGTGGTGATGAATGCAGTGATAAAACAGCTGTTATTTAAATGCATCTACTCGCGCTACATTTAATGGGAAGTCTCCATTTTGTATATTTGTGAGTATGAATGATAAAGCAGAATCTGCCTTGGGAATTTTATAATGAATATGAGAGAGATCCTGCCACAGGTAGTTATTAAAATGTCCCCTGAAGTCTTTTATGGTGAATGATTGTCTGAGTCTCTGACCTTCCCTTGAGCCTCTGTTTTCTTTTCTTTTTAAAGAAATTATCACTACCCCAAGCCATTCACTTATTAAATTTTTTAAAAAAAATCCCTACCACTAAGTTTTAATTTGTACAGTGAATCATATAATATATATACATATATATATATTTATAGGTATTATTTGAATCTGTCCTTTTCTTCTGAAATTAAAAAAACAAGTGTTGATAATTTAACTATTTGTTACCTTTTTTTTTTGAGGAAAAGATGGGAATTTTGCCTTTCAAACAAGCAAACGTCTGTTCTTCCTGTTTCTTTTCCCCTGTAGAAAAATATATTATCATTGAAAACTTAAGGTTTATAACAGGGAAGAGAAAGGTGATTAGTAAGATCCATGAGAAGGGGGAGGGTTCTTCTCAGACATGAAAATAGACATTCTGGAATTACTTTAACAGGTGTTTATTTGTTTAAAGATCTTACTTATTTACTTTTAGAGAGAGGGGAAGGGAGGGAGGAAAAGAGGGAGGGAAACATCAGTGTGTGAGCGATATATCCATCTGCTGCCTCTTACACACCCCCAACTGGAGACCTGGCCCACAACCCAGGCATGTGCCCTGACTGGGAATCGAACAGGCAACCTTTTGGTTCACTGCTCTCAATCCACCGAGCCAGGGCACAGGTGTTTACTTTAAAGCTTAGTTTAAAAAAAAAAGAAAAAAAGGCATTGCCTGTTTGCATGTAATAGAAACTTTGTGAAAATGTGTTGGGGGAAAAAAAAAAGCTTGACTTACAACCCAGAACAAAAATAAAAGGGAAACTAAAATTTATTGCGTATATACTACATGCTAGGAATTGTGGACTTGTATTATCATCATAGGTTATTTTATTTGTCACAGCAACCTTTCTAATTTTCTAAGTCTGTATTTCACCTTCACAGAACTGATGAGGAAATAGACTACAGTGGTCAAATAACTTCCTCATGTTTACATGGCTAAATCAGGAGATTCATAATACTCTGGATTTCACACCCTTGTTTTTGCTCCTTTCACTAGTTATCCACCAGGTTTGATTCTTTGTTCCCCTTGGCAGGGTAACTAGTTACAGAGCCTAAACCCTCTGGTGTTAATAATGTCATTGTATAAGTCAGCTATTGTTGCTGTAATGCTGCATACTAACCATTTCAAAATTCAATGGCAGGCATCAAAAAGATTTATTTCTTACACAAACATTTGTGAGCCAACTGGGCCTCTTCTGCGGGGGTTGAGACCAGCTCTGCTCCTTGTAGGTCTCATCATGCTTGGATCAGCAGCTACTCCAAAGCAGAGTTTTCTTAGACAAGGTCTCAGTGTTATTTGTCAGTTTACCATTGACTTGATCAAGTCTTGTGATTAAGCTCAATGCCCAGAAAGAAGAAGAATACTCTGCCTATGGGGTGCGTAGAGGAAATGACTCTGACTTAGTTCTGAATAATAATCGACACTGCCAAACTTTTGATGGCCCTTATGAAGAAAATACAACAGGAAAAACAAAGTTCTCTTTTTAGTTTAATGTCTTGTGTGGCTTTTCTAAATGTAAGTTAATCATGTCTATGAAAGATATTTAGATTTTTAAATATGAAAACTAAGGTGCCTGAAGACTTAACATCATTAATTGGACTGTACTAAACTGTGGCTATCAGAAGACTTCTTATAGAATATTATTTTTAGTCTGGCCTACTGATAATGTGCTTTCCTCTCTTTTACTAACTAGGGTGAAAAGAGGGCATGTTAATGCTGTGTAATGGGTCACCATTATTTTTGTCATTAGTATCTGTGCAATGGTAAAGGATTAGCACTACTTCCAATCCAATAGTTAGGGGGAAATTCATATTTTACTTAGATCTCAATTTAAAGCCTAATCAAATTTATTAGGGATGTTTAACTATTGCAATCCATTTAAATTTGGCTCATTAAAATCTAAGCTTTTGGATTGCTTGCTTTTTTCAGCTTTTCATTTTTACCTGATAGGAACCATTGCTTCCAGTTCATTTACTGAGATAACACTGTTGACACAGGAAGAAACTTGTTTGCATGGAAGAAATTTGTTTAGACCAAAGGAGAATGAACTCTGAGGGGCTGACATTAACATTATTTTTGTAATATTGGTCAGGTAATTATACGAAGCTTTGTTGTATTACTAAAAATGTTCATTGGCTTTATTTTTTTTAGATTTGATTGTGTAGTGTGGGTATCAGAGTGAAAAGAGAAAGTAAATGATGTGAATATTCTAAAATTTGAATACTTTCAGGATAAACAGAAATAATATTTCTTAATTCCTTTACATTAAAAGAGAATATTTCTATTATTATAATCTATTTTAGATTATAAGAGAATATTCTTTTGGATATGGTGCCATCACCATTTTGCTCTCTCTTCCCTTTCCTCCTTGAAATAATACTTTTTTTAAAAAAAAAGGTGAATTAATTAATGTGAGCATTTTATGATTCTCATTTTGAACTTGGAATATTCCAAAGCCAGACTGAGATCACTGTCCTGTGCCACTAGCTAAGGTGTCATTAAAATGGTTAAAATTGAGAAGATAGGTAGTCCAAACCTAGTGTTCTCATAGACCCATTTATATTCAGATTACATCTCTCTGAATTACATACATTTTTTGTTATGATAGTACAGCTTGGTGCCTATGTTGTATTTGGCTCAGGAATACATAGATAGATGAGCCAAGATGTCTTCTCTGAAGTGTCTTTGGATATAATAGGGGACTGACACTCTCTCTGGATGTTAAGGAGTACTTGATAGAGATCTGTATTATAGTAATTGAAAATTATAGCTAAAATAAACTGCTTCTGTGTTGTAGCAATGCTTAAGTTACAGGAGTGTTTTACTTTAAAAGACTTAGACTCTTACCTCCATTATGGCAAAGCCCATGTGGATCTTATTAACTCCTGTATCCTCAGCACGTTGAAAAGTGCCTAGCACTTAGAAGAATGAATGAATGAATGAATGTTACAATTAAATACATGAGATTTTTCTCATTCTGAGCTTCCATCTACTGTTCCAGCAAATTTTATTAGTCTCCGTAATCAGAAATTTTAATATGGGAGCACAAGCCACAGTGGGTTTATGTAAAGCACATTTTTAAAAGTTTATGCTAGAAAAATTTATGCTAGAAATTCACTTATTATAATTCTGTATGAAGAAACTATCTTTTTAGAGTTTTGCTTGTAGAATGAATATGGTTTTTTTAAAAATTCATAAATGAAACTGTTCTGTAGGCTTATCTTACATGAAAAAAGACAAGGAGGTAAGATTAATGAGCAACAGCAAATTACAAAGAAGCAAGAGACATCTATCATGTAGACCTATAGCTTTATTATTAACTCAGGATTATTACAAAATAACTTATTTTTTTATTACAGGATTTTACTCATTTGATTTCCTGAGCAAATTGTTTTTGTTCTATTATTCATGGAAAATAAAATTTGATTTAAAAAATTAAGAATAACTTTGTGCTTCTAAACTATGTACAAAATTGTTTTTAAAATATACAACATTAGCCCTGGCTGGTGTGGCTCAGTAGATTGAATGCTGGCCTGCAAACCAAAGGGTCGCCTGTTCGATTCCCAGTCAGGGTACATGCATGGTTTGTGGGCCAGGTCCCCAGTTACGGGCACACAAGAGGCAACCACACACTGATGTTTCTCTCCCTCTCTTTCTCCCTCCCTCCTCCTTTCTCTAAAAATAAATAAATAAAAATCTTTTTAAAAAAATTTCCAAAATTATAAAAATATTTGTTTACAACAATGATTTTGCATTATATTTTATCTTTTAATCATAGCCATCATTTAAGCACTGCATACTTTGTAGCACAGAATTAGATTTCTGTTTTTAAAAAGCACATAGACTGTGTTTCCAAAATGATATGCAATATTGGTGATCCCAGGATATGTGTAAGTTTTTTCTTTGAAGGCCAACAATTTATATTGAGTCATTGCTTTATAGTGGCAATTTAGCTACATAATCTAATATAAATTTAAATGCATATGTTTTAATAGCATATTTTATCTTTCTCGTCTTATTTTCTAATTGAAGAGAAGGGGCAAAAGCTATGTTTGTATGGAATTTAAATTCACTTGGATATAGTACTTAAGTATATTAGACAAATTTTTCTCAAAAAAGATGCACTAAAGTTTTCTTATTAAGGTATTAAGATTATTGATTGGAAAAGAGTTTGAAAATATCTTTTTGCCTCTATTTCTCCTTATATAGCCTTCTTGAAGTTCTCTAAATTATATTTTAAATGACAATTAGGAGGTTGAGTACACTAAAATAAAAGCAAATGTAACCAAAATGGTCTCACCTTATGGCTAGTTAGGCTTTTGAGAGAATAAGTGGAACCTTTGCTCTGAGCGTGGCTTTGAGAAAGATATTCATCTTAATGAACACGTTAATTAGAACCATAACTATTTATAAGATAATTAGAAATGAAGCTTGGTAAACTGAGCTTTTCCTGCAATTAATGGAGGATTAATTACTGGAGGTAATGAAGTGGATTTTTAAATGCATTAAGGTGAAGTACAGAGATGAGCAAGGCTTTGTGATAGTTGCATAATTATTTCAGGCTGTTTGAGCGTAGCTCATATGAGATCGTTAATAAGCAACATTGCATCGTTATGTATGCACTTAAAAAGACTTACCACCAAAATGACTGCCTAATTATTTCTAATTGGCAGGACTCTGTGTAGACATTGAGCTGTTTGTAGCCATTTTAAGGTTCATTTAACTATCCTTGGGGCCATGTGATAGATGGAAAAAGCTTCAACTAACATGCTGGCCTTGGCTGGCGCCGTTAATCAATTTTGGTGGGCTTCAGTTTAAATGCATTTGCTCATGCAGAGGTCAAAACCTGAAGTAGTCCAAGCAAAGTTTTGCTTTTTGAAGCCACTTGACTGTATTCATTAGCAATTAGTAAAATAATTGTGTCTGTCACTATATTTGGATTTCCATATGACTTGGTATTCTTTTATCACTGTCCCTTCTTATTCCATATTTGCTCCACTGGAAACCAAATATTCTTCCAACAAACCCTTTTAGCAACTTCAGTGTAGTGGCATATGTTCCCATATACTACCTTTCTTCATTCATTTGTTAGCTTAAACAGTGTAGTACATTTCAACACAATCATCTAATTTGCTTCTGATTGATTGCTGGTGAAAGTTTCTACCGAAGGACAACATTTTAGGGCTTTTAAGGACATCTCTAAGGAATTAGTCATTAAGCATTAAGAGAGGAAGTAAGAAGTAGTCAAATCGAATTCTGACATTTACCAGAGTTTTGTAGTTAGAAGCATCTATAAGATGTTGAAAGCAAAAAATATATCTATATCTACCCCCCCACCCCCCAAAAAGGGCACATAATGCGAGCAAGTTGTGTGATGGGGATAAGCTGTGTAATGTCTACACTTGTTTTTAAAGCTCACTCTTAAATAAGCATATTAGTAATCTAGCGCTTTTATGGAATGAATTTATAATGTTTGAATGTCAATTTCAAATGATATATCTTTGTTTATAACATAATTGATAGAAAGTTTTTAATCTTATATCAGATTTAATGTGACATCCCATTAGCTAAGCATCTGTAATGGTTTTCAATGAGCTTGTTGTCTTGTTACACATAATCATAACCATCTGTGGGATGTTGTCAAGGTATATATGCCATTAGAGTAGTTTAAGAAAACAGTGGTGAAGCAAATTGTAGGCTGATAAAATAAAGATCGATTATACTTCTTTGCTATGAAAAATGTGGTTCTAATCATTTCTTTAATGTTAATGCTTAAAGTTAAAATTATTTATGCAGAATATTTTAAGGTATTGCCAACTTTATTGAAACTAGATTGATGTACTTAGTTCTCTTAACAGTTCCATTTTTCAAGAATTTGGGTATTTGAATGTCAATCAGTCAGTGCATATTTCTTAGCAACTGACTTAATTACTGTGGATTTTAGTCTATTGTTTCAGAATTAAGAAACAAATGGATTGAACTGCTTAATCTCTCAGATCAATCACCCTGTCCCCTGCTAGAATTATGAACATCTTTTTAGTTTTTGACAATTCCTTTTGAGTATTTTTTAACATAGAAGTTTAACACATATATTAAGAGAAAGAGGAAACATAAAGCTAGTAAATGGATTATTTATAAGTATATCAAATTCTACAAATTTAAACTATATCTTAGAATTTGTTTTTCTAGGTTATTAGGAAATGCTAGTGTGTTTTTAAAGCATAGAATAAAAGAATAATGATTTAAAGGTTGGGATAGAATTGCCTTTTTATGTAATTAGAAATTCACATTCTATATATTGATCAACTTGTCACAATTGTTTTAATCATTTGATGTTATAAATTGAAATCGAAATTTCAGATCTTGAAGAAAGGTCTGTTTTATTTGTATGGTGGTATATTTTCAAAATCTAATTTTAAGTGGTAATTTTAGGGAATTGGGGTTGTGAAACTCTTACTGATACACATAAGTGGACAAAAGTTAATGTTTCACTTCACATAAGTCTTTTAATAACTTTGTGAAGAATATCTTTATGAAAGTTATCAACAGTGCTCTAGAAACATAGGGCAGTATTTTAATGTTATGTTGTTGGCTTTAAACCAGCGTATTGAGGTACACCATAAAATGCAGTTCTGTAATTTTACTCTATAGGTGTATTAATATTTGCCTAGTACAACATTATGAGAGAGAAAATGTTACTGTAGTATTCCTGTATACTTTCATTTCTTCAAGAGCATAGATATAAGGCAGCAGTGCACACTGAGGTTTGCCTTTACTTGCTAGTTTTTGGAACTATAATACAACTATGTCACGAACCCCTGGAGCATACTGGAAGATAAGAAGCTACTCAGGCAGAGGTGAGACATCCCAAGTGAGTTCCAGTAAACCTGTCAGCCCACCTACTGTCAGACATATGAGTGAGGCCATCCTAAGACAGGGGTTAGCAAACTAGAGTTTACGGGGCTTGCTGCCTGTTTTTGTCAATACAGTTTTATTGGAACGTAACCAGAGTTACTTGCTTATGTGTTAACTGTGGCTACTTTCCTGCTATAATGGCATAGTTTAGTAGTTACTACAGAGATTGCATGGCCTGTAAGCCAATTAAGACAAAGTTTGTTGACTATTATCCTAGACCAACCCATTCACACCCTAGCCATTAGGTGACCTAACTGATGCCACTGACCAGTCAGATTAGTTGCCATTCGAGATCAGATATAATTTCTAGCTGATCTAGAGAACTATGAACAATAAATAATAAATGTTGTTTTAAGCTTCTAGGTATGAGTGATTTATTATGCAACAAAAATTAGCTGATAAAACATTGAAGTGTACCTATAAGAGAACAAGAGTGATTTTTCCATGTAATTTGGTATGCATATTAAAATATATCATTGATTTTCCTTATTCTTTTTATTTATTGACTTTTTAAAACCTTGCCCAAGTTTTTCTTCCTAAATTTCATTGTGAAATGAAATTCTTCATAAGTTTCATTTATGAAGAAAAACTTGGACAAAGTTTTAAAAAGTCAATAAATAAAAAGAATTAAAATGGACAGTAAAAGGGTTATTTTATTAATTATTAGTCATTTAAATTGCAGTGTACAAGTTTGATTGTCATGTTTTGGTACAATACCTCAGGATTTGTTATTAGATAATTACCACATTTAGTTTCTTGGCTGTACAGCTTGTAACTTTTATTAGTTGTATGTTTATTAGTGGTGTATTGGAGGACATACTAAGAATATTTTGGGGTCCTTTATTGTATTTCTTTCTTGTATAGCTTACATGAGCATTTGAATACATTTTCTTTGAATTTCTCCTAGAGTAAAAGTATCACTACCATAGTTTTTTGTTTTGTGTCCTTTTTTTTATGTTTGAAAAGATTCAAAATTACATTCTGAAAGAAAAATTTCTCTAGCCTCAGGCTTCTGTTGGTTTACCTAATAAATGGGGGGTAGGAGTTATTCCTTTTGTTCAGACTCTAGTCTTTTTTATTAGGATCCTTTTAACAAGAGAGTGCTACTTCTATTTCTGTCTGGGTTGATTGTCACAGTATAGGTCTTTGTACCTACAGTGACCACATAAAATAGTTGCCCACCAGGTACTTGTCAGGGGGTATAATCTCAAACTCACTGCTCTGCAGAACCTTTCAAAAGCTTTGCCAAGAAGAATAATATTATGAAGCAGTGCTTGAAGGATATATAGTGTATCTAATTCATTTTTAGTTTAAAATCTGTCCCTTATTTAAGCCTAAGTTTTATATCTAGACTCATCATATTGACCTTCTCTGAAATTGATTTTACTGATTGTCTTTTGGCATGTGGCCTATATTTAGTGAAGTATTGCAAATTGCCCTGTGAAATTCATTAAAGGGTTTATTTTAAGAATGATCTAAAGGTCAGGGATAGTTGTATTTGACTTGATAACCTGGTTTATTTTTATTCTTTGAACATTATGTTCTTCTTTTGAGTTAGCTGTTAGCTTGCAGCCAGATTTTTGGTCTAATTCTAGGAAATGTAAGGGCCTTATGATCTATTTTGCATATTAACCGCTTTCCTGCTTCTTATTTTTATTTTCCTTTGTTCTTCCTTTAATAATTTTTATCTTACTTTACTGTGTATATCTATATGGAACAATGTTATGAGGCTATAAATAAGAAATTATACATGTGACGTCCTTTAGATTTACAGTGCTTGAAGGATAATATAGTATATCAAGCTTGATAAGATGAAAGTCCACTCAAGCCTATTTTTCCTACTGATTACAATGAAATCTTCTGGGAAAGATGCTAAGAGAAGCTACTTCACAGCTTGGAAATAATAGCAGGTAAATTGGGGAGGATAGGCAAAACTTGAAGAGTGAGTCATATGCTGAGATGCACATTTTTATACTGCTTTTATTGTCTCTCATTTGATCCAGGGAAGTCTCTTTTGCAGAATTGCACAGTGGGCGGGGCAGTAAAAACTCTTAGAGAAATCTCAGATTTCTGACTAAAAGGATAAAAGGTTCTCCTCTTTATCTGTCCTGAGGACAACCCCAGATGTGGACTATGGAATCTTTGTTATTATTTTCTTCCTCTTTTCTCAGCTCAAGAAACATTCTATTCATGTAGAACTGCATGGCGGTAACATAGGCAGCCAAAACTCCAAGAAAAACCCGTCTTTCCTGCCAGAGCATGAGATAAAGGAGCTCCTGGGAACTTGAGAGTAGAAGGACAATCCCAGTCAGGGGAGAACTGGAGAAAGACCCTCTTTTTCTTGCGTATTGCTGGCACATGGCCTGGGCTTACCTCTGAGCTGCACATGAATAGACAGACTCAAAGCAATATTATAAGAACTTGAAAACCAAGCTGATAATAGAATCACAACCCATACAAAGCAAGGCAGAACTTTTGATCTAAACCTAACCAGGTTAGTTGCCTGCTGAAACAAACAACAAAATCAACATTCTACAGAGGATTTTAACAGGACCAAGAGTATTGCAGCATAATATTCAGAATGTCCAGGATATAAACCAAAATTACTCAGCATGCAAAGTATCAGAAAAATGTGACCAATGTCTAAGGGAATAGAAAACCAACAGATGCCAACTTAAAAATGAACCAGATGTTGGAATTAAAGTCAGATGAATACTTTAAAACAACTGTTGTAACTATGTATGCAAGGTAAAGGTAAACCCTTTTGAAATGAATAGAAAGCTAGAATATCTAAGCAGAGAAATAGAAACTATAAAAGAGAACCAAATGGAAATTTTAGAACCAAAAATATATAGTATCTGAAATTAAAAAGACTTACTGAAAGGACTCAATATTAGAATGGAAATGACAAGGAAAAGAATCATTGAACTTGAATATAGATATAGATAAATAAAAATAAAATTCAATCTGCAGAACGATGAGAAATAAGTTTGTTTTTTTTTTTGTAGGAACATAATGAATTTATCTCTACATCATATGAACCTCATTTTTCTCACTTACTATATTTTGAAGATCATTATATAGAGCACATATAGATCTGCCACATTTTAAAATTTCTTGTAAAATATTTTATTGTATAGCTGTACCACAATTTATTTAACCTCACACAAGAGAAATGAATATTAAAAAAAAGAATGAAAACTCAAGAATATGTGGAAGAAATAACAGAATTTCTAATATACATGTAATTATAGTTTCAGAATGAGAAGAGAGAGAATCTTGTAGAAAACATATCCAAGAAGTAATAGCTAAAATTTTCCAAAATTTGATCAAAGACACACATTTTTAGAATTAAGAAGCTCAGTGAATCCCAACAGGATAAACTCAAAGAAAACCATGCTTAGGCATATTTTAATGAAATTGGTGAAATGCACGAGGGAGAATTGTTTAACTGTCGTCATTTTACTGTTGAATGAAGTATTTGTTTTTGACATAGGGGTATTGTATTTTGACACATAAAGATTCGTTAATGTATTTCCTATTGTGCTTAGCAGAGAAAGATAAGAAATGAGGAAAAGTGTTTCTTTTTGTGTGTAATTATGAAGATAATTTTTTTAAAGAACAACTTTTGCATGTTGTATTGAGTAAGATTAAAGGAAAAGAAATGTTAGCAGTACGTCTGTTCTCTAGACTTACTGGGAATTAGCTTGATGGTTGATTAAGTTGACCACTCTAGGTTTAAAAAGTTAGCATATATTTATTCACAGTTTAATTCAAGGAATCTTTTAGGAAGTTTAATCTATTTTTTAATGTTAGAAATAATTAGTAGTCTTTATTTGAAATTTATTATTATTTTAATGCTTTGAGCTTAACATTTAAATATATATGATTGGTGGGGCTGGATAATATGAATCATTTGGTTATAACTCAGTCCTTGAAAATTTCCTAGATGTGCAAAATCTGATGCTTTAACAAAGTAGGTACATGCTTCACATTAAATGTTATTTTGAAATGGTATTTATTTTAAATTTTTTTTCTTGAATTGATTCTAGAGAGAGGGGAAGGGAGGTAGGAAGAGAGGCAGAAACATCAGTGTGAGGAAGAAACATTGATCAGTGGCCTCTTGCACAGACCCTGTCTGGGAACCAAACCTGCAGCCCAGACATGTGCCCTGACCAGGAATCAAAGCCATGACCTTTTGATATTTATTTTTAATAATAGCATAGTTATTGCCCTGGCTGCTATGGCTCAGTGGACTGAGTGCCAGCCTGTGAAACAAAGGGTCATTGGTTTGCTTCCCAGTCAGAGTACATGCCTGGGTTGTGGGCCAGGTCCCCTGTTGGGGGCGTGTGAGAGGCAACCACACATTGATATTTCTACTCCCCTCTCTCTCTCCCTCCCCCAGCTTTCTCTAAAAATAAATAAATAAATTCTTTTAAAAAAGCAGTTATTTATTATTGGTATTCAAATCTTAACTGACATTTCAAGGTTAACTTTAAGTTTTATATTCTCTATAAAGCTTTCCTGACTACCATGCTTGTTTCCTACTCATTTATATGTAAATATATGTACATTATATGTGCATGTATGTGTGTGTGTGTATATATATACTTGAGGGGGCGGGGCAGGGGAGAGCAACGGGGGAAAAATTGGGACAACTATAATTGAACAACAATAAAAAAAAAGGACCCTACAAAGAGAAAAATAAACAAAATAAAAGCACTATTCTGAAGAGTCTGTTCCCCTGAAAATGGTTAATGGATTATTAATTTCTATCTATCATAGTGGCAAAATATTTCTTTCAAAAAACACTTGTAGGGCAAAGATGTGGCAAAGGAGTACTTACTTTGTTGATGAAAATAAGAATTGTTACAGCCTTTTTTAAAAGTAATGTGGTGATATTTATTAAAACTCTAAAATATATAGATACTCTAATCTCACTCATGGGGATTTGGTTGATATAAATAAAAGCACCCATACCAACCATAAAAATGACATGTGGACAAGCAACAAACCAACCTGGAAAGAAAGTGGATGCCTATTGCTAAGGGAAAGATTGGTAACTGATGATATAGCCACACAAGGCAGCATATAAAATCATTAAAAAGAATTACTTAGAACTATACTAGAGGCTGTGGTGGAATTGGCCCGAAGTATCATTGAGGGAGGAAAGTAATGCAGTTTTATTCTATTTAATTAAAATATACCTTCACACACACAAAGAAAAGCAACCAAGCAAATTAAACATAAATTTACTATATGAATCAGCAAGTCCACTTTTAAGGATCTATCTAAGAGAAATGAAAGCATTTATCCACACAAAGACTTGGACACTAATGTTTTTGGCAACATTATTTATAATAGCCTAAAGGTGGAAATAACCCAACTGCCCACCAACCTATGAATGGATTAAAATTGTGGTATATCCATGCAGTGGAGTATTCAGCAATAAAAAGGCACAAGCTTTTTATTTTTATTTTTATTTATTATCCATATTTCGCTAAGTTGTCTTTTAAAAGAAATTGTTGCCTACCCCAACACCATGAGGAAAATCTATAACTTTATTATTTTACCTTTAACATTTAATTCTGGAATGTATGGTGTGAAGTTTTTTGATTACGGTTAATGGTCATCCAGTTGATCCACTATTACTTACTGAAAAGTCTTTTCCTTTTTTCACTGCTCTTTAGGGTTGTTGTCCTAATCAAGTGCTCATAAATGCATGGATTTTGTGAATTCTCTGTTCTGTTCCATCGATCTGTTTATCTATCTTTACACCAATACTACACTGTCTTAACTAAATTAGGTCTTGTATCAGATAAATTCTACTACCTAGTTCTTTTTCTGTAAGAGTATTTTTGGATAATTTTTGCCATTTGTATAGCCATATGATTCCTAGAATCATCTTTCCTATTTGTAGAAAAATGTATACTGAAATTTTGATTGGGATTTTATTGACTTTTATTAATAAGGAGAGAATTGACATCAGATTTTTTATTTTTGTGTGTTAGGAGTTTTTTCGTTTATTTTTTAAAATATATTTTATTGATTATGCTATTATAGTTGTCCCAATTTTTCCACTTTCCCCCTCCACCCGGTATCCCACATTCTCTGCAGCGGTCCTCCTGCTTATCTCGTGTCCATGGGTCATGTAATAAGTTCTTTGGCTACTCCATTTCCTATACTGTTCTTAACGTCCCCCTGTACCTACCAATTTGTACTTCTTAATCCCTGCACCTTTTCTCCCATTCTTCCCCTTCTCCTAACTGATAACCCTCCAAATGATCTCCATATCTATGATCTGCTTCTGTTCTGCTTGTCTGTTTAGTTTGTTTTTTAGATTCAATTGTTGATAGTTGTGAATTTACTGCCATTTTAATGTTCATAGTTTTGATCTTCTTTTTCTTAAATAAGTCTCTTTAACATTTCATACAATAATGGCTTGGTGATGATGAACTCATTTAGCTTCATCTTGTCTGGGGAGAACTTCATCTACCCTTCAATTCTAAATGATAGCTTTCCTGGATAGAGTAATGTAGGTTGTTGGTCCTTGTTTTTCATCACTGTGAATACTTCTTGCCTGTCCCATCTAGCCTGCAAAATTTCTTTTGAAAAATCAGCTGACAATCTTATAGGAACTCCTTTGTATGTAACTATTTTTCTCTTACTGCTGTTAAGATTCTCTGTTTATCTTTACTCTTTGACTTTTTGTTTATGATGTGTCTTGGTGTGGTCCTGTTTGTGTCCATCTTGTTTGGAACTTTCTGTGCTTCCTGGACTCATATGTTTGCTTCCTCTGCCAAATTAGGGAAGTTTTTTTTATTATTATTTTTTCAAATAATTTATCAATTTGCTCTCTCTCTTCTCCTTCCAGCACCCCAACAATTCATATGTTGGTATGTGGAAGTCCCAGAGGCTTCTTAGCTTATACTTATTTTTTTCTTTTTGCTGTTCTAATTAAATGTTTTTTTCTTCCTTACGTTCCAGATCACTGATCTGATTCTCAGCTTCATCCATTGCACTGTTGGTTCCCTGTAAATTTTTCCTTATTTTACATCTCGTAACCTTCATATATGCCTGGGCCTTTTTATGATGTCGAAGTACCAAGTGAGCTCCTCGATCATTGTAATAATCAGTGTTATGAACTCTGGATCTGATAGATTGCTTATCTTCATTTTGTTTAGTTCTTTTTCTGGAGTTTCGTTTTGTTCTTTCATTGGGCCATATTTCTTTGTCTCCTCATTGTGGCAGCTTCCCTGTGTTTGTTTCTATGTATTAGGTAGAGCAGCTTTGACTCCCTGTCTTAGGAGCATGGCCTGTTGTAGAAAAGGACACCAATAAGATGGATGGGGCTGAGCCTTAAGTAATCGCCAGAGAGGGACACCCTGTGTGAACCTGGTTGGTGGAGTCTCTAATATGGTGTTGCTGCTCTGTGACTCTGTGTAGGGGAGGGCTCAGTGCCACTGAGGAAAGGGGACAGTGCCACTGCCTGGCCTCTGGAGTTGGAGAAAGCTGTCCCCAGACACTCGCCCTGATGTCGGACTTCAATTTCTCCCTGTAAGCCACTGGTGCCCTTTCAGCTGCTGCCCCAGTGCTGAAGCCCAGAGGGAGTGAGTCTGCATAAAACCTAAGTCCATTGTGGGACCAATCTTTAAGAGGAGACTCCTGAGAATCCTGCAGTTTGTTCTGTCACCCCAACTCCACTGGTTTTTATAGCTAGAAGTTACGGGGAACTTAATCTTCCTGGCACTGGAACCCTGGGCTGGTGGTCTGGTGTGGGGCTGGGATCCCCTGCTCCTGAGGTGTCCTTCCCAATTTTTATCCACCACACGTGGGTGTGGGACCATCCTTTCTGCATTTCTGCTCCTCCTACCCATCTGGATGAATGTGAATTCTTTAATTCTTTGGTTGTTGGATTTTCATACAGCTCGATTTTCTGACGATTCTGGGTGATAGCTGTTTTGTAGTTTAGTTGTAATTTTTGCTATGGCTGTGTGAGGTGAGTCATATTTACCTATGCCTCCATGTTAACTGGAAGTCCTCATCTCTTCATTTATTTAATTCCAGATTTATTGACAGGAAGTTACTTCTAACACCTTCTTATATGTTTGATATCACAGACTGTTGTGATGATCCCTTTTCCATTTCTGATAGTAGCTATTTAACACTTCCCTCTATTTTTCTTGATCAGTGTTACCAAGGATTCAGGGATAAGTGGTGATGGAAGGAGACTTGATTTGGGGTAGTAAACACACAATACAGTATACAGATCATGTGTTATAGAATGATACACCTGAAACCTACTTAATTTTATTAGCCAGTGTCACCCCAATAAAATCAATTAAATGGTTTTCATACTGTTAACTTTTGCTTTTACTGACGTTTCTCTTATTTATTTTCTAAAATTTATTTTAGTTTGAATTATTATCTTCTTCCTTCTTTGGAATTAATTTGCTGTTCATTTTTTAATGCATTCTTGAAATGGATGTTTTAATCATTGGTTTTTTTAGTCTTCTTCCCCCTAATATAGCCACTTAAGACTATATATATTTTGTAAATGCAACTTTTTAAAAAGTGGAAGTCTTTTTTAAAAATTAAATTTATTGGAAGTAACATTGGTTAGTAAGAGTATATAAATTTCAGATGTATAAGCTTATAAAACATTTATATACTCTATCATGTGCCTAGCATCCAAAGCCTAATCTTCTTCCCTCAACATATATTTGACCTCCTTTACCCTCTTTATCCTCTCTCCACTCCCTTCCCCTGTGGTACCCACCATCCTATTGTCTGTATTGATCAATTTGTATTTTTGTTTGTTGATTTTTGTTTTATATCCCACATATGAATGAAACCATACAGTTCTTGTCCTTTTTTGGTTGACTTAATTTCACTTAGCATAATACTCTTAAGATCCGTGAAGGGAATTAGCCAAAGAACATATATGCATAACCCATAGACACAGACAATATGTGGTGATAGCTAGACGGAAGGGGGCGGTGTGGGGACTGGGTAGAGGTGGTAAAAGGTGAAAAATGGGGACATCTGTAATATTGTCAACAGTAAAAATAAAGTTTAAAAAGTCCATCCATGTTGTCACAAAAGACAGTGTTTAAATATGACTTTTAACTGCATACCTTGAGTTTCATGTATTTTATTATCATTCAATTAAGCGTATTTTCTGATATCCATTTTGATATTTTCTTTGACCCGTGGGTTGTTTAGAAGTGCATTTTGAAATTTCCAAACATAAGGCTTTTTTTTTTTCTTCTAGTTTTATCTTTCTGTTCTTTTCTGGCTTGTTTTATTTTGGTCATATGAATACTTTTAATCCTCTAGCATTTGTTAAGACTACCTCATGTTCTGTCATATAGCTAATTTTTGTAAATGTTGTGTATGTATTTTAAAAGAATGCATATATAGGGCCTGGCACAAATAATGCCCCTTTTTATTATAAAATCTTTTATTACAGAATCATAAGCATGTAATTCTGTAACATAATAATCTCACACTAAAGCACACGATTGACATTATAGGTGAAATGTTCAAATTAAAAATATAAATTATTAGACCCATATTATTACCTTAACAGCCACACTCAAGCAGACCTTACTTCTGCTGGGCCCTATATTTTCAGTTATTGGTAGAATTGTTTTGTATACACTGATTAGGTTAAATTTATTAATCTTGGTCAGATACCCTGTTTCCCCACTGATAAGTTTGCTTGTTCTCAGTTACTGAGAGCAGTGTGTAAGATTTCTCCTTGCTCTATAATAACATCTTGAGGCTGTATTATTATGTATGCCTACAAAATACAGAATTGTAATTCTCTTGAACTTTTTTTTATTATAAAATGTCTGTCTCCTGCTATAGTAAATGCTTTTGGTCTTAAAATTTGGTTTATCTAGTATGAATATTTTGGTTAGTGTTTGCCTGGTAGATCTTTTCCTATCCTTATACTATCAAATTTTCTATGTCCTTGTGTTTTATATGTTTCTTGAAAGCAATATTTCATTTTGTTTTGCTTTTATTCCTTTTGCTTAGTGTTTAATTGGAGTCTTAGCTTTTTATTTGTGATAAATTTGCAAATATTTTCTTCCACTTTGAGTCAACTTTAGCAATTTTGTACCTGGAAATTTGGTCATAGTCACAGAACCTTTTTCCTTACTAGGTCACAGAAGACTTCACACATGTACTTTTCTAGTGCCTTTTCTCCTATGTAGATGAAGGTTCATTTTTTTGCCATATTTAAAAAAAAATTTTTTATTGAATTTATTGGGGTGACATTGCTTCACAAAACCATACAGGTTTCAAGTGTACAAAACAGCAAGACATCATCTGCACACTGCGTCGTGCACCCATCACTCGTAGCAAAGCCTCTTTCTGTCCCCGTTTATCCTCTTTTTGTCCACCTCCACCTACTCCTACTCCCTCTCGCTGTCCCCACAGTGTTGTCTGTGTCAATATCTGTATCTATATCTGTATCTTTATCATAGAGATAGAGATATATGATTTTTTGCTTAATCCCTTTACCTTCTTTCATCTAGCCCCCAACCTCCCTCGCACCCCCCGACAGCTGTCAGTCTGTTCCATGTAACCATGCCTCTGTTTCTATTTTGTTTGTCAGTTTATTTTGTGCATTAGATTCCACATATGAGATCATATGGTATTTGTCTTTCTTTGATTGGCTTATTTCACTTAGCATATAATACTCTCCAGGCCCATCAATGCTATTGCAAAAGGTAAAAATTTCCTTCTTTTTTATGGCCAAGAACATTGTGTAAATGTTCCACAGCTTTTTTTATCCACTCATCTACTGATAGGCACTTGGGCTGTATCCAGATCTTGGTTATTGTATATAATGCTGCCATGAACATAGGGGTGCATATAATCTTTTGTATTAGCGATTCGGGTTTCTTCAGATATATTCCCAGAGGTAGCATTGCTGTATATTTTTAAAATCTCCTTGGATGACTAATGAGTGGCCACAGTTGAAAATCATTAAACTAGTTGGTCAGCAAAAACATTTCATGTCCTGAAAGTTTATGAAATGCTTATCTCAAATTGTATTGAAGAGTGCTGGATGCTATTTAGGGCTCTAAGGAAAAGTGAGCAAAATGAATTTGGCGAATGTGGCAAAGTAAGAATTAAAAGAAAAAGAATCCTTCTTGGAACTTTGTAATATAGACTCGCTTAAAGTCAGAATGCTGGATACTTGAGAGAAATTCCTGTCATCTGGGAAAGTGAGGGAGAGAATTTGAGAGTGTGTGAGGCCAGTTGAAAAAAAAAATAGAACAAGGTATATGGCACTAGACATTGTATAAGTTAGGGGAGAGGTCAGGTTTCAGTATTTAATGGAATGGAAATGGTAGAGCTTAATGAAAAGATGATATTTAGGCAGAGAATTGAAGAAGGTGAGGGAGTCTGGATGTCTGGGGAACAGTGTTAACACAATGGGAAGAGCCAATGCAAAGGGCACAGGCAATGGGGTATCGGGTGTGTTTCTGTCATCTGAATTTTGTAAGTTAATCACAAATCATTTATAAAGTGCATGATGTCACACATAACTAACACTGAATGAACATAAGCTAATTTTTAAAATACCTTTCCTTAGTATGGTGGTAAAACTTCCCACCTGGGATTTCCTTATTGGCTTCTTTAGGAAGCCTGAGAGTACAAACTTTGTTTTAAATCCCTTCATTACACAATTTTTTTCTTGGTATTCTGAACTCAGGCATACTGAGACCCCCAAATGGGGTACTTAAGGCAGTCCTAGGACTCCTCAAACTCCCAGAGTTAATGTCATAAGCAAAGTGTTAATGGAAAATACTTTAAGAGATTTTTGTAAACCTTTTTTATTTTAAAGCTTCTTTTGCTCAGATTGTTTTGTGATCAAGGAAAGAATGATTCACATAATAATAAGAATTTCTTTTTTTTTCTGATTTAATATGTTTTAAGCATTGTTATTTCTCTTTTAAGGATAGGTATTTCGGTTTTTACAGCTTTTATTTTTCGTGGAAGTTTAAATCCAGTTGTATTCTGTTTTTACTAGTGACTTGAGATATTTATGAATATTATTTATGGTATATACTGAGCTGTATTGTAATGCAATAAAGTACAATTTGAATAGTAGGCTACATGGTCCCACACTATGCTGATTTGATAGTTCCCAATGGCTAATTTTTAAGTTATTTTGTATTCTCTTCCTATATCAGCTTATCAGTTGTTACTGCTTCCAGTTCTAACACCTCCTCTACTTTAACCTGTATTAATCCAGATAAATGTAAGTAATTTAATGAGAAAGTAATTTACTTTCTATTTACTTATACATAAGGAAAGCTGTGGGTGATAATTTGAGGATTTAAAAATATTTTTCTAGAGGATAAAGTGGTTTTTATGATCTTATTTGCAAGAAAATATATTGGATTTTAACATACATTTTTCTATTTTTTCAATGCTAAGTTAAAATAAAATGATGGTTGCAAAGTTATATTTTAAAATATATAACCTTTTCCCTTAATCAGTAGTGAAAAGGGAAATGAATCATGGCTTAAAAAAAGAAGTACCTTTGTATTATTTGTATAAATTTATCTTCTAGTGAACTTATGGGCATTTATTGTAATACTGATTTAGTTTGGAAGTTATGTTTTTGCTTGTCTTGTTAAAAAAGGAAAATATCAGCTTAAAATAGACATTATTATATATAAAAGACATTCATTTTTATGAAGGACCTTTGGAAGAAAGGAGTTGTATAAAAAATAAAAAGTGAGATGATAATTTGTAAATTTGAATATGAGCCTAAAGATTTCTTTTTGGTTTTAATTTGATAAAAATCTACACACTCTGGGTGCTTTTGAGGTGGGGTCCCACTTTTAGGTTTACTTTTCTTTACTTGCTGTTGCTATTTCCAATAGTGTACAATCAATTATTTATACTCTCTCTTCAACTTGAATTTGGAACAGCTTCTAATCACTCTGGCAACGTGCTGGGTAAAGATCCAGGGGGAAAAACACGAAAAATGCCCATAACTTATGAATGCCCATAAGTTCACTAGAAGATAAATTTACACAAATAATACAAAGGTACTTCTTTTTTTAAGCCATGATACATTTCCCTTTTCACTGCCGATTAGGAGAAGAGGTTACATATTTTGAATTTTCAATGAACTATTCAAGATGTTCTTAGATAGTTCTACCTTACCTTTATTCTTGTATTTTGGAACAAGACCTTAAAAGACATAGATTCTGTCTCTTTTCAAAATCTGCTCTGCTTCCTGTTATATAGTATATGGGGGAAGAAAACCACACTGGGATTATTTTTAAATTACTTACACCAAATCAGGAAATAAACGAATGTACTCCTTCATTTACAGTATTCTCTCTTGTACTCACACATACAATACAGTATAGTACAATACAATACAATATAATACAATACAATACAATACACAGTAATGCTGGGTATACCTGATTCTGTTTTTCATTTATAAAATATGGTGACCATTGAGATAAGTTTTATGCCCCAGGCTTCTAGCTTTCTCCGATTCTTTTATTACCATTAAAACCTTTGTTTGGACACTTAAAATATTGACATAAGCACTTTAGAACTTGTTCACAGATTTGGAAGAGCAGCAAAAAACAGGGAATTGGAAATCTTACTTAAAGACAGCATAATGCAATCTGATTTTTAAACTATCAGTCTGTCCATTTAAATTAGTTATATTGAATTAAATCTTGCAACAAGTTACTTGAGGCTTTTAAAAACTAATTATTTAAAAGCCTTTTTAGTAAATAACTTTAGAATGTTTAGTGTCTTAAGTTTTTCTTCCAGCTTTATAATCATAGAATTTGCTATGGGATATTAAGATTTTTATTCCTTTTAGTTTTTATCTATTATGAATTAAAGTAATCTTTTAAAGGAATACTTTAGTGATCTGTATTTTCTCTCTTATTTTTGAATATGAAGTAATTATTATTAATAGTTATAAAACTAAGTTGTTTTATTTTAGTCATATTTGTTGTTTAAAAATTTTTTTTGATGCAAGGATTCCATGAACTTAAAATTTTTTATGAATAGATTTAAGTTTTACAAGTTAGAAAGTGTATTAAGTTGATGTTCTTTATTTCCAAAAATAGAACATCAGAATCAAAATTTATGTTTAATCATTTAATTTATCTGTGCATTTGGACCTTATTATTTAAAGAAAAATTTGGTGTCATTGATACCTATGCATTATTTAGCTAGGCGAATAAATAGTAAAATTTTAAGTTATTGGTTCACTTGGTTGGTAATCATACAGACATTGCAGGAATTTGCTTGATTGTTCTATTTTATTTTGGAAAATTATCAGTTTCTCTTACAAATATTATTGCTCTATTAATTAAGAACTTCTTAAAACATTTTGCCATTTGACAAAACTAACTTATTCTTTATATATTTAAAAATTAAAAATAATAAATATAGCCTACCGATGAAATTATTGGCCAGGTAAACACCATTTTAATTTTTTAAATTATATATTCTCCTTTTGTGTGTAAAGTGATGATTTTAGTGCTAATAAGAATTAACAAGTGTGATCTCATACTTATTATGGGCATTCATGAAAAATCTCATCCAAAAGTGGTAAGGTTTAAAATAAAATGCCAGTAGCTTCCAGCTGCTAAAGAATTTCATTTGCTGATTTTATTCTTTTACGTTTTTGTATTTTAAATGTCTTTATTTAAAAATTTTAACTTAAGGATATTGTAAAGTATATAGCATTTTAAGATTAGATGGTATCCAGAACATATAGTCCAATGAGTTAGTCCAATGTAATTGGAGGAATTATTAAATGACACTGACCTCATTTCCTTTAGAACAATGAAAATTAATAGTTTCACATTTTATTAGGCTGATATTCCAGATGTAGTGTACATTTAATTAAGTGTAGTTTCCTTTTAGTTATGGTATGTGTATCTGTTTTTTGTCGCAAATTCTTTCTAGTTTTACAGTTTTCCACATGTTTTCTTTCACCATTTATGATTTTTTTCAAAGCAGAGCTATAAGGATTTAAATCACTTTAGCATGCAGCAAAACAGTTCCCATTCAAACAATAAACGCCATTTTAAAAAGCCTTTAGATCTTCTGTCACTTCATAAATATAAATGTATAAAAACGTTATGCAGTTGTAGTGCCCACCTGCTAATTAAATGCAGATTTTGCTCGAACTTGCTTAAAATCTGTCTATTTGTTTCAACTATGTCTCTGTTCAGAATACATATGGCCCTTGTGAAACTAATTATGCTTATGGAGCAGCTGTTAAATTTAGTGCAACTAATTTTATCCAATATTTTACATTTTAATTGATTACCTGTGAAGAAATTAGCAAATTAACACTTATTGTACAGTAACTGAATCGTCTTTTATGGTTACTTTCAGATTTAACAAGTGAGCTAGGCACTGATGGAATAAAGACATTTCTACAATTTTTCGATAGGAAAGTTATTGGTGGATCTTGATTATCTGGTGTGAAAATTTAGGAAGACTGATGAGTGATGCCAAGCATCTGTGTGTTCTGTATCTTAAACATGAGAAGCAAATTGGAAAGTAATGGCTTTTTCGCAGAATTTTGGTAACATATGGGCTTATCTGGATCTAAGAAGTCTTTGAAGATCTTTGAACTTGACTAAATGACTTAACCTTTGGCATAGTGGGTGGGTTATGTGCTTTTTTAGGGGGGAGGCACTGGCATTCTGCATTTCTCTTTTGCTTTTTTTCCTCTTTCTAGTTGTACCTATAATATTTAAAAAATGGGGGTACTGGAGATGATGATTGGGAATTTTTTAATATTGACTTGATGAGAATTGCAAGATATTTGGTTGACTGGATCTACCTTTAATAGTGTGAGGTTAAATCTTTTGATAATATTTCAGAAATGAGTCTGTAGGTATTTATTTTCTGTTTTATAGATTTTATTTGAAAATGATACTGCAATCAGATCTTATTGGTAGTATGCTGTAGTTGAAAGGATGTGAACAAACCTGGGTTCAAATTTCAGGTCTATCACACATTGGCTCCATGATATCTGAACTTTCCAGAGTTCATTTTCCTTAAAGCAAAAACCAAACCAAGCCAAAAAACACCCCAACCCCACCTCATCTCAAAGCAAGAAAAAATCCCCCAAAACACTAAAAGAAGATGACAATAACAATTATATGTTTAAATACTCCAGAGAATTAAAAGAGATAAAATAGAGGAATACTGCTAACTCTCTTAGCATGTAGAAGATCCTTAGTAATAATAGGGTCAAATGTTATGCCCTGTCATATTGCTAAATAAGAGATATACCAAGCAAGCATATTATTACGTGTACATATTTTAGAGCGTTAACTGTCATGGTAAATAGAGATTGGTTTTGATTTTTATTTACCAGCTTTGAACTCTGATAACTCATTTGTAAAACTTGATGTGAGTTATAGTCCAAGTGAATGTATCTGGAAATTTGATAAGAAGTATTCTAGTGAGGCAATATAGGAAATTACTATGTCAAGAATATAGAAGAAGTCCTGTTTACAAATACTTGACCTACAGTAACTTGATCCTCTGCCCCTAGTAAGAGCAACAGTTGACCTTGGTTCTGTAGTTTAGAACATGTGGCAACTATACTAATCTAGACAGATTACTCTAAGGCAAATATAGGGTCAGTTAGTAAACGAAGCTGAGGAGTATTAACCCCCTTAATTCATCTTAGTTAAAATTCAAAGCGTGTGTTTTCACTAAAGGAATAACATCATTGTTGGGTGTATTTGAGTTACTCTTTTGGTATAAGGTTTCAGGTACTTTCTGTCAATTAGCTTATGTGGATTAGATTAAAAAACCACTGATTTTATGGTGAGTTTCAGATAACAGACATGTACATGAAGTTTCAAATAATTTTTTTTAACCTCTGAATGGAAAATTTTAAGCATCCATTAAATCAGGGAATAGTATAACAAACCTTCATGAAGCCATGATCTAACTTCATCAGGTAGTAGTTTGCCAGTACCAAAGGTTGCTTTCAAGCTTCATTAGAATAGGTCCAGAGCACCTTTCCTTTACCCTGTGGCTAATTTAGTTCCAGTATCAGTACTTGACCTAATATAATGCCTTATGTACAGGGTGCCTTCACTCTGGCTAGTGGAACATTATTTCTCCTGTATGATATTCAGGATTTCTATTTCTTTCCAGCATATTTTCCCCTGGTCCCATGGAATTTCACCTCACATGCATATTTATAGTTTAGAACTTGTCAAAAGATGAAGGGGAGCCCACTGCAGATTTCTGGATTGCTGCCTCTGCCCAACTTTGGTTTCTTTGGTTCAGTGCCTTGCAAATTCTAGGTACGTTGGCCTCCTCGAAGGTTTGTCTTTTTATTAACTCAGCAAGTCCGTGAGGTTCTTTTTGGGCTCCTCTCCTTTCTCTGTGGCTTGTAAACTTCTTCAAGGCAGTGAGCTGGAGCAATTCCAGGGTTCCCTTGTTTCCCTTTTCTTGGGGGAATCACAGCTCTGTGCTGCTTGTTGTCTAGTATCTGGAATAGTTGTTTCATACATTTTGTCTGCTTTTCTAGTTGTTCATGGTGGGAGGGGTATTCACTTAGCCTTTAACCCCTATGGGCCAAAGGTCATTTAATTACAGTATTGATTATTTTATCTGTGATTTGTCTATTTTTCCTTGTCATGTCCATCAAGGGTTTATCAACTTTTCAAAGAGCTTTTTCTTAATCTTTTCATTCATTCATTTTTGCTTTATTCTTTATTTCTTTCCCTCTACCTCCTTTGAGTGTAATTTTCTGTTTTATTTTCTAACTCCATGAGATGGATGCTTAGATCATTTATTTTAGCTTTTATTCTTTTCTAATATGTATATTTAATGCTATAAATTTTCCCTTTACCGTGCTTTAGCTATAGACTACACTTTTTTGATGTGCTATATTTTAGTTTTCATTCAGTTTAAATTTTAAAATATCCATTGTGAGCTCATCTTTCCCATGGGTTGTATTGAAATATACTTAATTTTCAAACATTTGGAGGCCTTTCTAGTTGTCTTTTGTTTATTTCTTTTTTGCTTAATTCCAGTGTAGTTGGAGAACATTATCTGAATACCGTTCATCCTTGAAATGTGTTGAGATTAGTTTTATGGCCCATCATAGGGTTTATTTTAGGAAGTATTACAGTTACAGTTGTTAAAAATGAATATTATACAGTTTGGGAATACAGTTAAGTAGGCGAGTTTAATCACTTGTTCAAATCTTCTATATCTTTACTTCCCCCTTCCCTCTTAAAACCTGCTTATTTATCAATTATTGAGAGCTCACAGACAGATCCTGATAGCATATTTGTCTGTTTAACTTCAAGTTCTGTTGGCCTCTGCTTTATATATTTTATTATATAAAATAGATATATTATATATCTACTATTAAAAGTATGCAAATTCAGAATTGCCTTATATTCTATTTGGAGTGATCTTATCATTATGAAATGTCTGTTTCTAGAAATGTTTCTTACTTTGAAGTATGCTTTGTCTGATATTAAAATAAATTCACCATCTTTCTTTTTGTTAGTCCTTGCATATCTTTTCCCGTTTTTTTCTTTTTACTTTAAATCTTTCTTAGGTTTTATATTTAACATGTTCATTTCGAAAGCCACCTGTAGTCTGCTTTTTTTATCAGTCTCACAGTTTTTAAATTTCAGTTGTATTATTTAGCCTATTTATGTTTATTGATTACAGTTATATTTGGGTTTAAATCTCCCATCTTATTCTGTGTTTTTCTCTGTCTAGTTCATTTTTTTCTACTTTCTTCTTTGGATATTATATTTCATTTTCTTCTCTATTAGCTTGTTAAACATTCTTTTAATTTACTTTATGTATTTAACCTAGAAATTGTAGCATGTCCTTGACTTGGTGGAGTCTAAAATAAATTAGTACTTCTGTCACTTTTGTTTCCTATATCTTTGATACCTGAAGGATATCTTGCGTAGATGTACCACTGTGAATATTTCCTTTCTGACCCCGTTGAGCTCCTTAAAGAAAATTAAAGCCATTGTTTTGATGTATATCTTGTAGTTTAGAAGACTTATGCCAACCTGACTTTCTTTGCTGGTGACTTGATCAAAGTATTCTTCCTTTATCATTTATGTGCATTAACTTCATCAGCATATATCTGAGTTGACTATGTTAATCCATTTCTCCACATACACAGTGGACCCTTTCTACGTATATATTCTTTTAGTTCCAAAAGTGTTCTTAGATTATGATTATAACATTGTTTCTTCTTCTTCTAGAATTCAGATTGGATGTTCATTTTCTGCCTCTTCTTTCTATTCCTTTTTCTGACCCTTTCTACTAGTTTTATTTATTAAAGTTTATTTTTCCTGGACCTTTTATCACTAACATCTGTTTCTCTTATTATATGCTATATTTAATGTTGTAGTGTTGTGTTATGGTCTCCTCTACTTTATGCTTTTTTTGTAGGGCATATTTGTATCACCTGAAAATTTTGATTCTAACTTTTTTATTGCCCCTTACATTTGCTTTGTATAGATATTGGATTCTTTTTTGTTGTTCTTCATGATGATGTGAAGGATTTTCCTGGATCAGCAATGACAGGCAGCTCTGTGGATGGACTGAAGGTTTTGAGTGACTTAGATGATTTTTTGAATGGTGCTGTACTATTATTAATACAGTGAGGTGGAATTTCTTTAATAAATGGGGAACTTTTTGGGAGAAGGTAGATCTGTTTTTAAATCCTTTGAAGCCATCCTGTTTTTATAGAGCCCTCAGCTTCAGCACCTTGTTTTCTAGTTTCCACCATGTCATCAATGGACACTTTCCTTCTTAAAGAATATCTTTTTCCTAGAGTGTAGGTAGGTCCTTTTAAAAATATCCCCTTGCGTTGTTAGTTAGATCTTGGTTGGAGGTGAAAGTAAATGTTTGTGTTCAAAATGTCAACCCGACATGTAATCTGTGTTATTTTATTCCATGTGTAATTTTAAAATTTAATTTTAATGACAGCTTTATTTTATACTAAATGTAGTCTCTTTTTTTTTTGTATAACTTAAGAGACTATTTAAAGTATTTTATTTTTTTGAAAATAAAATATTAGGATATTTGTTTTGATTACATGTGTTTAGAACTTATTAGCCAATTAAGAAACTTGACAAATTGGTTCTTGAGGGCAGTAATTCATTTTATGTAAGGGTGTTATGGTGATTCTTCCTATTTTGTAGATATTGAAAGCATTTATCTGGTATAATAGGACATATTGCTGTCCATTTATCGCTTATATATTGTGTGTTCTAGAGTGCCACATTTTTTATCAAATGTTTCTTTGCTTATAATATATCTCCATATTGGCTTTGGTACTCTAGAGACTTCTAGAGTTATTTATCAGAAAAGTATTTATCTAAGAAATGAGGGACAAATTCACATTCACATCTTAAATTTTAGTATAGTTTCTTTGACTTTTTTTGTCTTTGGTCAGGGTAGGAGTCTTTACTCTGATCTGTTACTTTTTGATGGAGATCTTTCAAATATGTAGATAAAGTTAATAAAGTAAATTGGGTTGTACATAGGTCTTAAGATAGGAGTTTTACAGATATATTTTGTAAAGAAAGTCTCATGACAACTAAGAAGTCAGCAGCTTAATTCATTTTAATCTGTGATTTTGTGGTTCTTTATAGCATCCCTTAATAAAGTTGTTTTGGCTGTGTTTTGATTTGCTTTCTTTTCCCTTATGTATTCTCTTCAGTCTTTCCCCCCCTTTTTGTAGCCCATAAGCAAGATGAAGAGGGCTACAATATCAGGATTAAAATAACAAACATTAACACATTGGTTTGGGGCGGGGGGTATCATGTTACATACTGTGATATTTTAAAAATTACTACTTTCTTTAAATTTTATATCATGAATGACCTAACTTATAGATCTCCTATTGCTAGCATAGTTCATTGAGCCACACCAGCAACATTTTTAGGAGGATATTTGAGAATAGCATGGGTTGCTTGTATGAAGGCATATGGTAAATAATGTTTTTGGAGAATGGCAGGCACATGTTTTCTAGAGTGGAATCTTCACATTAGGGAAAACCTTGAGATCAGTTTGGAGGTGATTATTTCATGAATTGGGTAAGTTGGGAAGATAAAAGATTGGAAAAGTTGGTGCGATGGGGAAGACAGGGCAGATAGTAATTGATAGAGGGCCTCTAATTGCAGTGTCAAGTTTTGCTTTGATGGTGATAGAGTGATCATACTGTCTGGTTTCTGTGGGACAGTGCCCATTTAGGCCTGTTTTCCTTATGTTAAGTGCCTGCTTGACTCTGAAAAGTATCCCCTTGTATTCCCCAAAGGCTTGGATAATAGGTGGTATGATTTTCCTGTTAAGAGCAGACTAGTGAAGATCATATATATATATATATTTGGCTGCTGAGGGTTTTCCTATAAAGAAGACATGCATCATTAGCCAAGATTATTATTATTTACCTTCCTGTACAAAAAAAAGAAAATTGAAAACTGAAACTTGAGCAATCCTGTGCCAGACTTAGATTTTAAAGGTCTGTCAAAATCATAATGCTGCTCTTTACTGGATTAGCTGTGATGTGAGGGAAACATATTTCATATGTTCCTGTTCAGATTTTACTCACTCATTCAGTTCAGTAACTTCTTTCTCTGTGGCTGCCTCCTCCCACATCACCTGCCTGCCATCTCACAATTCAGTCACGTACTATTTTTTAACCCTTATAGTAACCCTGAAAGGTAGTTACTGCTCTGCTTTTGTAGACAAGGAGACATGACCAGAGAGGAAGAAATTTGTGTTGAGGATACCATTATGAAGAATTATTTATTTATTGTTCAACATCATACTTCTGTAGCTTTGGGTATAAATAAAAGTGTACACTTCATTTTTAAGATACAATAAAAACATGATTTCACCATAATCCATTTAATTTATAATCCACAAATGATCGCACATTTTGTCCAACAGTTTTATTTTTTTTTTAAAAATGGCTAACCACTAAGAAATGATCTTACATTAAAAGTTTATTTTTTAAAAAAAGCTCTTTTAGTTTTGTTGTTGATTTTAAACTAAATTTCACTTATTCGTGTTTTATTATTCTACATTTTCACTAGTTAAGTGACAACTAATTGCCAGAATTATACAGGGTCTGGCAGAAGTAAGGCCTACTTGAGTGTGGTTGGTAGAGTAATAATATGGGTGTAATAAATTATAGTTTTAATTTGAACATTTCACCTAAAATGTCATATGGTGTGCTTGAGTGTGATATTGTTATGTTACAGAATTACATGCTTGTGATTTTGTAATAAAAAGGGGGTGTTATTTGTGCCAGACCCTATAGTTTGGTCCTAAACAATTTAAAAACAAATTAAGTTAATACATTGTATGTATATATACTTGTACATGTAATTTATATATAGTGGTTGAGGTTTTCACAAAAATGACACCCCTTCATTTTATTATTATTACCTTCTTTTAATCAGAAAATTTAAATTTGACTAGTTATTGTTTAAAGATTTTAGAATAATCTGTTAAATTTTTAATATATCCATATATAATAGAAGATTTAATCATAAATGAATAAGGTAACATCTGTGGGGGCGATAAATTGTGATAAATTAAAATTTTATTTATTTATTATTAAATTTATTGGGATAACATTGGTTAATAACATTATAAAAATTCAGGTGTACAATTTTATATAATAAAACATCTGTAGACTTTGTTGTGTGCTCACCACCTGAAGTCTGGTCTCCTTCTGTCACCATATATTTGACACTTTTAACCTGCGTTGTCCTCCCCCGACCGTCCTTCCCCCTGGTAATCAGCATTCTTTTGTCTGTATCTCTGAGTTTGTTTTTATGTTTATTTAAACTTTATTTTATGTGGAAAGAAATCATATGTCAAAATTAAAAGAATGAATAGTAAAATTTAAAGAAAAAAAGATAGAAATTTAATTTTTGTAAATTAAGATAACTCCATATCGACATTCCCAGCAATAAATAAAACATCTCAAAATCACATGTTAAAAAAGAAGTTGTGATCTTATGATACAGTATTCATTTACTGAGTGAACCAGTTAGGGATGAGAGGACAGACACCACTACCACTGGAACCCATGTAGTTCTCTTCAAGACCAACATATGTCCTAAGTACACAGGCCTAGTTCATGTGATCTTCCTATTGCCCACATTCTTAATTTTTGATAATTTTTGCTTGTTCTTTTCTTTTTTTGCTTGATCAGTCTAGCTAGTGATTTACTCAATTTGTTGATATTCTCAGAGAACCAGATTTTGGCTTTGTTACGTCTCTTTATTGTTCTGTGTTCCATTGATTTTTCGTACCTTCCTTCTGCTTACCTTGTGTTTACTTTGCTCTTCTTTTTCTAGCTTCTTAAGATGGAACCATAGGTAATTGATTTTGGACCTTTCTTGTTTTCTAATATAAACATTTAAAGCTATAAATTTCCCTGCTAGATATGACTTCATCCCACAGATTCTCTTATGTTGTATTTTCATTGTCATTTAGTTTAAAAATTTTTAAATTTTTCTAGTGATTTCTTATAGGCCCAGGAGTTATAAGTATATTATTTATTATATATCTGGTATTTTTTGTAGATGTTTTATAGTTATTGAATTCTAATTTAATTCTGTTGTGGGCAGATAATCATATTTTGTGTGATTTTTACTTATAAATTGATCCTTTGATCATCAGGAAGTATCCATTTTTATTTTTGGTGATACTATTAGTTTATCTATTATTAATATATTCATTCCAGCTTTCCTCTGTTTACTGTTTTCACAATATATCTATTCTTAGCCATTTACTTTCAACCTATCTGTGGCTATATATTTAAAGTATATATCTCATAGACAGCATATAGTTGTGTGTGGCTGCTTAATTCATTTGAACAAGCTGTGCTTTTTAATTAAAGTATTTAGTCCATTAATACTTTATGTATTGATTGATATGTTTGGATTTAATCCTTCCATTTTTTTGTTATATGTGTGAACCTCTGGTTTGGAGATATTTTGTGTATATCCCTTCCAGCCTCTTTTTGGATTAATGAATATTTTTAAGAATTGTCTTTAGTTTATGTTTTGGATTTTTAACTATACTTATTTTCATTTTTTTCTTTAAGTGATTGCTCTAAGGATTTCATATATGCCCTTATTATTTCAGCGTACTTAGAGTTACTGTTTCCTTATTTGGATGAAATGTAGAAACCTTATAACTGTATAGGTCCATTTACCTGACCCATACTTTATTCTATAGAAGTTACATATATTTTATCTACCGTCATTATAACTCTTCAGTAAGACATTATAAATTTTACCTTAAGCATTAATACATATGTACTTTAAATAATTTAAGGGAATTAGTTTTTTTTAAAGATTTTATTTTATTATTTTTAGACAGAGGGGAAGAGAGGGAGAGAAATATCAATGTGTGGTTGCCTCTCATGTGCCCCTTACTGGGGACCGAGTCAGCAACCCAGGCACGTACCCTGACCAGGAATCAAACCGGTGACCCTTTGGTTTGCAGGCCGATGCTCAGTCTACTGAGCTACACCAACTGAGGCAAGGGAAGTAGTTTTTAATATTTACTCATATATTTACCATTTCTAGGGGCCTTCATTCCTTCCTAAAGATCCAAGTTTTCATCTGTTATTTTCTTCAGCCTAAGGAACTTTAGCATCTATTGTAATTGCAGATCTACTATTGATGATTATATTTTACTTTTCCTTTATCTCAAAAATGTTTTATTTTACTTTAATTTTTGAGGTGTATTTTTGCCGGTTATAAAATTTTGTGTTGATTTTTTTTTCTTTCACCATGTTAAGAATTTTGTTCCACTGCCTTTTGATCTCCATTGTTTCTGATGAAAAACCAGTGATAGCTCATGTTATTGCTGTCCAACATGTAATATGTTGTGTTTTTTCCCCCCCTGAATACTTTCAATATTTCTCTTTATTTTTTGTTTCATCAGTTTGACTGTAGTTTTATTACTCATGGTCTTCGTATTTATCTTGGAGTTAACTGAACTTCTAGAATCTATACATTTGTCTTTCACTAAATTTGGGGAAATGTTGACCACTACTTAAGAATTTTGCTTTCTGTCTCATTTTTTCTATTTCTGGGTTTAAAAAAACATGTTTGACACATTTAAATATTGTCACACAGATCCCAGAGGATACGTTTTTCTTTTTTTTATTAGCAATCATTTCTTCTCTGTTCTGACACCTCAGTTCGCAGGCCGTCACTCAATCCACTGTGCCACACCAACCAGGGCATTATTTAGCATAATATGAATTTCAGATATTGTATGTTTTTAGTTATAGGATTTCCATTTTTCATTTTCTAGTTTTTCTGCTGAGATTTATTAACTTTCTATTCATTACAAGCATATTTATACTTACCACTTTAAAATCTTTGCTTGCTAATTCCGACATCTTGTTCATCTCAGCGTTGGTCTCCATTGACTATTTTCTTGAGAATGGATCACATTTTTAATGTTTTCTTGTGTATCTAGTAGTCACATTTTGAATATGGTCAAACCTCGGTTCTCAAACATCTCCCATCTCAAACAATTCAGTTTGGACGAAGTTTTTCTTGGAAAAAATGTCTCAGTTGATGAACAGAATTTCGGTTCTTAACAACCCTTTCATGCTGATAGTCGTATGATCAGCCACCTGTATGATTCAGTTTTTGAACAAATTGCTTCTCGAACAGCTTTCCAGAATGAATTAAGTTTAAGAACTGAGGTTCTATTCTACTCTGGATTCTATTATATTCCTCTGAAGAATATTGATTTTTTTTTTTGTTTACTTGTTTATTAGCAGAAAATTAACTTAGTTAAATTAAAATTGTAAAAAAATCCTGTCTTTGGGGTGCAGTTGAAATTTTAGTTCAGTTTTTTTTTTTTTTATCCTTATCTATTTGGCGTCTGCCCTTTATGTGCACGATATGGGGCACAGCCAGAGATTTAGATAGACTTCACGTACAGAATTTTAGCTCCCTTCTCTGACTCCTTTCCAAGATTCCCCTATTGTTTTTCTTATGTGGTGGTTTCCCTGAGTCTGTCTTCTGGTTTTTCAGCCTAGTTTTTTTTTTTTTTTTCCTTGAGTTATCCCTGCCTGCATGGCACAGACTTGGGCTTGTCCTCAGAAAAGAAGTGATAAAATTGGAAACTTTCTTATTGCCCTTTTCTTTTTCCAAGTGTTGACCCCCTATAGAATGTCTTCTTTTGGTCATTAGCCAGTGCCTTCAGATAGTTGCTTTTTATAGTTATCTGTAAGATTGTCAGTCTGCTGGAGGCTTTCTTCTCAATACTTGAAGGCATGATCTGAAATATTTGCTTTTTAAAAGCACATAGAATTTCCTGCCTAACACTGTCATTCATTTAGTACAAAAAATAACTGAAGTAAAGTAGATTAGGGCAATAATTTTATTGTAACAATTAGAAATAAGAAATAAGATTGACTATATATAGAAGCAGAGATTGTAGGGATAGGGAAGACTATCCTTAGATATTAGATTAGATTCACTTAGATTTGTTATATTATCTGAGGAGATTTAGGTCATCGACTTGATAGGAACTTTTAAGACTTTTTACTTGCAAACACTTTTTGACTAAACTTTAATTTTCTGTAAAGTTGACAACATATATTGCTCATATATCATTTTAACTGAGTACTTGTTCGTAAATAATCATATTTAGATGCTTTTGCTTTACAGTTATTTAATTACTGAATCCATAACTAAAATTAAATACTTTTCTTTCAGGTAATTTTTAAGGGTATTTTCATTTCATACCAAATACACACTAAATGTATTTAATAAAAATCTGCTTACTTTAGGTCCAGGTCAAGACCCCGTCCACGTTCCCACAGCCGAAGCAGCGAAAGGTCCAGTCACAGAAGAACCCGTAGCCGATCTCGGGATAGAGAGCGATGTAAAGGCAGAGATAAGGAGAAAAGAGGAAAGGAGAAGGAGAAAGGCAAGGACATCATCAGACGCGGGTGAGTTGCTGTTTCTGTTAACATTAAGTGAACCTTAAGTCGTGATGACTCAGTGATTTCATGAAAATGTTCAAACTCACTTTTCATTCTTGGAAGTTTTAGATGGAAAATAGAGGAGCATACAATGGAGAAAAAAGAAAGAATAAATCAAAATAGTTATCTCAAATTTTTACTATGTTTTCTATTCCTATTTTTATTTGATGCTTATATAACAAACCTTAGAAATACAAAATAAACAGATCTGTCGAAGTTTAGTATGTCAGTAAAGGAAAATTTACAAAATTCTTTAGGAAAGTTGTACATTTGATTTCCTTTAGCATAAATATGAATTTAAAATTTGAAGACTATCTGATGATTAAATATGTCTATTACAGTATTGTAAAGATGTTAAGGGAAAAGATTAAAAGTGAAACATAGGGAATGAACCATGTGATTTACTATTGGTTAGGCCTCTTTCAATATAGAATGAGACCTTGACCAATATTAAGGTGTATGTGTGTATTACAGCAATTGTATATGCATGTAAGACCTGGAGTTTATTTTTTCTAGAATTGCTATTATTGAAATAGTTAGTCTAGCTCTGTCCATTTGCAGAGTGAAATTCACTCATTACTGTTTATTAAATTAGAAGCTGTTAAATGAAATAAATTTTGGTTAGTAACTTAAATTACATCTTATTTGTTTTATTCATAACTGACATTGGGGTATTTTATTCTATAAAGTAAAAGATTTTGCAGTTTATTCTCATTTGTCATTCCTTAACACCTTACATATGTTCACTTTAATACTTCCATTTAAAAGTGTTTATTTTTAGTGTATCAATCAGATTTCAGTGTTATATTGAAGAGCTTACCAGGGTCTTGGATATGGTTTCTTGGGATCTTGAGTCTGAATAATTAAGTTTAGTAAAGGATATGGAACTCTTCTCTAACCCTTTTCCCAGTTGTCTCTGTGTTTATTTTTTATTTCCAGATTTATAGTGATATTATATAAACCTACCTAGATTGTTGGCTTTTAAGTGTTTGTTGAAAAAATTTGTGGTGGATTTTGGAAGAGGATTAACATTGTTACCTAACTTTCTTTCCCTTGATCACCCACAACCATTAGTACAATTTGAGCAGTTGGAATCCTGCAAAATTCTGAATGCTGTCCATTTGTAATTTTAAGGATTCTTGAATATTATAGGGGAGGAGATAGGTTTGGATATCTGGCTGTGAGAGTAGGGAGGCTGAGTTAACCAGAGTTGGTAGCATAGTATGAGAATCAGGGAGAGTATGAGGGAAATCTGTTGATAAAGGGAGAAAGTTGGGAAGATGATAGATTTGAAGAGAGGATGTTGAATAGGTTTCTGAGACTGGAAAATATGGACTAAAATGATGCATAAATTATGTCAGTCAAGGAACTGTCTTGCTTTTTGTTCCTTTTTTTCCTTTTTATTTACACTTTAGATATTACATGGCTATGAGATGTATAACTATGATTTTTAGTGGTCATTAAATTTTTGCTTTCCATCTCACCAACTTTTAATTATTATTTGCACAGTTGTGTAAAATTGGTATTACATAAAGCATTATTTTACACATTGTAAAGGTAAGAAAAATTAGAGAGTGAATTAAAAATCAGAGGTCAGATGATTTCTGGAAAGATTCTCATATAGTGATGGTGACATTAACCTTGAGGTTCTGGGCCAGCTACACTGGTAAGACCACATTTTCACTCAGAGTTGATTGTGTTCAAGGGACTGATTCCAGGATTACAGGTTCACAAGACAATAATGTTGTATTTGTCATTATTTCTTAACATCACAGCAAAGGGAGTGAACAAAAGTCAAAACAAGAGCTGCCAGTTGAAGGGCACTGGGCACTGATGCCAAAAGCTGTGAGTAGCCTGATTCGGTCATCTCCATGGTTTTAGTAGACCACAGTACAGGGTGGGGCTATGTCAGGGGGTGCGCTCTCCGGGTTAGTGCCGAGGACACACAAATTCGTACCTTTTGGTATGATGTGAAATCAGAATTTTGTGGGGGAGGGGGTTCAGTGTATACATTTAATATGGTAGTATTTATATATGTACAGATGTACCCTGCTTTGCTCCAGAAATAGCTTATCTTTTTTTAAAGTCTATGTGTTTATTCCCTAAATCTGATTTTTAAGCCATTCAGGGCAGAGAATGTGCCTTATATTCTTTTATTTTCTTTAAGATTTAATTTAATTAATTTTTAGAGAGAGGGGAAGGGAGAGAAAAAGAGAGGGAAAGAAATATTGATATGTGAGAAACACATCGATCAGTTGCCTCTCACACGCCCCCAAACTGGGGACCTGACCCGCAACCCAGGCATGTACCCTGACTGGGAACTGAACTGGAGACTCCTTTCAGTTCACAGGCTGGCACTCAATCCACTGAGCCACACCAGCCAGGGCTTATATTCTTGTATCAGTCAGAGTACCTAATGTACATACTAGTTGTTAAAAATATTTATTGGTTACTGATCAGATATGCCCATTCATTCATTTGTTTACTTGTTCAGTCAACAAGGTTTAAATGCCTTCTATTTGTCAAGTACTGTTAGGTAATAGGGACATAATGGTAGGTCAGTCCTATTTGGGGATTTCATGAAGATGGAATAAATAAGCATGTATAGAATGGTAGATATATAAGTATCTACAGTATCATCATATAAGTTAGGATGCGTTGGCTGTAAGTAACAAAACCTAACTAACTTAAACCAGGAACAGCAAAAAGTTTTTGGTAAAGGGCTAGATGGTAAATAATGTAGGCTTCCTGGGCCACATGTCTCTATTGCAACTATTGCACTCTGCACTTTTATCAGAAAAGCAGCCATAGAGAATATTAAATGAACAGCATGTCTGTGTCCCAGTAAAACCTATTTACAAAAATAGACATTTGGTTAGATTTGGCCCAAGGGTTGTAGCTTGCCAACATCTGGTTTACACATAAGTATTCAATACATTTATTGCTAATACAACAAATACAGGGTCCATCATAAGTAAGGCCTGCTTGAGTGTGGTTTGTAGGGTAATAATATGGGTATAATAATTTACAGTTTTAATTTGAACACTTCACTTAAAATGTCATATGGTGTGCTTGAGTGTGATATTGCTATGTTACAGAATTATATGCTTGTGATTTTGTGATAAAAGATTTTATAATAAAGAGGGGCATTATTTTTGCCAGACCTTGTAGTTTGGAGATAAGCAGATCCAGGCTCTTTTTATCCTTCCAACAGGACAGTCTCAGCATGTTGGCTTTCCAGTCTTCACACATTCTGATTGAAAGATATTTCCATGAACGTTTAGGTAGTTGACCTAGACTAGTCGACATGTCAGGGAGGGGCTCTCAGAAGAGGAGGTGTTTATACATTGAAGGAAGGAAGAGTTGGGAAAGAATGTTGCATGCAAAATGAACTTCATAGGGAAAGACTTGGAGGCAAGCAAGGTAGGTATGGCATATTTGAGGAAATGAAGTCTAATGGAGCTTGGTTTAGAATAGAAGAGAAATAATGAAGAGAGACGATTATTGGAATACCTTATAAGTTATGTCAAGGAGTTTAGAGTTAATACTAAAGGCAGTGAGAAGCCATGAAGTTTCAGATAGACTAATGATATGACCATTACTACATGAGATATGAACAAAGTGCTGTACTGACAGTGGACATAATAATAATAAGCATCTAACATTCAAATACATTTTCTGAGTATCAAGGAATTTTGCTAAGCAATTGACATGCATTACCTCATTTAGTTTTCATAATAACCTCATGAAATAGGTGCTTTTATTACCCTATGTCTAGTGATGGTTTGTGGTTATAGAGCTAGTAAATGACAGAGTTAGTCTTCTAATTCAGATTCACTGACCACAGCACATTTACTCCTTAATAGTACACTGTTCTTACTTCTGTAGTAAAGCATGACTATTGATGATGAGAAAGAGGGTTTGAGATTAACTGATATGCGATTGCTTAAACTTTACCAGAAAATAGGGAACTGAAAGAATTTTCTGTGCCTTATTTTTCTCTGTTAAGGCCAGAAATCTGTCGTCAATAAGATTCCTTCTTTTCTCCCTCTCTCTTTCTTCCTTACATTCCCACATCAACTTTCATCTGTTTATTTAGAATTATATTCAGTTTTATTTAATAAACCCACAAAAATTTTCTAGGCCTTAGTTAAATTTATTTCTGTGATTTTATTAGCTATCTCTTTCCAAATGGTATTAAAAAAAAAAAAGAACACGTGTAACTACAGAAAAAGTAAAAAAAAATTACAAACAATTTTATTAGGACATTATTATGATTGCACAATCTGGTAACAAGTATTTTAGCTTGTGCTATATAACTGAGGTGCTTCCTTCTGTAAGAGGAAATAACAACCCATATGCTTCTGCTTCTTATACATAACAGTCTTTGTTTTTATCAAACCAGTTTGAAAATACCAATATTATATAAATATTGATAGAACATAAAGCGTGCATTTATAAAGTAGAGCTCAAGGAGAGTAAGTACAGTAATGATAAAGGAGTATTTTATAAGTCGGGAAAAATAAAAACAGGAGAGAAAGGCATGCTCAAGGAGAATTGCCTAAATAATGAGGAAGAGCTTTCTTTTAGACCTTTGAGAAAAAAATATGAAATTAGGTAATTCTGAAAAACTTTTTATAAATAGCAGCTAATCAAGTACACTTCTGGAGATTCCTAGAACATTTGAATGGTTATAATTAGAATTTGTCTTATAATTTTTTATAAATTATAAATTATCAATTTTAAATAAATTATCGATAATTTTTAATAAATTATCGATTTGTTATAAATTGATCTGCTCAATGTATTAATATGCTGAATAAGGGAGACCTAACATAAACTGGAAGGGTATCAGGAGTTTGTGGGGACTAAAATGTGCCTTGCCTTAGAACACTATGTAAATGATTAATATAAGAAAGACACTGAGTCTTATCTTAGATTTTCTCAAGAAGCTTTAATGACTTCAATTTTTCATAATTTACATTTATAAATTTTGATTTCTAAGAATATTTTATCTTTTAAACATTGATGCATATTTTTCTTGTTTTTATTAGTTTTCTCCCCAAATTTTAAAAACTTAAATGTTTATCATATTGTTAGACAGTTTCTTTCACAGGGACTCATCTTTGCAATATAAAAACAAATGTTATAAATAGGGTTATTAGGCTGAAACTGGATACTTAATGTTATTTTGTTAAGCAGATTTTTATTGAGACTCAAAATCAGAAATGGGAATTTCCTCGTGGTACCTCACAGTTGCAACATAGTTGATGATTGTGAATATTGTACACCCCACCTAAGTCTTCTGTGGATTATTATATGATTGGGTGTTCTTTAATAATATTTTGATCGAACTCCATATAGTCGATTACTGTATATTTTAGAGACTTACTTGAATAATTAGTTGTGAATAAATATGTCAATACCACCAGTGACATTCTACTATTTATTTTAAATCATACTGCCATCCTTAAGAATGGATTAGATTTAAATCTATATTCAATCATTACTTAAATCACCAACCAGGAAAATTTGGTTTTAAAACAGTGATTGCCTAGTAAAGTGCTTTCTTAATTTCAGTAACTTTAGAATTCATGGGGAACGTAATTTAGTGTTCCCAAGTGTTTTCTCCTTTATGATTTGCCACTATGAAAAGTCTTTACTTTTATTATTCCCATATTAGCTTTTCAGTAGATGGAAACTGTTTTCAGAAATGTACGCATCAAGGCTTCTGTTGCTCAGACAGTTGAGTTTATACTTCTCTTCCTTTGCGTAACTTTTTGAAGTTTCATAGTTTTAGAGAGAGGTAAGAATTCTGCTCCACCCCTCGCTAGGCATACGTATCCATATCCTGGCAACTGAAGTAGTTCTTTTTGGTGGATATTGGGAGGGGAATATATTTAAATAGAATTTCTTGTACTGACATGTGGCTCCTGCTAAATCGTCTTTAAGTCTTTCTCAGAATATGTATGGAACATACATATTCACAGGGATAGCAGTGAAATCCGGCTTCAGATGTAGCCTACAGCCTGTATTTACCTATTTATGAAATCTTTCATTAAGAAGTTGACTATAACCGGACAAACAAAATAGAAGAAGAGTCATGGATACGTGGAACAGATGGACAGCTACCAGAGGGGAGGGGGTTTGGGAAGCCTGGATGAAAGAAGGTGAAGGGATTAGCCAAAGAACATATATGCATAACCCATACACAGACAATAGTATGGTGATGGCCAGAGGGAAGGGTGAAGGCTAGGGAAAGGTGGACAAAGGCGGGTAATGAGGACACCTGTAATAGTGTAAACAATAAAAATAAAATAAAACAAGAGTTGACTGTGCAGTGTAATTAGTTATATCACAACTGTTTTAGGCATGTCTTTATAGACTATAAATGCAGAAAGCATATCAACAGAGGCAACACACACTTTTGTTCATAGGAATTGCTACTATTAAAGATGTAGCTGTTTGGAATTGTATATCTTTTTAAAAAGTGTGTAAAGTGTTTACATTTTGGGAAAGTTAAATTGCAAAAATTACAAATTTTACTCATTTTAAGTCATTCACAATTTTTTTCTTTACGGAACAGACTATTCTCTTTGAGTATTAAGTTATACTTCTGTTAAATGGGGATAATGCTGTTTCAAAAGCTGTAAGTATTAGAAGCAGTGTGTATAACAAGTCCAGTACTATGAAGTAATCATACTTTATAGATATGTTAGTTATGGCTTTGACCTTGGCAATGTTCCAGTGTCTTCAATTCTGGAGTTTCATATAATAAATTCCTGTTGATGAGGCTTTTCTTACCAAGTGCTTGGCAGAAGATGTTGCAATTTGGGAATGTTGGACCCTTGAGTTTTGACAGCAGCTACATACTCTTAGAGCCTGTCAATATTTTTCCTTACCTCTTATTTTTTATGCAGCAGGAAGTCATTTATGCTAATTTACCCCTATTTGCATATAGGTTATAGAGTTCTGTGGTGCAGAGTGTGCTTAGAAGCCCTTTTAAGTGTCTGTTTGGATCAAAGCAGGGCTGTGTGATAGCTGTTGTCTGACACCAAGCTGTGTGGTGTTGTTTTCATTAAACATTTATTATACTTCGAATGTGACAGCAGGCAACTTTGTGCCAGGATAACATGTTTTCATGCAAAATTTATTGAAAAAGACGAGATTTTGTAAAGAGATCTTGTTGCCTTTCACCAGTGGTGAAGGGTAAATGTTCGGTTCGAAAGACGTATACCTTTAACATGTGTCATTGTAACATGCAAAAGAAGCTTTCTGCTGTCAATTTTGTTAAGCAGGTAAACAAATACATCTTTATATAAGTGTGTGCACTGGATTTTTCTTCCTTTTTAAATTAAAGTTTTTGCAGTTTCCTTGTGAGTTGAACGACTGCCATAACAGTGGCCCATTATGTTATTGGGTATTTTATATTGCAGTGATATTTACCATTCAATTTCCATTGTATAGGTTTGAATATTTGTCACAAGGTATTAGTTTTGTTCAGTAGAAACAATCTGAGATTTTCAAAAAGGAAAAGTCAAGAAAGATAATCTAACATTACAAAAAGAATATTCAGCAAAAGCAGAGGATGAGTTTCAGAGTTCTCCCCCAAGTCACCAACTTTCTCTTATTTATTATATGAGTACGTTTTAATTATCCCAGGGTTTGCCTGATGGGATTTGATTTGAATTATGCTCGATAGAGCACTACATGGCATGAGCTATAGTCTTATTCTTTCTTTTTGTGGTTGCGTGGCTGTGAAAGGCCTTGGAATGAGAAAAGGTACCTTTTATTTTCCTTTTCCATTCTACAGGGGCTGAGGAATTACAGTTACGTGAAGAAGTTAATGAGAGAATGAAAGTAGTCTTATGCTATACTTTTTAGTAAGTTTTATCATATTGACTGTAAAAAATTTGGTGAGACCCTTTTTAAGAGGCCTTACAAAAATTATGTTGTCATGAACATTCAAGAGAAAAAGGAGAGAAGTGAGTTGTGCGTAAAGGAAGGAACGTTGTCTTTGGAACCATATAGAAGCCACATAAACCTTCAAATTCTGACTCATGCTTTGGAGCTATTAAAGGATAATTTTTTTAAAAAGGTAAATCATGACTCATAAAAATACAGATAAACACTCACCAAAGGTATTATTTAAACTCATCAATTAATAATGGTGAGATGTTACATATAGCTCACCGGGGAACCAAAGAGTGGATGCATATGTAGGCCGTTGGGAATATGAGACACAAAATTGCTTAGTAGATTCAAAGCTGCCTTTTTCCACATGGGGGATGGAAATCAGTTTCAGCTCCACTGGATATAATTAATTTGCTTATCAATAAAAATAATCATTTACATTGCTATCAATTATTTGTAATTTGTGGAATTTAAAAATACGTCAGACAAAGAAAGGTGGAAAGGTCGAGATAACTTGGAAAGGCACCTTGGACAGGACTCCCAGGAATCTTCTTTGTTCATTTCAATCATTTAAACAATTTTCCTGATAGAGTAAGTTATTATTTTGACCCTTACATTAAACTTGGAATAATGATCATTGAAAAACTATAAACAGTAGGAATAGTGAGTGTAAGAAGACTATGTAGTACCATGTAGTAAGCTCTCAATAAATGGTAGTTATTTTATTTTTTATTAGTAACACTGATTTAATGAATGATTCTTGTGATTACCAGTTTCTCAGCTAGATGTCACTTCATAAAGTATTTCTCTACCCCTTACCCGTGTACCCTGCATTTAGAACCCATAGTATGTATACCTAATCTGAATAGAAAACTTTGTAATTTTGTATCTCTCAAATTTTGTAATTGACAGACTATATATATCTTGTCTGTCTTATTCAACATTGTATTTACTTGGATCATAACAAGTACTTAAATATTGATAGAATAAATAAATAAATGATGGTTTTAGAAGGTGTTTCTAGATAATAAAATCCCACTTTTAACCATTTAAAAATGGTAAAACTGAATTCCTATATTAGAAAAATAACCAACTTTTTTCCTACTATTCATTCCTGGTTTAAATGTGCATGTGCACACACATATATTGTACATACACCACCTCCATCACAGTCTCCAGCCTACGTTTTTAAAAGTCTCCATAATTTCCACTATTTTTTTGTACTTTAAATGTTACCAAGCATGCTACAATTAATATCATTTAGCATCAGTTGTTTAAAAAAATGAATGTAACTTCTAGGATTTCTATTGTAAATACTGATTAAAATTCCAGTCCTCATTGATGACTCTTCATGTCTAGTCTAATTTATTTCAGGATCTAAATTGGCATCACTACTGTGTTGATGTGATACATGGTTACAGGGCAGATTACTAGACTTAAATATACTATTCCATAGAGACGTTTTTCTGAAGACCTTGTTGCTTGCCATCAGTTAGGTTATATATGACTTTTGTAAGCTAAAATTTCTATATATTGTTATAGGAAAATGGAGAGAATAAACCTGGGGTGTAGGCCAAGTCTTTACTTCCTAAATAAAGAAGCAACTTCCCCAAAAGCTAAGCTGTTGCTTATAATCACTTATTATAGTTCTAATTTTTATGTCATTGTAAAAGCACCTTGAGGACCCTAGATATGAATGATGCTAATCCACATAGAAGCAATCTGTTCAGTCTTTTTAAGACACCTTGTTTCACTTCTCACAAGGTTTCTTCCAAGTCTTGTGATCATTGGAGTGGCATCTTCAAAATAAAACAGATTGGAATAAACCATAGCTTATGGTTGACGTGTTAGACAAATCTTAGCACAAGAAGCAGAACCTTAACCTTCCTTGATAAAACAGCAAAGATTGGGAAATAGATATATAATGATCTATTTTTGTATCGTAATGTATTATTATAGATAGTTTTAAAACCGCTGGTTTAAATGTTTTCAATATCCGAGTAAATGGAGCATGTATAGCCAGATGATAGGAATAACATATGTTTCTTTGAATAGATGTAGTTATGGAGTATACTTTTCCGCTAAAATAGAGTAAGTTGTAATACATTCCTTTCGTGTAGGTGTTGTGAAGATATCTTAGATTTCAAGGTATTGATAGCATTTAATAAAATAAGAACTCCAGATGATGTCATTGGGGTTAATGCTTTTCATTTTAGTGCTAAGGACATGGTCCTTGGGTTCTGAGATGGTATATACCTACAGGAAGATTGGGATGTATCTCAGAGATTGGACCTTGTAGATATAAACACAAAGCACTTTCTAAATGGTGTTACATAGGTGATGATCACTAACACAGCAGGTGCAGTTAGGGAAGTGCAGCAATGAGTGCTGCTGTTTTAATTCTTTCTGAACTCGTAGAGGAGGTTTTGAAATGGCAGCCTTTGACCCCTGTGGATATGCCAGCTTTGACAGGCCACCTGGAAGTAGATGTGAAAATCAATTTGGTTGTCACGTTGCGATCTTAGCTTCTTTTTCATAAAAAGAAAGGAAGATAAAGGAAGGCATTCCACATTAAAAAAAAGAAAATAGTCAGTATCAGATTTTGAAAAGTAATATGTATTTTGAATATGAAGTCTGTCCATAAAGTATCCAGCCACACACTATGAAAAACAGAGACACCTACTAAAGAAGATACAAGATACAAGAAACATTGTACAAGAGACAATGATGCCTCAGTCCCCTTCAAAGTAGGCACCTTGGGACCTCACACAGTTCTCCCACTCGCCATCAGCTGCCGCATCGTATTTTCCTTAATCTCATGGATGGTCTGAAATCTCTTCCCTTTCAAAGGTGATTTTAGTTTTGGGAAAAACCAGAAGTCACAGGGTGCCAAACAGGGCTGTAGAGGGGGGTGAGTCACCTGGGTGATTTGATGTTTCACCAAAAAGTTCTGCATGAGACGTGATGCAGGAGTGGGTGTGTTGTCAGGATGAAGCTGCCAATCAGCAGTTGCCCATAGCTGCGGGCTTCTAAATTTGAATAGTTTTTGTGGAGGAATGTTCAAGCTTAACGCAAAATTTGTTGCAGATTCATTCCTCTACTCACTCGGTCATTTTGAATGTGACCGCCATACAGTGCACATGGTCACTCAATGGCATCTACAACCCCCACTGACTAGTACAGTGAAGTTGTCCCTGTTTACACATGCTCATTCCAGTCTACTCTCCTTGGCTGCTAGGTTACATCGATGTCACACGATCTGTTCTTGTTATACTAACAATGGTTGGAATTTTTCCAGACAGTCCTCATAAGCCACAGGTAAAACAAATATTGTGACTACTTAGAAATTCAGTCTATGCAAGAAAAATGATGAAAGAGAAGAATACAAGAAAAATGCTTTTATCTTTCAAAGCTTTTTAGACAAAGAAGAGTAGTGCTTTTGTATAAATACACTCAAGGAATTGCTCAAATTATAAGTAAATATTAGATTATTTACTGTATAATGAAGATCTTTAAAGTTCCTTTGTCAGCCAGTAGTATTAGGTCCAGTGAATTTGCAGCTGTAAGCTAATTTGAAAAATTTTCAAGTCTTAAACTAAATTGTAAGGAATTATACTGATACTATGTAACAGGATGTGTGCTTCTGAAGCTAAAAAAACAATGTCTTGCTTAAAATATTTACCATTGATACAATTTTTTAGAAATTTTCACATACTTTTTTGTATATTAGTTTTTAAGTCAGATTTATTGATGTATAAATTATATACAGTAAAATTAACTTTTAGATACACAGTTGCATGAGTTTTGACAAACTATATAGTCATGATTCTTACCACAATTAAGATATATAAAGTATTTCTATCACCATGAAAAGTTTCGGCATTCTCCATGTGCAGCTTTTTTCCTCAGCTTCCAGCTGTTATCCAACTAAAAAGTTTTACCTTTTCTCAATATCATATAAATGTAACCATATAGTATGTAGCCTATTAGATATGGCTTTTTTCATTTTACATAATGCTTTTGAGATAACTTTAGGTTGCTCATGTATCAGTCTGTTCCTTTATATTGTTAAGTAGTTTTCCATTATCCATTTTCCATTTCAAGAGTTAAATATACATTTTTTGATTCTATACTGTAGAAGAGTTTGTGTAATTTTTATGTTATTTCTTCCTTAAATGTTTGGTACACTTCACTTTACGAAACCACTTAACATAAAGATTATTTTGTGGATTTAATTTTTCTAATAGTTAAGGAATTTTTCTAATAATAGGATCAGTCAGATTTCTGTCTCTTTTTTTGTCAGTTCTGTAAGTTGTATTTTTCCCCTAGGAATTTGTTCACTTTCTGTAAAATTCAAATTTTTGACAATAAACATTTTCATAAGATCTTATCAAGATTTTTTGTATATATTATTAATTGTGTGGCGATAATGCTTTTCCTAATCTAATATCAATTATTTGTGCTTATTCTCTTTTTTTCTTAATCAGTCTTGTTGGAAATTTATCAGTTTTTACAACTAACCAACCTTTGACTTTGTTGATTCTTTGTACAGTATGTTTTCATTAATTCTTATTATTCCTCTAATTCTTATTTTTTCTCCTTTAAATTTCCTTACATTTAATGTGCTGTTCATTTTCTGACATCTAGAGAAGGATATTTAACTCATTTATTTTGAGTTTTTTTCCTAATATGTTTGAACTTATGAATTTTCCTCTAATCATAACTTCAGGTATATCCCATAAGTTCAGTATAGAATATTTTCATTATAATTTATTTCAAAATATTTTCTAATTTTTATTGCAACATTTCCTTTAACCTATTATTTAGAAGTATAAAGTATTTCTATCACCATGAAAAGTTAGTTTCCAAATATATAAGTATTTTCTAATTAACTTTGTTATGTTTAATTTTAAAGTTAGCATATAGTAAAAGTTGACTTTTTTGGGTGGACAGTTATATTAATTTTAACACATGTATAGACTCATGTAACTATTGCCACAAAGAAGGCACAGAAAATATTCATCAGTCCCCCACAATCCCTTGTGTTCCTCTTTGAATTTACACTCTGACCATTCCTAGCACCTGACAACCATGTATATGTTTTCTGGCACTAAATGTTTAAAGGTTTATCTTATTCAAAATGTTAAATGAATGAATCATATAGTATGTATTTTTCAGATTGGTTCCCTTCCCTTAGCATAATGCATTTGAGATTTGTTCAAGTCGTAACAAGCTCAACAGTTTATTCCTGTTTTTACTGAGTAATATTCCATTGTATTGATGTAACATTTATTCTTCTACTTGTTGAAGGGCATCTGGTGATTATAAATGTAGTTGCTGTACATTCTTGTACAAGATTTTGTGCAAACATAAGTTTTCATTTCTTGAATGATTAGATGAGGGGTTGATTTAAAATATGATGAATGTACATATTTTTTTATTTTTATTTTTTATAGGAAACTGCCAAACTGTGTTCCATGGTAGTTGTACTGTACTGCATTTTTACCAGCAGCAATAAGAATTTTAGTTGCTCTGCAGCCTCATCAACACTTGGTGTTTTAAATATTATTTACCATAGCCGTTCATGTTGGTGCATAGTAGTATCTCATCATGGTTTTAATTTGAGTTTATAATGCTAATAATGTTGAATATTTTCTATATGCCTATTTGCAATCCATGTAACTGTTCAACTCTTTAGCCCATTTAAAAATTAGTTTGTATTCTCTTACTGGTGAGTTTACAAGGTCTTCATATATTCCGCATACAAGTCCTTCTGTTGACTGTGTGATGCTGAATGTCTTATTTTTGTTTATGGGTCATTTATATTTCTTCTTTTGTGAACTGTTTAAATCCTTTACTCACTTAAAATTTTCTTCCTTAATATGAAATTGTAAGAGGCCCTTATATAATTTGAGTCAAGTCATTTGTCTGAGATATGTGCTGTAAATATTTTTTCCTTATCTTTGGTCTGTATTTTCATTTTTTAATGGTGTTATTTGCAGAGCAGGCTTTCATTTTGATGAAGTTTATTTTATTGATCATGTCTTTAACATATCTTGCTTTTGGTGGCATGCCTAAGAATTCTTTGGCTAATTTCAGGTCATGAAGATTTTCTCCGACGTTTTCTAAAAAAATTTTATAGTTTTAAATTTTACTATTAGAGCTATAATCTATTTTGAGGTTTTGGGTTTGTTTTTTGGTTTTTTTTGGTATAAAGTACAAGGTTTATGTTGAGATATTTCTGCATATGTATATTTAAATGTTTAATTGTTCAAAACAGTTTGTTAAAGAAGCTATTATTTCTTTATTAAATTACCTTTGCACTTGTCAAAAACTCAGAAGCATAGTTAGAGACTTCAATACTTCCTTCTCAGTAATGAACATAACAGATGGAAATGATGTTATGTTTTATTTTGTCCAAAGGTTTCTTAAGCTCTCCTTATTTTTTTAATTTATTTTTATTTTTTACTTTTTTACTGTTCTGCTTGAGTATTTTTCCCTCCCTTGTCTTCCAAATCTCTGCTTCATCTAACCTGTTGTTTATTCCTTCCAATATATTATTTATTTCAGATATTGCATTCTTTATTTCTGATTGGTCCTTTTTTATTGTTTGTCTTTTTTCATGCTGTCAAGTGTCCTTATAACCAATACTCCAAACTCTCTATCTGATAAATTGCTTGCCTCCCTTTCATTTAGTTCTTCTTTTGGAGAATTCTCTTGTTCTTTCATTTGGGGTCTATTTCCCTTCCCATTGTAGCTGCTTCTTTGTATTTGTTTCTCTGTGTTAGGTAGATCTGCAAAGACTCTGGTGCAGACTTATGTCAGATGCTGCCTGTGACTGGCCCCGGGCAACTTGTTTGGGATCCACTGCATGTGGCTTCCTCTGCTGGGCCTGGGTGTGCACAGAAAGAATCAGGCTGGGCACCAAGGCCTGCTTTTACTGGTATCACACCCAGGCGGGAGTCAGCTAAAGTCTCAAGTCTCAGAGATCTGCCTTAGTTGTTAAACTTAATCATTGAGATAACAATCTCCAGCTGTACTCAGTAGACTGACTTAAGCTACCCAGGATGGAGCAGATAATTCACCGGGGTGAGGGTCCATTGCTTCCCCTCAGGCTGATGCCACTTGGCGGGGAGTGCTCTGCCTGAGAAAGATGGCTCCTAGAGTATGGAGAATGACTCAGCACAGGAATCCTGGTCGCTCTTTCTTCAGTTCTCTCACCAGAGCCACCAACCCCAGACTCTCCTCAAGCTCCTCTAGTCTACTCTGCCCTCCCTCTGCTGGAGTCCCAGGTAAGTGGTTGCAAATGAAACTTTGTGCATTGGCCCTTTGAGGGGCTCTTTGCATCTCTAGCTGTTCCTGGCAGACAGAAACCCTGCTGCTTTTCATAGTCAGATGTTATTTGGGTTCCTTTCCTGGTTCTGGTGCTAGGCTGGGAGCCCAACTTGGGGCTTAGACCCTACACTTCTCGGGGTGAACTACCTGGCCTCTGGAACTTCAGCTGCCACCTGTGGGAGCCCAGCCAGCCCTCTCATGCCTCCTCCACAGTCCCTATCAGTCTCATTGTGGTGAAGTAGTTTCTTCTGTCTTCCCTTGGTTATAAGGCTTATCTCCAGCTAATGTTCAGTTGGTTATTTAGGATGATTTTCCTTTAATTTTGTTGCAACTCCAGTTTGGACCTGGGAGGAGGTTTGTGTAGCTTCCACTAACTCTGCTGCCATCTTGCCCTACTCCCAGATGGAAATGAGCAAGGAAGTAGAAGAATAATTAAATCAACCAGTATACAACATATGACCCAACAACAATACAGTACACATAGAACATTTACTAAATAGACCATATCCTGATACATAAAACAAACCTTGCCTAATGTATAAAAACTAAAACCATGCAAAGTGTATTTTCTGATCACAATGGAATGAAACTGGAAATCAGTATAGAAAGATACAGGGAAATCTCTAAATGCTTGGAAATTACACATCTCACATCTAAATAATCCCTACATCAAAAAGAAAGTCACAAAGGAAATTAGAAGGTATTTAGAACTTGGAAGATACAAAAATATAATGTATGAGAAATTATCAGGTACAGCAAAAGTAGTATCTAGAAGGAAATTTATATCATTAATCCTTATGTTGGAAGAGAAGGCCTCAAACCAACTTAAGAACCGATGTAAACAAGAGCAAAGTAAATTCAAAGAAAGAGAAGAAGACGAGTAAAGAACAGATACTTACATTTAGAATTTTTTGTGTTTTTGGTGTATTGACTTTTCGTTACATCATTATATCATGAATCCCTTTTTGTTCTCAGCTGTTTTACTACCACACAATGCACATGGCCTGATATTAACATAGCTACTCCACATATCTTTTGATCAGTTTTTGCATGGTGTATCTTTCCCATTTCTTTATTTTTAACATGCCCATATTATTATATTTGAAATGAGCTTCTTGCATATAAATGGATCTTTTAAAATTCATTCTGACAATCACTGTCTTCTAATTGGTGTGTTTAACTCATCTTATTGATTTTATAGTCTGTGATTGTATTGTATATACTTCCAGTGGGTCCATTCCTTTCATTTTTTTCCTGATTTAGAGAATACTTTTTTAGTTTCCTTAATCACACCCATGTAGCTAAGACCTTACATATTCAATACAGTGTTTTACCTCTCCACAAACAGAAAAAAATTATGTTTAACATTTCTAGACCAACGTAGCTGTTAATTTCTGTACAATGCCAACCCAACACAATTCAGCTGGGATGCTTTTACCAAAGTTGACAGCACAGGTAAAGTTTCCAAATATTCAAATTAAATGTATATTTATTTCTTTATATAAAAAGACCAGTAATAGCATGATATGCATCAATAGCAGCACCAGTTTTTCCAGGCTCTGAAGTCATCTGAACAAAATTATAGAGATCTAGCACACTCCATTTTTTAAAAAAGAACAGAAGCCCTGAAAACAGCAAAGTTCAGCTCCTGTTGTGGTACCTGGCAGCATGTATTAAATTACTTCTTAATCATCATCTGAAAAGAAAGCATTCTAGAATAACATCAATAAAAACAGCTCTGATAAAGCACAGTTACTACTGCGTATCAAACAGTAAGTAGAGGATATTTTACATTCACAGAGGTATATACAATACTGTACTATATCTGTACTACTAGAGGATACAATTAAAAAGGCATTATTTGGGGCTTGATTCTGTTTTTGCAAGAGAGAGCCCAAAAGGCAGTATAGCACAGCTCTAGTTTAAAAAAAAAATCACCTTCTCAGATAATATTCCCTTCATTAGTGGCACAGTTCAAGGTACACACTGCTCTTCATGACTATCAGCTAGAAACCATTTTTAAAAAAACAAAAAAAAAAAGAAAAGAAAAGAAAAAGAAAACCCATTGGATTCATACAAAGATGACCAAGTAGAGGAAAACAAGGCTCAACCTAACTAATATTTTTACTAAATGTGTTGTGTTTGAATGGTCAAAGCTCCCAGCGGACCCATTTCTATTGCCCTTGAAGGCACTCTAGGGTAATCTTAATCTAGTTTCAGCAATTGAATTGATAAATCTTAGATACCACCAAACCAACTATAAATACATCAATTTTAAAGTTTCCTAACCATAAAGTAGTTCTTAGAGAAAGGGTTGATCTTGGTTTATCTAGTCTGCCATTACTGGAATCTTAAGTTTTCATCGAATGTTATTACATCCTGTATACCTCAGTGTCAAGAGGTGAATTTTTTTTTATTCTTATTTCCATCCTTCATTTCAAGTTATTTTTCTTTCTCTTTATTCCAAATAGAGTAAGTTATAATATACTCCTCTCAGGCTTGTGCCATTCACCATAAAACTTTCTTTCCCTTCCATATATTTCGTAGATAATACTGCTTTTTCGCTGAAGACTTTGCATCTGGCTCACAGTTGTCTTGTCCTCGATCCCATTATCCAAGTCATCAGTAGGCCAGAACTGTTACTGGAACTTCAGATAGATAAGTACATCTGCTTGTTGGACATGTCTACAACTTCATCTCCAGCATATTCAAAACTAATCTCACAAACACCCTCCCCCCCACACACATGCATGTGCACACACGCACAAATTATTTCACATCCATGAAACAATTAAAATGTCTCTCGGGGTCTTCCTTCTGATGATGTCCAAATAACTGCCCTCAGACCACTCATCCCATCGATAAGAACTATGCAGTTACTAAGTATACAATTTTTACAGGGCCCTTTGAAGATATAGTTCTGATTACCACATTTTCTCAACCCAGAATTAGAACGAGTGATCAGACGAACTTGTATATACTTACAGGGTTACTAGATTATATATTGGTAATGAGTATTGTATCCTTTTCCCTGAAAAAAAAATTCATGATGTGTTACCGTAGTAGATATATAGTGAGTACCACATTAGACTGGTAAACTTGGAATCTCATCCTTGCTGTTCTGTTAACTTGCATGTTACTTTGGGCTGGTCCCCTAACGTCTTTGGGCTCATATTCTTTATTTGTAAAATGAGAGGGATGGAATAAATGGTCTCTCAAATCTTTTGTGTGGTGGGAGTTAGTTCAACAGTCTTGAATGAAGAATATAATATTCTGGGACTGAAGGGAAGGGAAGGGTCTTAGGATAGCTTGTAAATTATTAGGTTCCTCACATTTAATTAGTTACCCTGATATGTATTCTCTTCTTTTTCCATGTGCGAGGACATTGGTGACTGACTATAGCCTAGGTATTACCACCTAACGGATGACATCCCTCACATCTGTCACTCATTCATCACATGTTTATTAAGTACCTCCTGTGCCAGTCACCGGGCTGGGTCTTGGTGATCACTAACAGTTACGTTGCCTGACTGTGAAGCTTGTGGTATGGTGGGGGGAAATAATAAATGGCTATTATGAAATTACATATATAAATATAAAATTTCAATTGTGATAATGTCAAGGATAAGGATACATAATGCTTTAAACAACATGTAATTGGGGGGGGGGGGGAGAGGGCACTTGACCTAGAACAGTCAGGCAAACTTTCCTGAAGAAAGAGATATGAGTAGGAATAGTGAGGGAAGTGAGAACATTACAGGCAGAGGATACGTCATCAACCATCAACAAATGTCCCGAGATGGGAGGCAGACTGATGTAAAGAGAGACTGAAAGATGGTCTGAGTAGCTAGAATGCAGAGGAGGAGGAGGGAGCACAGTAGGAGGGGGGGCCAGAGCAGCAGATAGGGGCTAGAATCTGCAGGGCCTTGTAAATGTGGTTGAGGATTTTGGTCTCTATCTTAAGAGTAACAGGATGCCTTTGAAGTGTTTTAATCTGATGGGTGTCATGATCACATTAGTGTTTTGAAAAGATCACTCCAGCTGCAGTGTGGAAAACAGATTGCAGAGGATAAGAGTGGATACAGAGAGACCAGATAAGTAGTACAGTAGTCTAGGAGAGATGTAACAGTAGCTTGGACAGGGATTTGGCTTCAGAGATACAGTAGTTGATGAATTTGAGACATTTATATCTTTAGTGATGGATTTGATGTGGCAGAAGAGATGAAGATACTAAGGATAACTAGTAGTTTTCTTGTTTGCATCATTGGAATGATGGTGATACTTTTTTACTGACTAAATATGGTATTCTAGTCAGTAAAATGAGGGAGAAGATCATAACTTTTCTTTGGACTATGGTATTTGAGAAGCCTTTGGGACATTCAAGAGGAGATAACAAGAGGTTACATAGGTGCCAAACTCAGGAGAGTTCTGGCCTGGATTGCTGGGTTTTCAGTTTCTTTTTATCTTTAACTCTTTAGGTATTTTGCTTGGATTTTGCTAACTGTAGAGACCTATGAAGGGGAGGCTGTAGTGACCAAAGCAGTATTTTCCCTATGGCAAGATTAAATCATGGTGACTGCTTGATCTGACCCATGGGCCCTAGCAAAGATAAATAAGTTATGCCATGGAATGCTTTGGATGTTGTTAAAATGTCTGGCACTATTATAGTTCCTGGAGATGGCAAAGATGAATAAGGCATTGTCTTTGATCTCAAGAAACTTCATCTAGTTTGGAAGTCAGACACACAAATAGATGGTAACAATGTTAAAGCAATGTCAAAGCATGAGTGCTGTGGCAGAGATGCCCACTGTACCAGGGGAACATAGTGACACTTAACGCAAAATGTGTCAGTCAAGGAAGATTTTCTGAAGGTGTTGATACTTAAGCAGTCTGGAAAAACCAGAAGCAGAATTAGGAAGGAGAGGGAAAAACAAAAGGATTGAGGCAAGAAGGATCATAGTTTGGGAAAACACTTTTATTCTTTTTTGGGGCGGGGGGTGTTGAAATTACCATTTTATTGTCAGATAGAAAATGCAGAAGCTACCTTCTGGAACAAGAGGGTGACAGTGAGCTTTCTTGGTTCTTCTTTTTTTCTTCTTCATTTCTTTCTCTTCTTTCCTCTTTGTCCCCTCTCTTGTCTTTTCTGAATGGGTAATATTTAGTTCAAAATTGAAGATTATATAAAGGTATATATACAGTAAAGAATCTCTCTTCACCTTGTTCCCCATTCACTCAGTTACAGTCCCTCACCTCCCTAAAATCCAGGTAACCACATTTATTAGGTTCTTATACAGGGGTGGGCAAAAGTAGGTTTACAGTTGTAATGCAAATAAACAGTAATTAATAAATAATAATGTAAGAGCAAACTCTTGTGTATTCACAACTCTAAACTTACGTTTGCCTACCTGTGTATATCCTTCTAGGGTTTCCTTAAGAAAAATTATAAGTAGATACAAATATATTTTAAAAAATTATTTCTCTTAGGATCTTCAGTTCATTCTGGCTTAAAGAATAATGTAAGAAGGGGTTATAAGAGGATGTGCCAGAGGAATTTTGACTTGAAAGATTTTAAATTAGAGAAGTGAAAAGTGGTGGCAAGAATATGGAGACAACTGTACTGCAACAACAATTTTTTTAAAATTAAAAAAAAGAAAAGAGCAGCAGCTCTAAGGGAATGGATTGAAGACCTAGAGGCCATTGAGCACTCTCACCTTAAGTAATGACAGAGTACTGAGGAAACCTTAGGTAAGACAGTGGCAGTGGAGAAGGAAATACTGTCCAGTTGGATCTTGATCTTACTTAAGATTTGGGCTAAGAAGCAAACCACTTATTTAACCCTAAACAATAGTGTGGAGATACTGAGGATGAGTTTGAATGAACTGTGTGAATGAATGGTGGGTGGAAGGAACAGTATAAATCAATAGGGCTTATCCATGAAATGAAGAAAAGAAGCTAATAGAAAAGCTAGGTGTAGCACAGTGTTTAATAGCTCAGACACTAGAGTCTCGTAGACCTGATTTTAAATTCAACACTTTCATTTACTAGCGATGTAATCTTCAACAAGTCACTTAATCTCTCTAAGCCTTGGTTTCTTTATCTGTAAAATGGCTACGGCAAACATAACTACATCCTGGGGTTGCATTTGGAATAGAGGAGATAAGGATACAAAGGAAAGCCTTGGATCCAGGAACACTGGGAAGTTGACCCTTTGAAGTGAGTGAAAATGGTACTAGTAGAGAATGAGAAGTGCTTACCTCCGAGTGTAAAAGAACATTAACTACTTACACATTGTTACTTTGATGATCTGCCAATAGTGATTTAGAAATGCCATGTGAGTTCTTTGGGCCTCAGTCTATCTATCCATACTGTGTCGTAGGTTGAACTAAGTGGTAAGGTCCTTCCAGCTCTGTTCTTCTGATACCATACTTTGCCATCTTTAAACTCTAAGACCATGTACGTATATCATCTGTGTTACAGATTTCAGAATAAAAACTACAGTTCTTTCAGATGCTATTGACTTAGATTCATTATATGGCAACACCCAGAGTTTTACCTCTATTATACATTTAACTTTGCTTTTCTTATGACTTCTTCCCTAAATAATTTTGTTTTGATCATAAAGGATACTTTTTTCATTTCTTTTCTTCTTTTTTTCAATAACCACCTTGTAAAAAGGCTATTGTTTGCCTTGGCCCTTTTAATCTGTCCATGAGGAATTCAAGCCAAATGATAGGGAGCTGTGAAAATCCAGTTAGTGTGAGCTGTAATCTTTTTTGCTGGCTTTAAATAGTAAGAGTACCATGCAGACACCCTGCAGATAACTGAATCAAAACATACAGTAATCACCTAAACATAGATTCTGTCTTAGCTCTTATGGTGCGATAGTAGAAATCACTAGTAAGCATTTACTTTTCAGAAAAATACTTCGTCATGGTATCAAATAAAATCAGGGTTAGATATTAAAAGCTATATTTCACAGGTAGGCAGCCCAGTGTTTGTGAAAAGCATTGATTTCTGAAAATTTGATATTATCCAACATTTATAATATCCTCTGACTATTACAGAGTCAGGAAAAAATCCTCATAGAAAGAGAATATTTATAAGCCTCTGATCTTTCAGTCATCAACTTCAGATTTCACTAAGGAAAAACAAGGAACTGTTAAGATAATCAGGCTTTTGAACTATAATAAAAGATAAGAAGAAAGCTTTCTCTCTTTTTGTCTTATAAAAGAAACTGGTTCCACTGATGCAGTTTATTAAATTTAGGTAGCAAAATATTCTCTAATAACTTTGTCAAATCATGGTCTATTTTCTAGGTTTATGGCCGCTATTTTTTTTTTTAAGTTAAAAGATGTATCTCTTATCCATTAGATTCTGCATTAGAGTGATGAGAAACACAGTGTGCAGTATGCTGATGCCGCCTCCTAATTTCATTAGCTTTCCATTTTCTAATACTGATGTTGATAATATTCTGGTGAAGTTTATAAAATAGAATAGGCTGTTTGTTGAAACCAATATCCTAGTGTTGCTGGCATGATTCATGCTACATTAGGAGTTCATAAGTCATTAGTAATCTTTTATGTTTCGTGTATTGTTCTGAACAGCAAACTTGAACTCCTTTGTTTTGAAACATTCATAGGACCTAATCCAGAACAAAGGTTTCATAAAGTAGATGCTTTTCCTATGCATATAACTTTGTCCCAAGGAGTTTTATAGAGCTCAGTATGCTAGTCCTTCAAAATAGGGAAGCCCACTTTTCATCAAAAGCATAGATTCTGAGGACTGTGGCTGCCAGTCAACATTCTCAATATTTACTTTTTCTGTAAACTTTTTATTATAGAAATACTCAAACATAAAAGACAAGATTGGTATAATGAGCCCAATTTATCTGTCTTTCACTTGGCAAAACATTGTTTTAGATATGCTGAGTGTAAAGTAGTTTTGAAAAACTATTATGTACTATATTGCCTAATGTCTCCATGAAAGGTCTAAAAGTCATTGCTGTTTTAGTGTGCTGATGATAAGTTTGAGTATGCATTTAGATGAATAGTAAATAATATTAAAAGCAATATTCTAAATTCAACATTTTAAGAGCAGTTTTGATCTCATTTACATACAGTGTACTATGTACATTGTGTAAAACATTCTGACCAACAGATATTTGTAGGGGAATATCCAGGCATTGGCTAATAATGATCACATTACTTAACACTCATATAGCCTACATATTCTCACTTGTAACTCTCTTTGCCTGTATCCTTTCTTTTAAAAAAAAATATTTTATTGTTATTCTATTATAGTTGTCCCAATTTTTCCCCCTTTGCCCTCCTCTGCCCAGCCTACCCTCCACTCCCACAGTCATTCCCCACCCTGTTGCTCATGTCCATGGGTCGTTCATACATGTTCCTTGACTAGTCCCTTCCCCTTCTTTCCACCCTTATCTCCCCCCCACCCCGTGGTCACTCTCAGTCTGTTCCATGTTTCCATTCCTGTGGTTCTGTTTTGTTCATTAGTTTATTTTGTTCATTAGATTCCTCTTATAGATGAGATCATATGGTATTTGTCTTTCACTGACTGGCTTATTTCACTTAACATATGCTCTCCAGTTCCATCCATGCTGTGGCAAAAGGAAAGAGTTCCTTCTTTCTTTCTGCTGTGACCTGTAGCCTTTCTAAGCTGCCTACTCCTATAGTCACATCTTTACCCCCAACCAAATTTCTTAGCATACATGCACTTACAGACCAAGAGAAAAAACAAATTTCCATGTGTTTTTAAAATTGATTAAATTCAAAATATAACTAATGATTTATTTTCTTCTTTCTGTTATTTATCTCCACTGATGTCTGAATGGAGTGATACCTCCATTGATGCAGACCAAGCCACCATCATTTTCTACCTGAACTATAGCTTAGCTTCATAATTGGTCTTCCTACTTTCACTCTTGCCCTCTCCCACCCCCAGCCATTATCCACACAGCAACCAGAGGGATGTCTTAAAAATATAAGTCATCTTATGTCACCCCTATGCATAAAGCCCTTTAGTGACTTACTGAATTCTTTGCCTTGAACTCAAAGTCTCATAGGCTCATATACTCAGCTTATCTACTACTACTCATTATGTTTTAGCTTCACTGCTCTTTTCATTCTCTATTCAGGGGTGTCCAACCTTTTGACATCTCTGGGCCACACTGGAAGAAGAGTTGTCTTGGACCACACATTAAATACATTGTGACACATAATCATACACACACACAAAATCTCATAATGTTTTAAGTAAATTTACAATTTTCTGTTGGGTTGCATTCATAGCCATCCTGGGACGCACACAGCCCACAGGCCGTAGGTTAGACACCCTGTGAGTCCAGATGTTTGCAATTGATGTTGCCTCTGCCTGGAATGCTTCCTTCCGATTTTTTTTTTTTTAATATAGCTACTCATTCTCATTATTTAGGTCCTTAGTTCAAGTGTAATCTTTTAAAAGAGCTCTTGCCTGAACACCCAATCTAAATTAGCTGTCTTTTCACCCCATTACTCTGTACCAGCTTTATACACTTCAGAGTACATATCACAGTATGTAGTCATCCAGAATGTAAGGGCAGAGTCCTTGTTCACTGCTGTGTTCTCTGCACTTATAGCAGTACTTCGCACATAAAAGGTGCTTTAGTAAGATTTATGCATAAATGAGTTAAAGTGTAACTATGTTAGTCGAATTTAAAGATCAGGCTTCTTCAGTGTGTTACCTATAATTTTCATTTTCAATAAAATTTTAATTATTATAGGCATATGCTTTGTAAAATATTGTTGTAATTTTAAAATACAGAGTCTGGCAGAAGTAAGGCTTGCTTGAGTGTGTTTGGTAGGGTACATGAATGTCTAACATGAAATGGACAGCAATTTGAACATTCACCTAAAATGTCATATGGTGTGCTTGAATGTGATATTGTTATGTTACAGAATTACACTCTTAAGATTTTGTAATAAAAAAGGGAAGTTATTTGTGTCGGACCCTGTATATTAAGTGAAAACTCTTCACTCTGCTTCATACTCCTTCGTCTTATTCCTCAGAATTAGCTACTGTGAACATTTACATGCAAGATTTTGTGCTTCTATACTTTCATTTATATATTTATAATGATATACAGTGTATTACATTAATGAGATTATGATGTACAGACTTCTGCAAATTGATTTTTATAGTAATGGTAGCTCTGGAGTACTGAGGCCTAATGCTTTCAGTTTCGAATCACAAAATTTCTTTGTTTTAAAGAGTAGATGGTTAAATTCATATTGTAAAACTAATACCTTCCTCATTTCTTCTGTATAAATCTGGTGAATTTTAAAGTTTAGAAGAAAATTATCAAGGCTACTTAGCAGTGCAGGTAAGATATAGAGTAAATAATTAGAACTGAAGTCTTTCCCCCCCGTTTACATGGGAGTAACTAACTGATTGTAAAACTTGAAAGCTGTTTTCACCAAATATCCCTTGCATCAAAAAGTATCAGTTGTACTAAGTGGTGAATACTAAATAATAAATGATCTGGCCTATCCAATGAACCTTTAACCAGTATTTTAAATATAATTATTTCTATAAACAAACTGCGAAAGCATATGGCCCACCATATGGCCGGTGATCCGTTAATTTTTAGAGAAGAGTATCAAAACTAAGTTTTTTAAATTGAAAAACAACAAATGACATATTCTTTTTTAATCTTGAAGAGATTTTAAGAAGTATTCTTTCTGACTTAGAGAATGTCTTCAAAGACTGTGATAATAGGAATAAACTTCTTATTTTTTTAAACAGATAATTTGCCCATGACATATTTTGTTTTTCTTTCTTCACTTAGAGGAGGAAAATAAAGAATTCCATAACATGATGTATTTGAAATTTTTTCAAATTATGTTTTTAAACTACTAATCTTGATACTCAGTTTTCTATCTCTTCTTCCCTTTTCAAAAGCAGTCTTTTGTCTCTCTTGATAATGATGCTGAGCTCCCCATGTTTCAATACAAAATGAAATTTTAAAGATTGTCATGATAGGTATATGGCAACAGAGACCCAGTCTAGCTTGTTTTCCTTACAGATAAGTAAACTGAGGCTACCAGAGATTAAGTGATGTATTTACCAAAAGTAGCTAGCAAGGTGAGATTTTCATTTGTTAATAGTTATGTATTGGATTGGCCAAAAGGTCTATTTAGTTTTTTTCCATAAAATAAAATACACATTTTTCACTCTCACCAGTAACTATTGATTTGGGTATTTTGAGTATGTTGGCCGTCTCCCACATGGTATAACATTGATTGTTCTCGATTAATGTCTTGATTTGATTGCTGTCAACTTCAGCTGACCTACCTGACCATGCATCTTGCATCATCCAGCAAGAAATCTCCAGCACAAAACTTACAAAACTTCGCAAACCACTATTGACATGTTTGATCAGTTACAGTACCTTCTCTATACACAGCACAAATCTTTGTTTGCATTGTATTTGCACCTTTCTTGAAATAATAAAGCATAGTATGCCGAAAATGTTGCATATTGTCTTCCACCTTTAATATTAAAATGGCTACACAAAAATTCATCAGTTTTGATATAGTTTTTTAAATGCATGTTGATACGACGGCTGTCACAATACAACCTAACAAAGTTGTTTCAAATGAAGTTAAAGATAACTAAGCACTACTAGAGCCATCTTATGGGAAAAAACTTTTTTTTTTTAACTTTTTGGCCAACCCAATAGTCATGGAAATAATTCTTATCTTATTGAAGGTAAGTACATGTTTTATACTTAGAGATTTTGTATCTCCCCACTGTGACTAACTGCAGTATTTATTTAAATAAATACGTATTAATCAATAAATATGAGATTTCCCCCCTAGTTTTAGATTTTAATTGCCATATACCCTGTTAAACTTGCTGCGTTTTGATAACTCATTCAAGTTCACTCCCCCACCTGTCACTGCCTGTTTCAGTTACTGCTGCATAGCACTTAAGCATTTGCTTTTCTTTTTAAAAAGGAAAAATTGCATTCCTTTTGGCTTAGATACAATCAGAAGGTAAAGGACCAATTAAGGTAGAAGTATCACAGACACGTTAGTGGTTTTTTTGAGACTTTCTCACAGATACAACCAAAAGAATTATGGGGAGAAAGAATCTTACACCTAACAGGAAGAAAAGAGTTTAAGGAGACCAAATTGTGAGTAAATATGAGAGCCCTTAAAAATATTTTTTACATAAACTAAAATTAAACACTAAAGGTAACCCCTAAAGAGAATGTTAATTATATTTAAAATAAAGACTACCAGATATCATTGTATCTGTCAGACACCAGTCAGGACCATGAAACCACACTAGTTTTCTTAATAGAATTTCATATGGATTATTGGTTAAATGGGTATGACAGGATGGTGCCAAAGGGAACAAACACTGAGACAGCAGAGAGAGTAATCGCGAGAGTCAGGCACTACTCCTAGGGGAACGAAGAGAAGAGGTTGGAGTTACTAGGATTTAGTATTTCAGAGAGGTCAGAGCTGAGACCCAGACACCTCTGACTTGGTGTTGCTTGGCTAGTGTTGGTACCTCAGGGGGCTTGTGGAAGGGGCTCCACAGAGCTAAGACTTAGACCTTTGCGGAAGGGGTGTGCGATGGGCCTGGCTCTGGAAGAATGGGGGGAAAAACACCTAGAAGTTGGAACCAACTCTACTAAAGAGTTTCTTCCTCTAGAGGAACGAGTTGTTACTGGGGCAGTCCTGACAGGGTCAGTAAGTGAAACGGTAGCCGAACTCACTTTCTCGAACTGTTCAGTCTCCCTCTAATACCTCTTCCTAGCATAACCTAACAGGGAAGTATCTGGTGAAGGAAAAATGTCATTTGTAAGCTATAGTAGACTTACTGCTGAGGCAACAGCTTAGTAACTAGCACCACCATAAGTTTCCCATTTTCATCCTTTTATATTAGAGACTTTCCATTTCTCTTCCCTGAAGTTTTAATAGTTGTTTATATCCATTGGTTCCACTGTGGTTCAGGAGATAACAGGGAACTTGGATATCTGAGATTGGTGATTAGGCCTTTCTCAATCTGTGCCCTGTGCTGAGTGTTGTATAAGGTTATCTAGGTTTTAACCCATGGTAACTTCGCTCAGCGTCTCTTACCAGTGCTATTGGTGTACAGTTTGGAGTCTTGACTTTACTTTTCTCTGCAAGTTTGTAATTTGTGCATACTGGAATAAAAAATGATGACTTGAAATATGTATATGAATAAATAAGATCCTTTTAGAATTTTATGTTAAGGGGAACTTAAGGCCAAGAAATATTTCTGTGTAGCAGTGTTCTCAAGTTCTTTTCATTATTGCCCCCAATGAGAAAGATTAAATTTAAATTAATTTAGTTGATTTTCAGTTAATTTAAATGAGAGAAATTAACACAAATATTAAGGGATGAGATTTGTTGAGCTGAATTGAGCTTTGGAGGGCCACAAACCATATATCTAAACTTTTTTCACTTTTAGAGCTTCATTTATATGAAGTAGTAAACTATTAAGAACTGTATACTTGGAAACTGGATGGCTTTAGCTCCTTATGTTTTGAAGTTGGGGATGTCACCCCCTTTTTAGATTATATGCCTTGACTTTTTTATTATAGTATCTCAATTCTATATCATTACTGATAAGATTCCTGAAAAAATTGAATTGACGTTACCTTAAAAATGGAATTCCTAAAAATATAAAGTATGATTTGTCAAATTATCATCAGATAAACTAGCCAAAGACTGCAAATACCAAAACGAACTGTTAAAACTTATTTTTGTGCTTTTTTAATGTAATTTTATGAATTCCATAATTCTAAATATAGTAAATAGTGTTTTAGAGCTGTATGATATATGTATACTTTTTTAAAGGTAGCTTTTCCTTGCCTATTAAATGTGAATTTTTTTTCTGTGCTGTCAAATTTGAAAGAGATAAGTTCCTGAGTGGAACTGAAATCACTGTGTAGGAATTAATATGCCCAGTCGAGATTTTTTTTTGAAGCTCTTTAATACTGTTGCAAACTTAAAAGGAAGTTGCAAGAATGGTAAAAAGAACTCTCATATACTCTTTATTCAGATTCACCAGTTGTTTACACTTTACCCCCTTTGATTTATCAGGTTTTCTTTCCCTGCCTCTCTTCCTACATGCACACGCGTGCCCACACACACACACACACATATTTTTCCCGAATTTCTTGCAAGTAAATGGCAGGCATCAGTACCTTCCTGCCTAAATATCATTGTGTATATTCCATAAGATTTTTTTAGTAGCCATAGTATAGTAATCAAAACCAAGAAATTTAACATCGATACAACATTATTATCTAATCAACATCCATAGTCCCAGTTACGTCATATAACCTCATATTTACACATTATTCCTCCCCAACCACCCCCTCATATAGGATCTAGTCCAGGGTCAATAATTATAGTGAGTTGTCATGTCAAGTCTCCTTTAATTTTGAACATTTCTCAGCTTCTCTTTGTCTTTTATGTCCTTGACATTTTTAAAGCTATATAAGCCAGTTGTTTTAGAGAATGTCTCTCCATTTGGGTTTATCCCACGTTTCCTAATGATTAGATTCAGTTTGTACAGTTTTTTTCTTTTTGGGGGAGGGGGCAGTAATACCATAGAAGTGACTTGCGTCCTTCTCCACACACCATATCAGGAATCACAGCATGTTGGTTTGTTCCATTATTGGTGATATTAAGTTTGATCATTTTTTAAAGGTCCTCTCAAAACCTGACTTGGCAAATAAGAGAAATTTTATAGTGGTGCAGTTTCTAAGGTCCACATTCTTATCTGAGTAAATTAATTTCTATATTTTGTACATATATATTACCTATACTCCATTTGGGGAATAAATCAAAATAAAATGGGCTTTTTTTTTTTACAAATACTAGTGAAGATTTTAAGTGAAGACCTTAGAATGGATTTGCATCATTCTACTTATATGCATTTTAAGGGGTTTTATTTCTCTTTGATTAGCTTGAAATTCTTTATAGTTTATATACAGATTGTTTTGGATGATACTGATATTTTGTATTTTATCTAAAGAGGTGTTTAAGAATTTTAACACTTTTTTCATTTCTCATGCAATGCCAAGCCCTATTCATATATTACCCCCGTTATTTCTAGTCCTCTGCCAAATCAAATCTGGAATACACTTTAGATAAATTTTAAATTATGAATGAAACATAAATACAAAAGCACGATATTACATTAAATACGTAGTTTCAGGAAGAGTTTTAATTAAGATGAGGAGGACTGTTAGAAGTCCTTTACCCTGCTTTTCAGAAACCATTTCTGAAAGATTAGAATGTATCCTTTTCAATCCTTGACATGAGAATTTCCACCTTCTTTAGGGGAACCTGTTTGCGTACTTAACAGACACTCTCCAGAAATGTTTTCTTGCAGCTGACCTAAATCTGCTCTTTTGTTTCTTCTTTGTCTGGTAGTAGAGATGAAGAATATTTGTATTATTTTTTAATAATTATATTTATTAGTGTTTGTGTAAAAATAGCTTCCAAATTATAAAGGTCCATATCCTGAATAAGTCACTTGCTTTCAAAGATACCATTTTAGTTCTCTAATCACATGTCCAACTAACCTGTGGCCATCATGCTATCCTTTAGTTAGAAATACAGAAATGGGTAAGGTCCATTGACATTGTATTTACTGGCCTTAATTTTTATGTTTTTAAACTTACAGTATGCTACCTTGCTTTGATCAAAGCAAAAAACCAATAATGCATTATTTCTTTTGAGAGGAGATATTATTGAGACGTGCTGATAATATTGGAGTTTTGTATAAAGTTGAACCGCATAAGAGAGTTGGAAAATCAATCGTTTTATATGTTGTAATTTAATTTTTCACTTTGCGTTTCTCAAATTATTCAAGAGTCTAGTACTTTATTGTACTTTTGATAAACAGTTGCTAGTAACTTTCCCAGTACATGTAAAGTTCTGAGTGAAAGAACAAAGAAAACTTAATAGTAAAATAGTGCAGAAAAAGACTGGTTAAAATAAGACAGGAGAAATGAGCTTGTTCTTTATGCATTGGCTAAAATGTGCTTTGTTGTTACTTTCCCTTTAATGGTTTCTGAATTTTAGCACTGATGTTTTAACTCTATATGAATAGAAAAGTACTTGAAAATAACTGTCTATATGTTTTTGTTTACTCTAGTTTGGCTTTATGCAATTTAACAGCATGTATTTTACTAAATCCTTAAAATACTTTAGTCTAAAATCTACAGAAGATATGCATGACTTATGTTTACTTTTAGTATATGTAAAATACCAGAAATAGATTAGAAACTTAAAATCATAACTGATTCACATCTTAACATTTAGTTTAAGTTATCTAAACTTTATAAATTTTATCATCTCTAGGTATTTCCATATCTTGATAATTTTTTTATCAGTTTTATTTTTAAAAAATAAACATTATCTGGTATTATAAGAAAAGCATGCTGCTTAATATTAGGAGTTTAAAATGAAATTGTTTACTGCAGTCCTTCTGAAAAAATTATATACATAGAAGCCTGAGGTTTCTGTGTCCAAGGATGGTGCTCTGGAGACACATTTCGAAGTTAACTATGACTCATATGTCAAGGCATGCCCAGTATCCTGATTATTCAGCTTTAAGAATGAATCATATTTCAGCCCATGTCAGGAGACAAGACACACATTTCACATCTTACATTTCTCAGACAGGTTGGTAATCACTAAGTTAAACTATCATGATACAGCTGTGTTGAATGATTCACTGATAACCAAGTAATCACAACACTCTACATGAGATTCTGGGTTCAGTAACTCATGACTCTACAAAAGTTATGTTCATATGGTAAATTTTTGCTACCAATGGAGACATTTAAAATGTTTTGGTTGTTTTTTGAGTGTCATTGCTTGAAGTTTTGAACTGAGAACTCAGTTATTAGAAAAAGAATATACTTCTAATTGGCTGTTTTAAAGGCAACAATGTTGATTGAGTCAAGTGACTGAATGAATAATATAAAACAGAAATAGAATTTAGTAGAAAAGATTGTGGCCTTTCCATTCTTTTTCTTCCAACAAAGTTATTATGAACTTAAAAAGTGAAAAGGAAAAGATATAAAATATATCTTTTCAAGTGAAAAGGAAAACATATAAAATATATTACTACTTCCACCATGACTTTATCTTCAGAGTATACCCAGATATTCCCACCAAAGTGTTTTCTTATCAATGGACCCTGCCTTACTGTACTGTCCTCATGTTTGGCTTAGTTAAATTTACTAGGAAACTGTCAGTTTGGTGTCTTTGCAACTAACCCTGATTATTTCCTAATGACCACAGTTATCTTCTTAATTATGGTCTAATGTCATGACCAGTATTTAAGAAATTGATTGTTATGAACATTAGGAAAAACATTTGGAATCTACAGAGTTAATGAAATGACTCATGATTATCTAAAATTAATCCAAGAACTAGTGTAATATCAAAATGATACGTTTGCTATTTTATATCTGAGTCTATTGTAATTGAATATTAAAGCATTTAAGTTTCTGCAAACCATTAATTTTGGCATTCTTTTCATTATAAGTACTGTGTGTTTAGAAAAATCAATATTAAAATTTAGCTTCAAAGAATTCATGAAGAGAATTATAATGAAATCTTGATATATTATATACAAAAGACAAATCCCCGATCATTTCTTTTTATGCAAATGATTTGATTTAGACATAATTCCCCAACATCACCATGAATTTCCATCTGTGTAACCCTGATGTTCTTAAGCAGTCTGCAGTTACCTCATGCTCTAGGCTATATTCACTCTGCTTGTATGGAAACTGTGACTATCTTAACACTTTAGCTGATGATATGAATAACAATTGTTTGTTGATTTTATTCTCTATCTCCCTGGATAACCTGCTGTCTGCAAAGGCTGAATAAGCGGCAGATAGCTTTTGTCATCCCTTATCCAAGCTGTACACTTGTAAGGAAGAGTAGGGATAATCGCCTCAATCTAATTAGGGGTTAAAAGAGGCCATGACTGTGATGTGGCATTGAGACACCTTACTGTAGCAATCCTGTTTGCATTAGAAAAATAAGGTTGTCATATTGATTATTCAAATTGGCTTGTATTGGCTAAGGCTCAATGGCTTGTATCGCAGCTGAAGCAGTTGAAGATTCCAGCTATTCACAGAAGACTTGTGCCATAGCATACATTATATTGTGGCTTGTTTGCTAATTTGGGGTTTTAAGAATGAAGACAGAGTTTAATCAGGTGATTTAAAGGTTAAACTGATCATCAGAAATGAAGTTTAGCTTCCACCTGTGATAGCAATGATTATGTAAATTTTAAATTAATGAAGATCCAGTGTCAGTTTAGGTCTCTAACTGAAGCTATTTTCTGTAAATATAACAGCATTATTTAGAATCATTTTAGTCTTTTAATGATACATGTTTTGATGGTAAAGTAAAAGGTAACCGATATTAGTCAAAAGGTTGTAGCTTGTAGGTAGAGGCTGATATGCCTTGCCTTCTTTTTTCCTGTTTCTCTCCCCACTTCTCTTTAACGTGTTCTCCTTTTTGTCACTAAATATTCTGGACTTTGGATATGTCCTTGGAACAGAAATATAATCATAGAGACAAATAGAAACAAGTTTGAAAATTTCTTGTGCAACTCTTTAATCACTCTTTCTCAAATTGTCTAATGAACTGTAAGTCATGCTAACTTTCTATATATGATGGCTTATATTTTGATGTACATATAAAATGTCTGTAGACACTCAATACTTTTTATGAAACCTCTATAATAGAAGCAATTTTTAAAATGAAGAGTTAGTGTAATAGTCCCCTCCAGTAGTACTCTGTTATTTGTCTTTTGCTTTCTCCCCTTTGAACATCACCATGGTTCATGGAGTTTTTTCCAACATGTTTAAGGAGTTATTATTTTGTTGCTCAAATTGTAGCAAGTTTGATCAGTAGGAACCTCTTCACATTGGCTCCTACACCCTTTCTTCATGACCCTGCTAGCTTTAAAAATAAATCTTTTCATTCTGTCCTAGTCTCAGATAACTCTGGCTCCTTTTAGTCAGGAATGGTGTTTAGAGATCAAAATAAGATGCTACTAGTGTTGCTACTAGACATCACTGCTTTAGTTCAAAGGACTGTACTGGGAAACATACTGTGTTTTGATTAACCTAAAATATGATCAATTATAATTTTATGTACCAAGAGAGAAAAAAAAAACTGCCAGTTAATTTTAAGCCACCTTCTATTATAAGGTACATCCTCATAGATATGTTAAAATAAAGTACAAAATGTGCATCTTAAAATCAGTGAAATACGGTACACTAAGTCATGAGTTCATATTAATATTTTAAATTGAAATTTAATATTATAGTATTTTTACTTAAGGTTTAATCTATGCATGTATTTTTTGCTCTTTCAGTGAAGGTGTTCCTAATCACATTAGTAATTATTTCCTTGCTTTATTGTATAATGTGCATGAAATGGTTATAAAGATAATGTTCTTTAGCTTATAAAAAAATTGATGCAAAAAGTGTAAATAGAACTTTACCAGAGAATCCAGCAGTGTTAGAGAAGTAGACTGGGAGTTAAGTGTGGCCTGTTCTAGAATTGCATAGGTAATTCAATATCTGAAATTTGTGAATATAATTATCTATAGTAATAGGTCAAAATAGCTTTCTTCATTTCAGTTAGTTTTGGTAATAAAATTTAGAGTTTAAGGTACAGATTGCTACGTGATTTTTAAAATATTAGGTAAATTTTTCTCCAGGTGTAATTTATGTAGAGCAAAATACACAGATCTTGTATATGGAATTCAGTAAGTTCTAACAAATAGATTTACATGTGTAACCCACACCCCATGCTTTTCAAAAACTTCCTTGTGCTCCTCGACAGTCCATTTTTGCTTCCAACTGCTAGAAGTATCCACTGTTCTAAGAACTAAGCCACTTCGTTTACAGTGGCTTAGTTCCAGAACTTCACATAGATGTTCTGGCTTCTCTTGCTCAGTATAATGTTTTGGAGATTTGTCCACATTGTTGCATGTATTAGTAGTTTGCTCCTTGTATTACTGACTAGTATTCCATTGTATGAATATACCACAATTCATTCTATTGAATATATTTGGGTTGTTTTCACTTTGGAGTTACTATGAATAAAGCTGCCATGGACTTTCTCATACAAGTCTTGGTGGGACATATGTTTTCATCTCTCTTGGGTAGATACAAATACCTATCAGAGAATTTGCCTTTTGAGAATAAAGCAGCTATGAACATTTGTGTGCATGTTTCTGAAGGAACATAATGTTTTCGTTTCTTTTGGGTAAATATTCTCTGTGGAATAGTTGGGATTATATGATAGGTGTCTACTTAGCTGTAAAATGGTTTTGCATAGTTGTTTTGGTTTATGTTTTCATAAGAAAACATATGTTCCAAAAAGAAGTTTCAGTTGCACAACTGTGCCAACATTTGGTGTTATTAGGCCTTTGAATTTCAACTTTTCTAATGGATTTGAAGTGTTATGTCATGAATTGTAACTAGCAGTTTCCTGGTATTAATGATTTTGAGTACTTCTTATGTTCTGATTGCCCATTTGTATATTTTCCCTTGAAAAGTATTTTTTCAAGCCTTTTATCCACTTTTCAAAAAAGATTAATTTTTTATTATTGAGTTGTTGGAATTTCTTACATATTCTATGTTCATTTACATATTCTGGTTTCTTTGACATGTTGTGAATATATTCTCCTAGTTTATGGCTTGCCCATTTATTTCTTAATATTTTTAGATAAATAGTAGTTTTATACTTTGAAGTCATATATGTAAAATTTATTTTCTTTTTGTTTAGTATTTGCACCTTTTTTCTTACAGGTAAAAGCTAGAATCACCTTATTAAGATCCACAAAAACCCTTGCTAGTACCTCAAAATTGCATTGAATCTTGGCAGTGCTTTAGATCTGTTTGATAGGAATTCATATTTGTATAATAGTATGTTTTACCATCCATGAAGATAGTATACCTCTTCTTTAAATTTTATTCTTGTTTGTTCTATTACAGTTGTTCCAATTATCTCCCTTTGCCCTCCTCCATCCTGCCCCATCCCCCACTCCCACAGTCTATCCCCACCCCGTTGTCTAGGTCCATGGATCATTCATACATGTTCTTTGACTGTTCCCTTCCCCTTCTTTCCTCCATTCCCCCCACCTCCTTTCCTCTGGCAGCTGTCAGTCGGTTCCCTGTTTCCATGTCTCTGGCTCTGTTTTGCTCATTAGTTTATTTTGTTCATTAGATTCCTCTTATAAGTGATATCATATGGCATTTGTCTTTCACTGACTGGCTTATTTCACTTAGCATGATAGTATACCTTTTCATTTATTTAGGACTTTAAAAATGTCTCAATTAAAGAAATATTTCTTTTATAAAGCTCTTGCAAATATTTTATCAAATATGCCTATCTAAATTATACTTATTATATTTTATTGCTGGTATCTTTGTCCCTTTGGCATTTGAATAGGAATTCTGCTAATATTTTTCCATCGAGTATAATTGAAATCTTGGTTTTTGGTACTTAACATTTCTTCTTTAACAGAGTTTCCTTATATTCCTAGTTGAGTAATTCTTTTTAGAAATAATTTATTTACATATTTGATTTTTATCAAAAGTTTCTACATTAATTAAAATTATTGTTTTCTTTATTAACCTAGGAATGTGGTGAATAATATTCACTGGTTTCTATTACTTTTTTTTTCCAACTTGGTCAGTTTATCTTTATTTTCTTTTTCTTTTATTTTTTTTGGAGATGCAATTTTATTTTTATCTTTGGTATATTTTATTGAGTATGCTATTACAGTTGTCCCATTTTCCCCCCTTTATCCCCTCTGCCCTGCACCGCACCCCATCATCCCCACACCTCTTAGTTCATGTCCATAGGCTATACATATCAGTTCTCTAGCTTCTTAATTTCCTATACTATTCTTAGCCTCCACCTGTCTTTTTTTTTGAAGGGGAGGTCAACATTTTCCCACCACCACTTCTTTCAGGTTCACTCATCCCCACCTCCCACCCTCAATCCTTCCCCCATTTGGCTTTGTCGATGGGTCCTTTATCTATTATTAATCTGTTCTTGCATGTCTGAGATGAATCAATTTACAATGTATTATGTTTTGGTATATATTGCTAGTTTTGATTGGTTTGTAATTGGTATTTAAAATCTTTGTTCTTGGATGAGATATGCTTGTGATTTTGCTGGTTTATTCTCTCATTCTCCAGTTTTAGTATCAAGGTTATACTATCCTTGTAAAATGGGGAACTTTGGTAGGAAATGTAGATAGTAGGGGAGGCTATGCATGTGTGCGGGTGGGAGGTATATACGATATCTCTGTGCCTTCCACTTAATTTTGCTATGAACCTAAAACTACTTTAAAATTAAAGTCTGTTAAAAATGTAACAGACTTTAATGTGCAAATGTGGGACCTTTTGAAGTGGTTCCAGAGGCTGCTTACAGTATCCTCATTTCTTTCTCTTTTTTTGGATTCTTTTTTCTTCTTATTGTTCTGATTGGTTGTTTTTTGCTTTCTTATGTTCCAAATCATTGATTTGATCCTTGACTTCACCCACTCGACTGTTGTTTCCCTGTAAATTGTTCGTTATTTCAATTAGTGTATACTTCATTTCTGACTGGATCTTTTTTATGCTGTTGAGGTCCACATTCAGTTCCTTGAACATCCTTATAACCAGTGTTTTGAACTCTGCATCTGGTAAATTGCTTATCTCCATTTTGTTTAGTTCTTTTTCTGGGGTTTTGATCTGTTGTTTCATTTGGGCCATGTTTCTTTGTCTACTTATTGTGGCAGCCTCCCTGTGTTTGTTTCTATGTGTTAGATAGAGCTGCTATGACCCTGTGCCTTGGTAGTGTGGCCTAATGTAGTTGGTGTCCTGTAGGGGTCCAGTGGCACAGCCTCCCTTATCACCCAAGTGGGTACTCAAGGTACACCCTTTGTGTGGTCTGAGTACTCCCCCTTCTTGTAGTTGAGCCTTGAACTGTTGTTGACAGGTCAGTGGGAAGGCTGGGTAGAGCAATATTGACTGTAGATCCCTGCTTTTCATGTCTTTGAATATTTCTGCCAAACCCTTCTAGCCTGCAAAATTTCTTTTCAGAAATCAGCTGACAGTCCTATGGGAATTCCTCTGCAGGTGACTTGCTGCTTTTAAGGTTCTCTCTTTATCTTTAACCTTTAGCACTTTAATTATGATGTGTTTTGGAGTGGACCTCTTTGCATCTACAGCAAAGATTGCTCTACCAAGCTATCATCTAGAATTGAAAGGCAGATAAAGTGCTTCCCCAACAAGAAAGAAACTAAAGGAGTTCACCATCACCAAACCATTATTATATGAAACGTTAAAGGGACATATTTAAGAAAAAGAAGGTCAAAATATGAACAATAAAATGGCAACAAATACGTATCTATCAATAATTGAATTAAAAAAGAACAAGCATACAGGAAGAACAGAGACAGAATTATGGATATAGGGAGTGTTTTGATGGCTAGATGGGAGGGGGATTTGGCGGAATGGGTGAAGATGTAATGGTATTAATAAGTCCAAATAGGTAGTTACAGAATAGCCATGGGGATGTAAAGTACAGTATGGGAAATGGAGCAGCCAAAGAACCTACACAGGACCTATGGACATGAACAATGGTGTGGGGATTGCCTGAGGAACTGGGGAGTGCTAGGTGGAGGAGGACAAAAGGGTAAAAATTGGGACAACTGTAATGGCATAATCAATAAAATTAGAAGAAATAATAGTCAATAGTTCATTATTTTCTGTTCTTGGGAGTTTTGTAATCATCTTGTCAGTTTCTATAAGTACCTGCTTATGTTTTGATTGTGATTTCACTGGATTTATAATCAGTTTGGGGTTAACTAACATCTTAATATTGACTCTTCTAATCCATTTAAGAAGGTATATATCTCCTTTTACTGGTCTTCTATGATTTTTCTCAGCAGTGTTTTACATGTAACAGTTTAGAGGGTTCTGATAGTTTCTTTCATATTTATTCTGAAATATTCTTTTTTTATCCTCACCTGAGGACATGCTTATTGATTTTAGAGAGAGGGGAAGAAAGGGAGAGTGCAAGGAGAGAAACATCTATGTGACAGACATTGATCAGTTGTCTCTCATTCACTCCCTGACCAGGACCGGACCGGAAACTTTAGGCCTATGCCCTAACCAGGAATTGAAACTGTAACCTTCGGTTTATGAGACAATGTTCCAACCAGTTGAACCACACTGGCCTGGGCTGAAGTATTTTGTATTTTTAATGATGCTACAAATTGTTTCAATTTATATATATATGTAAATTTTTATATATGTAAATTATATATACATATATAAATTTTTATATATGTAAATTTTATATATATATAATTTCTGATTTTATGTTGCTAGTATATGAAAATACAGTACAGTTTGATATATTGATCTTGTATCCTACAACCTCATTGAACTCGCTTGTCATTTAAATTGCTTTGTTATAGATTCCATAAGTTTTCTACATAATGAATATATTGTCTACAGTAAAGACTGTTTTACTTCTTTCTGAGTGCCTTTTGTTTCTTTTTCTTACCTAAAAACCCTGAAGAGAGCCTCCAATACAAAATTGCATGGAAATATTAAGGTTGAACTTCTGGTCTTGTTCCTCTTGATCTTACTCAGATAGCACTCAGTCTTTTTCACCATTCTATATGATGTTAGCTGGTGAATTTTGTTGAAGCCTTTTGTCAGGTTGAGGAAATGCTCTTCTAGTCCTGGTTTGCTTACAAGTTTTTTAGGAATTGATGTTGGATTTTGTTAGATGCTTTTTGTGACTATTAAGATCATATTTTTCTTAATTAATTATTAATATGGTTTATTACACTGATTTTCAAACTTAAAATACTTCTGCATTTTTAGTATAAACCTCTGCTTAGTCATGATATATTGTCCTTTTTACATATTGATACATTTGATTTGCTAAAATTGTTTAGAATTTTTGCATCAGTTTTTATGAAGTCTGCTGGTCTTCAGTTTTATTTTCTTATAATATCCTTGTCTGTAGTTGGTAGCAGGGGAATGTTGGCCTCAGAGAATGAATTGGGCATTATTATTCTTTTTTTTTTCCGTTTTCTGGAAGAGTTTGTGTAGAATTTATTATTTCTTTTTTAAATGTTTGATGAAAGTCAGGAATGAAGCCATTGGGCCTGGAATTTTGTTTGTGAAAAGTTTTTAACTAAAAATTAAAAAATTTTAGCAGAGAAATTAATAAATAAATTAGAAAAATATTATTATTCAGGTTATCTATTTCTTCTTGACTGAGTTTTGCTTGATTTTTTCTTTCAAGGAATTGGTTAATTTCACCTAAGGTATTGAGTGTATAAGCATAAAAATGTAAAGCTATTCATATTATTTCATTTTTATCCTTTTAATATTTATACTGATTTCACTTCTTTTATTCCTGATATTGATAATTTGTGTCGTGCCTTTTTTCTTGTTTTAAATCAGTCTGGCTAGAAGTTTATCAATTTTATTGATTTTTCGGAAAGAACCAGCTTTTAGGTTCATTGATTTCCTCTCTAGTTTTTTTTTCTACATTATTGCTATTCATATTTAACTATATTATTTCCTTTTTATTGCTTACATTGGATTATGTGTATGTAGATCTATATATATCTTTGTATATAGATTTGGGGGGGGCTGTGTGTGTGTGTGTGTGTGTGTGTGTGTGTATCACAACTCCTATTGATGGACACTTAATTGTGTCCATGTCTTTGCTATTGGAAATAATGCTGCTTTGAACATGAGGCTACAGATAGTTTGTTGAGTTGTTGTTTTCATTTCTTTTGCATATATTCCCAGAAGTGGAATTACTGGATCATACATTTAAAATACTTTTCTGTCAAAACATTAAAAACTCTTTTTCTCTCAAATAAAATGTTTAGAAAATTTAAATATAGCAAAAAAATTTATTTTGTATAGTGTACTTGAAAATATTGAGACTTAAAGTTTCTAATTTCTTTTTTAAAGATCATGTTAAGAGCAGTTTCAACAGTTTTTGCTTCCTTTGCCTTATATCTTTTCTGTGCCTTGATGGCTTGTCATATTTCTTTCTAAGCCTAGATTATTTCCTAACATTTTATTCTCTGCAGTTTCAAAGTTGTGGAATATCTCTCAGAGTTCCTTTAATGTGAAAGTGTAGCTTCACTGGTACATTTTCAACCTGTCCTCTTTCTTGGTGGTAAGTTCTGCACTCTGTCTCTCTGGTCTCATACCTGCAGTCTTTCACTTGATGCCAGTGTTGTCATAACTAGCCTCAGTTATCTTGTAATCACATCCAGTTTCATGCCCAGAGTCATCAATTTTCATTTCTTTGTTGAAGTTTCATCTTTCTTGGATAATTCCCTCTTTTGAGTATCCATTTTTGACGATAGACAAAGAGGCCACACAACTACACACTTCGCTGTCTGAGTGTGACCTGCATAACAGATACACACCAAGCAATTGTTAACAGCCTCTGAAAGAATATTCATTCTGATTATGATGCACATTTATTATTTATATAGTGATTGATAATTCAGCAGGCAGCAGAAAACTTTCTAGGTCATGCAGTTACACTTCATAAAACTGTAGTAACTGAAACTTGAACCATATTGTTGGGCTACAGATATCATTTAATTAAACCATTGTAATTGAAATTTGTGCATACTGGAACCATGCAAAGTAAGTTCTCTCCTTCTCTCAAAACATCTGGTGGAATTTTAAACCAGCATTGAAGAATTACTAGGCCAAGATCTCAAAATAGAAATCCAGAGAGTTGAACCTGACATTTTGCAACTGCTTTTGCCTATTGCCATTTGCAAATTTAGAAGAGGCTATCAAAAGGAAGGATAACCCACACTTCTGATATATACACATGGCTGGCGGAGGTTAAATATTTGAGTTCAGAGTCCACTGAGGCTGGAATTTTGATAATTCCCTTCTTAGCAATTTGGAGTGGGACCCTAAAGAAGCACATTTTAGGAGTAAAGCTGAACCAGAAATAATTAAACCCTTCAACCCAACTTTGAATTATCTTATTGGCCTACAGTAATCTCAGTTCCTAATATTGGATTAAGGAGATTTCAGATTCATGGGCACCCCCTTCCCTTAAGCACTGGAAGAAGATATTTTACCTCCAGTTATTTTCACAGATAATTTTGCAAATAAAATATGTAGCTCAAAATAAAAGGTAATTAGGCTAATGTGGAGACTTACTAACATAAAGGAGTCCAGAAGAAACAACCAATAATAAACCAGGCAAGTGATGGCTCCAAATATTGGAATTATTAGTTCCAAGCAATTGTTAACAGCCTCTGAAAGAATATTCATTACTGATCATGATGTACATTTATTATTTATATAGTGACTGATGATTCAGCAGGCAGCAGAAAACTTTGTATGTCATGCAGTTACAGTTCATAAAACTGAACTTCCAGTTAAAAACCCCTGTGGTATGGACTGAATGTGTCCCCCCAAAATCCTAATCTTCAATGTAATGGTATGTGGAAGATGGAGCAGTTGAGAAGTAGTTAGGTGTATATGAAACCATGAGGCTGGAACCCCCATGATGCAATTAGTGTCATTATATGAGGAAGACACCAGAGCTTTCATTTTCTCTGCCATGTGAGGACACAGCCAGATGGTAATCTGTGAACCAGGAAGTGGGATTTCACCAGACGCCAAATCTGCCAGCACCTTTTTACTTTATTGAGGTATAATAGACATATAACACTATATTAGTTTCAGGTATCTGGTATTTGATCACTGACAGATGATCACCACAGTAAGTCTAGTTACCATACATTGCCATACAAAGTTAGTGGTGATGAACTTTTTTTGACTTTTTGTCTGGCAACTTTTTGTCTCTCCAACTCTGAAATATAACGTGGCCGAATAGTGCATTCTTGGATAGAAGTTTTTTTTCTTTTAGCACCTGGACTATTTCATACCACTCCCTTTTATCCTGCAAGGTTTTAGCTGAAAAATTTATTCATAGTCTTACGGGGTTTTTAAATATACATAAATCATTTTTCTCTTGCTGATTTTATGATTTTCTGTTTATCACTAACTCTTGACCTTTAATTATAATATGTTTTGTTGTGAACCCTCTGTTGGTTCTAATTTTTTGCCTCTGTGGACTTTCTGTATCTACTCTATTTCCTTCCCTGGGTTTTAGAAGTTTTCAGCTGTTAATTCTTCAAATAATTTTTTGCTTCTTTCTGTTTTTCTTCTCCCTTTGGGCCTCCTATCATGTAAATGTATTCTGCTTGATGGTGTCCCATTGGTCCCTTAGCTGGCTTCACTTTTCAAGTTCCTTTTTTTGCTCTCTGGGGAAGTTCCACTAGCCTGTCTTCTAGATCACTGATCCTTTCTTCTGCTTCATCTATTCTTGTTGAGCCCTTCCTGTGTATTTTTCTATTCAGTTATTTTATTCTGCTCTGCAGCTTCTATTTGGTACTTTCTTTTGTATTTCTTAATCTCTTTCTCTCTGTATTTATGCAAGGGAGAATGCAAAGATGGTGTCCCTTGGGCTTTGTTTCCTGAGACAAACTTTCTAGCCTCTGGATGTCTGGAAAACCTTAAACCTGCCTCTTAGGCTGAAGCTCCAGGACAAGCAAATAGGCTTTTTTCAGAGAAAGCCTGGGGGCATGTTTTAGTCTGCTTCCTGTGCAGTGCCCTGGGGGTGGTAGCCTGCAGCTGCCTCTGATTATGTCCATTTTGTGGGACCCAGAAACACATGGCCTTTTGGCCATCAGCACCATTGATCAAGGGGTATTCCCTCTGTTGAGTGCACATGCCTGCTGGTTTTTGAGAGGCAGAGGGAGAACATGGGGCCAGGGCATACCTGCTGGTTTGAAGGAGTGAGCAGGGTAGTGTAGGCTGGTTTATTCCTGCTGGCTGTAGCAGGGCATCAGGAGAGTGCTGTGATTTGTATGTTGCCAGTGCCAATAATGTAGAGGAAGAGTAAAAAAATGGCTCCCACCAGGACTTTTGTCATCAGAGAGAGACCAAATGGGCCCCTGCTGCTCCAGCAGATGCTTTAAGATTAGCAAGGGATTTTTCACATATAATCTGGGTAGTCTTCAAATTTGGCTTTTGTGCTGGGCTCTGGGACAGATGAATCTGCACATAACACTTTAAGAGCTTAATCAATTTCCTATGGCTGTTTACCTCTCCAGAATGTAAGCCCCATTTGTTGTCAAAGCCAGACATTTTGGGGACTTCTCACTCCAGTGCATGCACCAAGGCTTGGGGTGCCTACATGGAGCCCAAACCTCCTGCTCCTCAGAGGGAAGTTCATATTCATGAGTTACTTCTGATTGTGAGTTGCCATTCTGGGGGTGGGGTTTTTGGTGAGGTCCCCTCTTTTTCTCATCTTGATGTGGTTTTATTCTTCGTTGTAGAAGAGCTGTTCAGCTAGTTTTCAGGTTCCCCCTCAGAACTATTTTATATGTAATGATTTGGAATGTCAATGGGAGTGGATCCCAGTAGTTCAGGATCATCCTATGCTGCCATCTATAATTGTCCTCTCTAATTTAATTTTGATTTATTCTTTGATCGGGGTTATTTCAAAGTGAGGTATTTAGTTTCCAATGTTTTTAGATTTTCTAGGTATCTTTTTGTAACTTATTTCTAATTTACTTTCATTGTGCCAAGGAGCATACTTTGTATGTTTTGAAGTTTTTTACATTTATACAGACCTTTTGAGTATTAAAAATGAAACATGTATAGAATGTAGGAGGCAATGAACTGTGGATCCTGATTAGCATACATATATGAGTATATTTCATTGTTCTGTCAGCTGACAGGGCCTAGGATCAACAATACCTCAGTATCAAGAACACACCCAGCACCCAGATCTTGATTTCTTAGTGCCATTAGATAATAAAGGAACCAGGGCTTAGATAAATGGTTGCCTCTGAGATTGGAACAGAAAAGATACAAGATGAACCTGGAGCACCTTGTAGTGCAATACATTGAGAAGTACTTAAAAACACTAGTAACTCCACAATGATGGGGACATATTCAAGTGACACAGGAGCCAACTGAAATAGCTCCCAATTGCCAAAGCCAGAACACTTTGAACAAAACAAAGTATTATTGGATTATTTCCCAAAATATAAGGTAAATATACATGAGTCCAAAGTGGTATAAATAAATTAAATAAATGGAGGCGGGGAGAGAAACGACCAATTTCTTTCTGAGAAATTCCAAGTAATTTATGTAGACATCCCACGTTTAAGGAGAGCACAGCTCCCCTCTCATTAACTGTGGGCTGGACACAGTGACTTCATTGCAAAGAGTATTGTATTCAGTGGAGGGGAATAACTTCACAGTGGAGAAACCTGGCAGATAAGACCTGAGCCAGGTGATCAAGGCTTACATCAGCAGTAATAAATCAGGTTGGCAGTATATACGTACTCTTGATAGGTGATGGGAAGGGCACTTTACCTCTGTGGTCTCACTTTCAAAATCCCTTAAGCCTATCCTAATCATTAGAAAAACTAAAACCTAATTGAGGGACTTCTACAAAATACCGTATTTTGTGTGTATAAAGCACGCTTTTTTGCCCAAATTTTTGAGGGAAAAATAAGGATACACATTATACATGTGTATAATTATGACATACCATGGATATAATAATGGGTATAATAATCCATGTATAATGTGCACAAAAATGTGAGTACACATTGTACATGGCAAAATATGGCGCCTGACTCAAAACTCTAGATCATCAAAAACAAGGAATGTCTAAGAAGCTGTTGCATCCAAGAGGAGTCTAAGGACACATGATGACTAAATATAGTATCAGTGGGATCCAGGTTGTATTCCGTTGTATGAATTCCTAGGCCCCAAGCCTCCTTCTAGTGTCTTTGTGGCCTTCAGATTTTATTCTTCTGAGGTTTTGTTTTCCTGATTAAAATTTGAGACATGATTTAAAATTGCAGTGCAAAAATCATTGACAGTAGTTTGTTTCAACCATTATTTATCTCTGTCACACACGGCTGGCTCTCAGACATCAGAGGTCCTGATGGAGGCAGGTTTCTCATGCAGGCGAAGGCATCTGAAAATGCCACATACATCCTCTAAATAGATATCCAGGGTTCCGTCTCTGTGTCTCTGTCTTTCCTGTTCAGTGTCTAGTGAACTTTAACTGCCTTAGTCTCAGTGGAATCTCAGCTGACTGGGCCCCACTGAGGTTCTCCCTTTTGGTACTGTGATCTCTAGTTTTGTAGGACTCCATTCATTTGTTTCTTGTCTCTCACATATCCCTGTTCTTCTTGCCTGATGATCGGTGCCTTGTAAACCATTTTTCGAAAATATTTTCGATTTTTGTTGTTGTTTTTCATTTTTTTAATAGTTTCTAGGATGTAAACCGTTTTTAGAAAACAAACCATTTTCTAAAACATTTTTGATTTGTTATTGTTTTGGAATTTTGTTTGTAATTGTTTCAGGGACAAGCAGAAATATGTTCTTTTTATTCCATCTTGGATATGGTCTTTTACCCATTTTCAATTTTTCTTCAGTTTTAAATTTTAAATGAAATTTTTGGTGTGAAAAGGTGTTAATTTTTAATGAAGTAGAATTTATTAATTTTCCTAATGTGTGCATGTAAACCATGTCTATGTCAGGGCCACAGAGATTTTCTTCTAGTCGTTTCAGACTTACTTATTACATTAATGTTTATGATTTGTTTCAATGGATGATGTGAGGTTGTCTTGAGGTTTTTATTTTTTTTCTCCTCTCATATAAAATTGTTAGTTACTCCAGCACCATGTTTTAAAGGACTTTTGCTTTTCATTGAATTCCATTGACACCTTGATAGTTTAGTTGAAATCCATTTGATATATATGGTCTGTACATTCTATTAATCTGTGTATTATTAATATAATATAACAATCACAGTATGATAACTGCACCATTAAGAAGTTGATTTTCATAGTTTATTATCAGAATTACAGCTTTTGTTGAAAAACACAGAGGTTCATTTCCCTGTAGTTCATTTATTTTCTATTATTTTTTGCTCTTTATTTAATTTTCTGTCTTCCATTCACTTTGAGTTTACTTTAATCTTATTTTCCTAGTTTAAAGAGCAAACTTTAAATATCAAAACTAGATCTTCTTATTTTCTAATAAAAACTCTTATGGCTATAAACATTCTGTTAGCACTGTTTTAAATTGTTAGATATCTTGAGCTTTTATCGATGTTTATTGCTGATGAATTTTAATTTAGTTCTGTTGTACTGAGATATATAAGACTCGGTATTTTTAAATCTGTTGAGTTTTTTTTATTGTTCTGCATTTGTTCTGGAATGAACACATAGTTTTGCAGTCAGTAGGTGTAGTAGTGTATAAAGGTCAGTGAGTTAAGATGGTGGTAGTGTTGTTCAGTTCTTCTATATAATTATTGATTTTTTGTTTTCCTGTTAAATTGATATGTGTCAGTTTCTCCACTTATGATTGTGGATTTATCTTTTTCCTTTAATTATGCTGGGCTTTGCTTGATAGTTTTAAAAATTCTTTTATGAGGCACATAAGCATTTGTAATTGCTATATTATTTTCTGTACTAACCCTTTTATCATAATAAAATGTTCTTTTTCTATCTGTAGTAATCCTTATTTTCCTGAAGCTGCTTTTGTGTAATACTAATGTATTTATTTTTGCTTTATTGTTCTTACAAACTGTATAGTCTCTCTTTTTTCCTGCCTTTTCATTCAGTTTCGTTGTTCTTTATATTTAACATGGGGGATTCTTTTTGACAGTTCATGTTCAGGTTTGTTTATTTATTTATTATTTTTTTAAACCCTCACCCGAGGATACGTTCACTGAACTTGGAGTGGAAGGGAGAAAGAGAGGAGGGAGGGAAGGGGGGGTAGAGAGAGAAACAGAGAGAAACATCATTATGGGAGAGAAATACTGAACAGTTGCCCCATTGGTGCCCTGACCTGGAATCAAACCCGCAACCCTTTGGCCGTAGGACAGTGCTCCAACCAACTGAGCCTTTGGCCTGGGCCGTTTAGGTCTCTCTTTTTAAAAAAAAATTTTTCTTCCCTTTTTTACTGTGCCTTTTAATTGGATTTTTAGTCCATTTTTATGTAATGTAATTATTGATATAGTTGTGTGTATACTTGCCATTTTGCTTAGATTTTTAAAAAGTGTACAATTTTGTTCTTTTGGTTTCTCAAATAATTTATAGTATATCATATACATTTCTTTGATTTTAATTTTTTTTTTTAAGATTTTTGTTTATTTATTTTTAGAGAGAGGGGAAGGGAGGGAGAAAGAAAGGGAGAGAAACATCAGTGAGCTAGAGATACATATTGATCGGTTGCCTCTCGCACACCCCCAGTTGGGGACCTGGCCCTCAACCCAGGCCTGTACCCTGACTGGGAATCAAACCAGCAACTTTCAGTTAGCAGGCTGGTGCACAATCCACTGAGCCACATCAGCCAGGGCAATTTTTTTGTTTTTAAAGCTATATTTCCTTGTGTTATTTTTAGTTGTTACAACAGACATTGTATTTTTAACTTATCCCATTAAAGTCCATCTTTAAATTATCCCATTCTACTTCAGCTTATCTCATTCTGCTTATCCTAAGCAATAGTATTTTTATTTCACCTTTAATTTTAAATGATATTTTTCCTCAATATGCAATTCTTGGATGACAATTTTATTTTCATCACTTAAATACTATGTTTATTTCACTGTTAATTTTTAATGATAGTTTTCTTCAATATGCAATGCATGGTTGACAATTTTTCTTTATCATTTCAAATGTTCCAATGTCTTCTGGATTATGGAGTTTCTGAGGTAAAGAGATCTATAATCTTATAATTGTGCCATTATATAATGTATTGTTCTCTGGCTTCTTTCCTGTTTTCTCTTTATCTTAGGCTCTTTGTGTATTACTGTCAGGTATATGAGATTGGTTTTTTACATGTTTATTCCATTTGTTGTCCAGTGAGCTTTCTGCCTATGTAAATCTGTTTTCTACCAAATTGGGAACTTTTCTTACAGTATTTAAAAAAAATTCCATTTGTTCATATCTTCATTTCCTCTTGGTATTCTGCTTACACATATGTTGGACTACTTCCTATTGTCAGCGGATCTCTTGAGGCACTGTTCATTTTTATACATTTTTTGCTCTTTATACTCCACTTTGGGTAACTTATATTGCTCTGTCTTTTAAGTTCCCTGATTTTTGTTTTGCTGTTTTTTTTTCTCGTGAGCCCATTTCATGAATATTTTACTTTTAGATTTTGAATTTTCTTTTTAAAAAGGATATTTTCAGTTATCTCTGATAAAATTTCCTGTCTGTTCGTGTATTGACACTTTTTCTTTCAATATTTGAACAGTTTATAATAGTTTATAAGAAATCTCTGCCTGCTAAAATTATCATCTAGTTTACTCATAGTTTCTCTTCAGTTTTCTTTCAGACCTGAATGCTGATCCTGGTACCTTGAGGTGGCAAAACAGTGATTTTTTTGCCATTGTGTTTCTGCAGCCATAGCTGTGATGGTTAGCGAGTACCCTCACACTAGAAGGTCACAAAATGGCAATTCTTTTTATTTCTAAGAGAAATTTTTCAGATTAAACTATTCTCAGTAGTTTTTTGGATGTGGTCCAGTGTCTTAAATAAAATGTTTACTATATTATTCAATTTTTACAGTCGTTTTCTGTCAGAAGTTTTGTTGCATCATTTATATCTTAACTATTGTTAGAAGTACTCTCCATTTTAATATTAAAATTGTATTGAAACAATACCTTTAAAATAAAGATACTGTAACCTGAGAGAATTTTTACACTAAAAATTTAATTTATGTGTCTATTGCTGATAATTTAAAAAATGCATGAAATTTATAAACATTTATTAATCACAGTAGATATTTTCTGTCATTAAAAAATTGAAAATATATCTGAGATACTTTTACCTTTTATTCAAAATAATAATTTAATAACTTTAGAAATGATGGTATCAAAATTTTGGCTGAAGATGATTTTACTTATCCGTAAGAGACTTTTCAAAGTGTTTCAGCAGTTTTCATGTATAGATATCTGTGCTGATATGGTATATATAAATTTTGGAGGGTTACTGTAGAAGTGTTGCTGTTTTGGATATAGGAAAATTAATTTTTCTGGTTAGGCGTTTCTGATTGCAGAAATATCAAGAAGAAACCTTTTTTAAGTATTTTTCCTGAGTATAAAAGTAATATATTTTTATTAAAAATGATTGGAGGATTACGGGATAGAGGGAAAAAGGCAATATAAGTTACCCATAACCCCCCCCCACACACACACACACAAAAGATACTTGTTTACATTTTAGTAATACTATAGTCTTTTTCTCAGTGTTTTTACAAAATTGGCCTCCTGCTGTATGTGCTTTTAGTATATCAACTTAAGGAATATCTTAGGAATGTCTTACTACTTTTAATGACAATGGAACGTTTTTTTCCCATTCAGTGAGTATGCTTTATTTTCTTTCTCCCTGGTCCTCAGTGTTCAGTCTTTAACATACTCAGTCCTCAGTCTTATTTGACCAAGATCTCATGATATGAGTAATATCATGGTATAAAGCTTTGTACAGAATTATTTTATATTTCTGTTTATTTCCTTAATATTTCTAGAAGTAGATTGATTTGGCTAAGGGCACATGTTCCTTAATTGCATTCTATAAAGTGCGTGGTACTCTATACACCCAAAGGCACTGTGTGAGACTCTTTATTTCCCCACAACCAACTTTGCAAAAGATAGAATCTTAAAGAAAAATTTGCCACTCTAGAAGGCAAAAAAACCACAAACAAACAAACAAACAAACATATTTTTTGGTTGATTTTTATTTTTAAACTATTATTAGGGTTGAGCATTTTTATAGAGTAATTGATCATTTTTATTTTATTGATTAATTGCCATCTAATTTCCATTGTTTATTATCGCTGTTCATCTGTTTAATATTACTTTGATTTTTATGAGCTCTTTTTGAATTATGGATATTAATTTCACATGTTTAAAATATTCAAATATGTTCCCAAATGATATCTAGAAAATTATTTTATCAGTTTACCTTATTTTAACTGTGATAAATTAATGCAATCAATATTAGTATATCATGCATGATAAATAAGAATCATCTTGAAGGAAGTTTTATTATAGTCTCAAAATTTGAAGCATTTTAAATATCTAATTTTATATGCTAATTAAGTTCCTCTTTCTTATTCATTTGATAATGAAGTTCATTTTCTCCAACTACCATGCTTTCTAGTATTTTCAGTAAAGACATTTTCTTGTTTGTTTATTTTTGGGGAAGTACCTTATTTATTATGTTTGATATTTGAAGATTTCCAAACAAGGACAACAAAATAAAACCACATTTTTTGACTTCTAATACAATTTATGAAAAACTTCTTAGAGGAAAATATTTTGGAATTCCAGTTCATTGCCAAGTATTCAGAAATTCAAATAGGTACTTTTGTCAACATGAAAAAATTGTGTAATGTGGTAGCAATAATTTGAATTATTTATTATATTTTTATTTATTTAAGGTAGGTAGAATAAAGTTTACATTTGTTAAAAACATATTTTGCAAAATAGGCGTTCATATATTATGTTGAAAGATTGTAAAGGACTCAAGCTATCATATATCAAAAATGAAGACTCTCTTCACAAATAGATATTCTCGCAATTTAAAAATTATATTTGTTGTCAGGTATCAGTGTAAGTAAGGGGTCACTGCATACAGAATTCTGGACACCAGGTTTCTTACTGGAGTCTGTGTGTGACTCTTTATAACGTTTTGTGCTAAGCTTCAAGCACTCTTCATCGCTGTTCCAGTGGTTGATACCTGGGAGATGCCACATACTCCCTGCTGTCTTTGCTGCTGTGAGCTAACCCCAGGGGTCTTATGAGGGAAACAGTTGTAGTAGGGCAGCTTGAAGCTGAAAGATTAAATGTTTCTACTTTCTGAGTGAACAATATCCTGGAACCCAACTAAAGTATAAGATACCCCTATGACAGAGTGACTGTGGTGTCCTCCTCACTCTGTCTAGGGAGTGACTCACAATGGTGAAGATTGCAGGAAGAATTGTGCTCTGCAGATAGCCAGATGTTCGCAGAGTTCTTTAGGAATTTCTATTGGTGTCGTCACCAATTGATTTTAAATTAGACATTGTAATCCTACACTTCAGACTTAATTTATTGAGTATACCACGATATTCACTATTGACTGGATATATTTAACACTCTTTTACCAGGGTTTTAAAATTTGGAATAAAATTTGCTCAATATTATCATCATTTTACAGTACCACGCAGCTTTTTTGGGGGCATAGTGGATTCAACACAAGCCATTAACTTTTAAATGTCCTAGTTTTGTGATATAACTTGTTTTATTAAGGACTTTATAAAATAAACAGATTCATTATAATTTTATAATGACAGTTTAGATATTATTTTAAATTTTCAATATTGATGACCAAGTCTATCTGATAATGTAAAACTTTCTGAATGACTTTTCCATAAATATTTTACTGAATTTTTCCTATTTATTTTAAAAATAAGGGTATTTTCTCCTTCCTGAGTCTTAAGACTAGTCAAACCAGAGCTTAGAAGAACTGGATGAACTTTTATTGCTTCAGAAAGGTGCCTAGTTAGAAGACTTCTTAGTATAAAAGGATTTATCCTTATATGTTGTATAAATTCATGAAGTCATCTGACTTCTAAAATTTAAGTGTATAGTCTTTGCAGTCATAAACATATATGTTCTAACTTTTTGAAGCCTTTTAATACAATATAAATGAATTCTTTCAAAGTAACAATTTTAGAAGGACTTTAAACATTTGTAAACATATGAGTTTTAAAAATCCAAGTTTACCCTTGATAATTAGGGATTATAAAAGGATTAAAAGATTTGGCTGGAGTTGTGATTTACATTGAAATATATAACAGTACTGTTTTCTGAATTGAGGGGTTGATGGGGAAAGATTAATTGTTGCTGTTACTAAATAGGTCCGAATCATAAGCTGTAATTTATAAACGGATGGTTCTTATAAATTTACACTTTGACATTGGATGTCATTGATGAATATAGGGTAGTATATGCAGCTAGAAAAAGACTTTCAGCCTGTTTTACCCTCATTGACTATAGATTAAAAATGACCTAATTGTTAGTAGTAGATACATTTAAATTCTTCTGCTTTGTATTTTTCTTGGATTAAACACAAAATATATTTGTTTCTTTTAATACAGTTCATTTTTGCAAAAACAATTACACAGATATCTTTGCTACATTTGTTTGTAAAATAAAGTCATCATTGAAATAGTAAAGGCTTTTATAATGCTTTTTCATAAATTCGTTATAGTATACACTTAGCTAAAACTCATTTTAATTTTACTAGAGGTGATCTGGAAAGGTTTTAAAAGAATTATTTTTAGGCATACATATTACTATAAGTAAAACGGGAGGAAATATGAAATTTTAAACACCTGCATTTCATCCAAAATATAGGTGAGTAATCTAACAAAGTCACACAAGTTCCTTTAAGATAAGGTTTTTGTTTAATAGTTGTCTTTTGTGTAGAATAGTACTATATTTGCATAGCATCATTTTAATAGAGAATTTTTGTTTAGTGGGCATTGATAATTTTGAAAATGAGACTAGTTTCGCACTTTTCTCATATGCCAATTTTTTTTTAACGGATTAAGGGCCTAAAGGAATAGAGGAAGTGAATGGACACTGATGTTTCAAAATATCTCATTTTGCCTAAAAGCAAGTACGGGCAGATAAATGCCCATAAAGGGATTTCTTTCTTAAGCCCCGTGGATTTTCCCCCGCACAACTTTTTGTGTGAGTTAGAAATGAAAACCATTCATCTAGTGCCCCAAAGAACGGCCTTATTGAATGGAATAACAGTGTAATGTACCATTGAAGGCAGGATTGAAAGTGATTATCTTGTTAACTCTTGACAGTTACCGCCAGCTTGAAATGGAACCGGCAGGCTTGATTTGCAAATGAATTAGAGCTTTTTCATTTTGTGCCAGGATCATCTTTTTATATTCTGATATGACAGATGCTATGTTCCAGGCTTTTGTTTTTCTTCATTTTTATACTTGCAAATAAAAAACAAAAGATTATGATAGTTACTTTATTTGCATCTTTTCTCTTGGAGTTTATTCTTTGTGTAGAAGTTTTTAACCTTATATTTTTCAAAAATTTATTTAAAACTATTGTTTTTGTCAGAATTAAATTCAATTAAGCATAGTAGTGACTGGGTGAAAGAGAAGAATTTATTGGCTTTTAAGAAGTAGAAAATTACCCACAAACAGAATACTGTAGTAGTAAAAACAGAAATTTTTGGCTAACTTTAATAGAATTAGCTTTTTTTTCTTGGTAAATATTTTGATAAAACTTCAAACTTCTAGAGAAGTTTCAGTAATAGTACAAGAAACTCCCATATACCCTGTACCCAGATTCATTAGTTGTTTATAGTTTGCCCCTGTTTTTTATCAGCCCTCCCTCCCTTCCCTCTTTCCGACTTCCTCCTGTCTCTACACACATATTTATAAATGTATTTTTTTCCTGAGCCAAAGGAGAGTGTATTGGAAGGATTGTTCCCCACAAATATTTTAGTGTATGTATTCTGAGAGCAAAGACATTCTCTTACATAAGTACAAGGACTAGCTTTTGAGAACTCAGAAGAAAAGAAAAAAATCCATAAATCCTAATATTAAGAAATCAGTGTGCAGAGTTTTTTACCCATCATGTCATAATGCTTCTGTTTATATTAATTATCTAAGTTAATTATGACAATATTAAGGCATTATTTATATATAACATATTAACCTGGGCTTTGTTTTACTTGTCCAAGCACTTTTTACTCTTAGAAGATTAATGTAGTTAAAAATGTTATGTTATATTTAATGTAAATGTTCAAAGTAATAAGTAACATACCCCTCCACCTAATATGCATTTTCCATTAAAAAAGGTTTATTCACACACATATACACACACACACTAATATCCTTGTGAAATTTTAAATTAAATATCTTTAAATTACTGCTTAAGAATTCAAAATTTAAGGTTTTGTGTCTTTTTTCATTTTTCATTGTAAAGTTATAGTTTTCTGCTGTACAAATCTTAATAAAATATGGAATTTAAGAATAAATTATTCCCCATTTTACTACTATAGCTTTTTTTTTTTTAGATTTTATTTTATGTATTTATTTTGAGAGAGGGAGAGGAACATCAATGTGTGGTTGCCTCTCGAGCACCCCCTACTGGGGACCTGGCCCACAATCCAGGCATATGCCCTGATTGGGAATCGAACCAGGGACCCTTTGGTTCTCAGGCTAGCGCTCAATCCACTGAGCCACACCAGCCAGTGCTCTATTGTAGCTTTTCAACATGAGCATTGACACTGAGACCTATTTAATATAATGGGAACTCCAGGCATTCATAACATATTATATTGATATAATCTGTTGAGAACCTTTATAAAAATGCCAGTTATTTAAGGATAGGAATAACTATATTGATAAGGATCACCAAACTAAACAAGTGTTACTCAAGGCCTACTGTCTTTGAGGTAAGAGATGCTAAAGTCTTGAAGGGAACTGATTGGAATGAGTTGAGAAGAAAGCAGGGCCATTCCTTGATATTCCTCTTTTCACTCTGTCTTATCTCAGATTGCATCTGCCACTCCCATCACCAGTTTCTCTCTTTACGTGGTAGTTGGGTTGGCTCACCTTTGCTTCGTGTATTATGCTTCTATAGTACGTTTAAGTTTGACATTTCTTTCTATGAATGGTGACCATTTAATATATTGTCCTGACTTTGGCACTTTAAAAGTGAAAGGAAGTGCTGTTAAATATTTTGCCAGGATGTCAAAAATAAACCAGAGCTATCCCAAGCAGAAAGAGGATATATGTTTGGTTACCATGTTACCATATCACTTTGTGAAAGTGTAGTATTTCTGTTTTTATAATGATAAAACCACACAAATTTAAATGCTAAAAATATAACCATAAACATAGCCATGACCTTATAAAATAACTAAAAATTTGAGACATTCAGAATGATTTTTAGTGTTGTCCAGTTTGAAACCTGAAACTATTTTTATTGTTTATATCTTTTAAGAATTCTATTTGCTTGCTCTCTCATAGATAAGTAATATGCATGAGATTTAAACATTCTTTTAATGTTCAGAATTATGAATTTGGAGGGTATACTTAAGTGCTCAGAATGTGTTTATGATTTCATATAGTTCTGCTTTCTGAAAATTCAATACCTATAATACTGGTTATTCAGCATTATGCTAACTTTAATTAATGGAAAAAATGTCATTTTCTCTAGTATACTAGATAAACTGTTTCTTTGTGATTATGCCAAGGTTAGTATTTAGATGGAATAATTATATTTATCTTTTTTCATGTTACTCTTTCTTTCTCAAACTCTCATTTTATAAAGAGTTGAATTGATGTCATGGAAGACAAAGTTTCTCTCTTTTAGAATTGGTCTTATAGTTATTTGTTTTTTATTTTATTTTTTTGGTAATCGTTTTCTTTAGTTTTTCAGCCAGTACTTTTATTATGTAAAATTAAGAAAATCTTTTCTCTTTTTGATATGTAAAATCGAATAAAAACAGATGGGAGAAGTTGACCAAGTTGTTAACTTCTTACTTTAGCTCTCTTTTGTATTTTCTTGTATCTTCCTTTCATAATTTGTATCTGTCATTTACAGTTTGGGTTCTGAGGCACTGTCAGTAATGTCAGTGATGCTGTCAATGATTGTATGAAATTATTAAAATAAGAAAATGACAAATCTTCATTTACCTCTGGCAACCTATGCCTAAGTTTTCCAAAGTCCAAATAACCTTATGTGGATCGACAGCTTGGATACAAGTGGAATTTAAATGGTTTAGACCAAGTGTCAGCAAACTTTCTGTGAAGGGTCAAATAGTAAAAATTTTAGGTTTTGTGGGCTAAGAGACAAAATTGAGGGTATTTATTTTGTAAATATTTATAAAATGAGAGAAAATAAATGTCTATAATTTTTTTGACTTGATCTTTATTGTATTTCTTCTATTACCATTTAGGCCCCTTATGCCCTGCCCACCCGCACTGTTGTCCGCGTCCATGAGTCTTTTCTCCTTTTCACTCGATCCCTCGATTCCCTCACCACCCCTACACCCACCCCAGTTGTCATCCTCTCCGTCTGTGAACCTGTCCCCATTTTCTTTGTTAGTTCAGTTTGTTCATTAGACTCCACATATGAGTGAAATCATATGGTATTTTTCTTTCTCTGACTGGTTTATTTCACTCAGCATAATGTCCTCCAGGTACATCCGTACTGTTGGAAAGGGTAAAATTTTCTTCTTTTTCACAGCCAAGTAGTATTCCATCATGTAAATGTCCCATAGTTGTTTTATCCATTCATCTACTGATGGACGCCTGTGCTGCTTTCATATCTTGGCAATTATATATAACACTGCAATGAACATAGGGGTGCTTATGTTCTTTCGAATTAGTGTTTTGGGTTCCTTTGGTTATATTCCCAGAAATGGGATCACTGAATCAAAAAGGCAGATCCAGTTTTAATTTTTTAAGGTATCTCCACACTGCTTTCCATAGTGGCTGCAACAGTCTGAATTCCCACCAGTAGTGAAAAAGGGTTCCCCTTTCTCCACCTCCTCATCAGCACTTCTTGTTGTTGATTTATCGATGCTAGCCATTATTCTGATGGGTGTGAGATGATATCAGTGTGGTTTTAATTTGCATCTCTCTGATGATTAGTGACATTGAGCATCTTTTCATATGTCTATTGGCCATCTGTATGTCCTCTTTGGAGAAGTGTCTATTCAGGTCCTTTGCCCATTTTTTATTGACACAATTTAAAATGTAATAATTAGTACTTTTTTATAATACTAGTATAGTAACAAGAATGGAGTTGCTTTGGTTGAATAGTATTTCACTTAATTGGGATTCAAAGTTAATATTCTGTATTATCAAAATTGATTACAAATGTTTGTTAATGCTGTTTGGTCATGAGATTTTAAATAGTTACTGTTTGGAAATGTCTTTCATGCAGATAAGTGCTCCTGAATACTGATCACAATCCATGAGCCTATGATTTTAGTTGAACACCTAGTATAAATTTCTCTTCTTTGTTTCACAGATAGAAGATTCGCTCTTCCTGAAGATCTTTGCAACTTTTTTTCTTACTAAGTTGAAAACTTTCCCCTTTTCACTCAAAAGATCACTTTCTGGGTGTTCTTTGGCATGTCCAAATTGCATTACCACTCTTATGTTTCAGGGCCATTCTTAAGTAAAATAAGTCTTAATTTCAACACAAGCAACTTCAACACAAACACTGCGATACTAAGACAGGTGATTTACTAACTGAGGCAGCTACTAAGTGACTAATGGGCTGGGAGCATATACAGTGTCAAGACACTGGACCGAGGGAATATTTATATCCAGGGTGGGAAAGAACAGAACAGCACATGATTTCATTGTGGTACTCAGAAAGATGTGCAGTTTAAAACTTATTAATTGTTTATTCCTGGAATTTTCTATTTTATATTTTTGGATCATGGTCTACCATGGATAACTGAAACTGGATGAGGGGAGGGGTACTGCTGTATACATTTTTAACCACCATCATGTGTAACATATCTTAGCATATTTTACATCAGGTTGGTAATGAATTAGTGTTTTTCAGTTTTCTTGAAAATACTCTCATTCTACTATATATATGTGGAGACTAATTCTTCAAATTCAGCATTGACTCCTCAAATAAACAATAACTGAGCAGTATCACTACATCTGTGGTTTATCAAGAGCCAAGGATAACTATTCAAAATGATTTGCCTGGTTTTTGGCTATTGATGATACTCCCTATGTCCTCAGCTTTTTGAGCTACTGTTTTTGCTGAAAGGCTAATAGTTTTAAGCAAGTTTGTTTTGTCCACACACATTTCTTTGGCTACTTCAGTCAAACATGATTTAATTAACCCCTCATTGTTAATGGCATTCATTGATTGGCTAACAAATATACCACTCAGAAATTATTTAATATTTCTTGCTTTCCTATGAGTTGGAAATATTGTGAAGACTGCTTAGTTTGGTAATGTCAACATATATTGTATTCTTTTAGTACTGCTATAGAGTCATTGTATAATAAACACCGCATTGCTATTTAATTTGGTAAAATAACCTACAGTCCACTGAGCCTTAAAAGCACGTCATATGAAGTCCCTTTTTTCTCTTCTTTTCTAATTTCAACATGATAGTTGTATACTGGAATTAAAACAAAAACTAAATGTCACATTGTAACAATTCATGAAGCTCTTGAAACTCTGTTGAGTGACTGCATCACTGATCTTGGCGCTCTGAGTAGCAGCACAAACCATTGAGACGACCACATGTGAGCTCCGTCGCAGTCACTCACCTTTTGTTGTAACACTAAGGCAGCCGTTGAAATGCGTGCAAGAATGACTTGGTCTGTGTCCCAACAAAACTTTATATATTGACACTAAAATTTGAACTTCAGTAATTTTCACATACCACAAAATACTATTTTTTATTTTTTGCACCCATTTAAGAATATAAAAACTATTCTAACTCATGCAGGCTGCATTTGGCCCATGGACCGTAGTTCGCTGACACCTGATTGGTACGTTCAGCTCAAGAGAAAAGTTGGCAATTCTTTAAATTTCTTCTGGCCCTCAAATACAACTAAGAAGTATTTGGTGGAAGGTGTTCTTGAATTGATCGTGTTATTTTATGCAGGCTAATATAAAGCTAGTTATGGTTAGAAAGTAAGTCCTAGAAGAATCTTCATTTGTATTTTCACTTTATACACACTAGAAAGAACAAAAATTTTTGTTACATGTAAGACTATTTCAGGCCTCCAGGACTTACCACATACCATTTCCTCCCGTCTACATATAAACCATCCTCACTGAGCTTAGATTCTAGTAGAAAAGACTGAAAGTAAACAAACAAACATAGATTATGTCTGACTATTGGGTAGCTTCTGTAATCAGTGGAACTCTGGAAAACCAGTTTGTGAAAATGAATAGGAATTAAGGCAGCTATATTTTGGGGTCAGTATACTTATTACACACGCACTGGTATCACCATCACCACCAACATTGCTAACCCTGAACTTCCATTGTTACTGTCACCTAGAATAATCTTTGTATTTTTGTCCTTAATTTACTCCTGAATTAAAGTTCCTAGAATAATTCCTGTCTTCCTATATTTGACACTTTAGATTTAAAGCTTACCTAATTTGAAATGGTATTCAGATAGCCAGGGATGATGGGATGGGGTGTAGGGCAGAGGGGATAAGGGGGGAAATGGGACAACTGTAATAGCATACTCAATAAAATATACAAAAAATATGAAAAGAAAAAGATTCTGGGTAGCTTTAAAAGCATGAGCAATATACTGAAGAAGGGCATAGTAAGGGAGGGTAACAGTGAGAAATGATGAAGGAAGAATTCCTTGAGCTTCTCAACTAGAACTTGTACTCTGGTTTTTCTGTTTTATAGGCTCATGTATTATTTCTTCACAGTACTTTTAAAATGTTATTCATGTCACAGTTACTAATTTATATACTGATGTGTTAATTGCAGTGTTTCATGCCTGTCTGTAAACTCCTTGCAACCCAGTCTGCTTTGTTCACAGTTGTATCCCTGATAACCAACACAGAAGCTGACTCGAATATTGTGCTCAATAATAGTTGAATGAAGAAATGATACAGACAGGGGTAGAAGGGTACAAATCATGATGGCTTCAATGGAAAGGCATTGAGGAGTTTTGAGCAGGGGAAAAGTGTGATTCACTTTCGCATGATTAGATTGTATCTGGTAGTTGCACAGGAGAGAACCAACAGTGGAAGTGGGAAAATAACTATGAGGGAATTAAGACAAATTAGGCGAGAAGTGATGGGAGTTGGACTAGGGTGGTGGTAAGTGATGTAATTAGAGATGTTCCTGTTGTTACTTAAGAGGTAGAATCAATAGGAGTTAGTGATAGATTATGTAAGAGAAGAAAGTAAAGAGGTTGATTCCCAGGATTTTGGCTTGAGCAACAGGATGAAAGATGACTCCTTTCTGAAATAGGAAATGCTGAAATAGATCAAGCGTGATGGAGGAACTCAAAATTTCAGTTTTGGATCCATCGAGTATAAAGTTTTTGATTTTGAGACATTCAGATAGAGATGTCAAATAGACAACTGGGTGAATGAACCTGAGTATACTTTTGCTCAATTACCTATAGTCTGTTATTAATGCGATGCCTGAGAGCAAGAAAGAGTAGCAGGAAAGCACAGCAGAGGATGAGGGTTTAGGACTGAGCCTTGAGGAGCTCTAATTTTTAATGGCTGAAGAGAGGAGTGTGAACCTACAAAGGAGATTTGAGGAGTCCTTTTTTTGAGAAAATGTAGGCAAACCTGATGCAATAATATTGTAGAAGACAAATGAGGAGAGGGTATGCAGGGATGGAGTGTTTGACAGGATCAAATGCTTCTGAGAAGTGTGTGAAGAGAAGCGTGATAAAGTGGTCTTTGGATTTGGTTAACATGGAGAAACCACTGATGACTTTAGCAAGAGTAATTTTTCTTTTACGGGAGAAAAAATTAAAGTTTATTAATATGCACAACTCCTGTATACATGGGAGAAACCTAGAAACACTGAGTAACTCCCAGCAGGAGTAATTTTGGATGTGATAGAAGTAGGAATGTGGAGACATAGTGTGAATATGGTTTTTCAGAAAGTTTGGCTGAAGGAAGCCGAGAAATAAGCAGGGCGGTAGTGGAAAAGTTCGGCTCTGGTCCGAAAGCCTATGTGTGATCTTTGAGACCCAACCATAGGCATCCCCACCTACCCTAGGTGTTTACAGCCAGAGGCCTCTGTACTTGGGATCTGATGTACTTTTCTCTGCTTTCAGGATATTTCCATTCCTAGTCCTTTCCCTTTTTCCTCCCATGGTCCACTGGTCCATCAAGAGTCAAGAGCCTTTTGTTCGGGGCTCCTCAGCAATGAGGTGAACTTTCTTCCCCTTCGTCCTATCCACCTCCCAGCCCCGCTCCCCTGCACTGTATCCGCCTGACCCTCACCCATGCTGTTCTTTGAGGGGAAAATGTAACATTAAGGAGCAAGTGCCCCTTTTTGCTTCTGTTACAAGTGAGTGAATAAATGTTGGCTGAGGGAAGCATAGAAGTAAGCAGGATGGTAGCTGAGATGTTTGGCTCCGGTCCAACTTTTGATGCTTCCTGTTTAAGTTTTTCTCCTAATCCACCACTTCAACCTCTGATTGTTCCACAGTAGAGTACAGGGTGGAGAACAGATCACTGAAGGAGTAAAGTACTTGAAGAAGCCAGAGGAGCTGATGCCCAGCTCATGTGGTGGGAATGACCTTTGTTAGAAGGAACTTCAAGCATCACCTTGATGAACTATTTCCTGGACTCTTCTACTCACAGTTTCCACCTTTTCCCCACTCCCGAAGTCCCCCACCCCATACTCTCAAGAAGTTAGAATTCTAACATAGCATTTATAATATTTTGCTGTGCTATTTACTTCTCTGCTTTTCCTAATGAGACCATACAATTCTAATTTTATGAACACTAGCATATGTTAGTGATATATAGATAAAATTGTTTTATTGACCATATCCCAAGACATAAATACTTTCATATTTAGTGTATAGCTTTGACACTCCACACCAATGACCTACAGTTATCAAAAACTTCATGTGCTAACAAAGCAGAAGGTTTATTTACACAAATACCTAACTTGAGGGATAGATACATACATAGAAGCCATAGAAAATAATCACTGAATAATTACTGCCAGAATATGAAGAATTTTTTATAAGGGCAATGCAATTGACCTCGGTAGCCATAGATTTAATGTTCTGTCCTTTCAAAAGGGACCTATATGGCCCATTGCATGTGAGAGTTTGTAATGTTCATGTGGCATGATGTTATAACACGTTCTGTGAGGAGGATGTTTAGGAGCATATCAATTAGTTGGAGAAAGAGGCCAGCCGACTGCTCAGCGCTGTATCTCAGAATGGCTTTGTTTCCTTCTGATGTTAATGTATTGAATAATGTTTCTGAAGCGTCTGCATGGTAATGATAATGTTGATAATAATTAGTAATATGTGCTACATATAATCTGCTAAGCACTTTGCATCTTTATCACATTCACAATTTAGGACATTTAGAAGTTCCTGGAATTTAACCCACTGAATGTCAAAGAGTGACTATAAGTTTAGAAATATAAGAAATTATGATCAACCTAGCTGAAGTGGGAGTTTGGTTCTTGTACAATAAATGTATAGACTTTGAACATGTAGTGAAGAAGAAAAGGCCATTTTATGTAGATAAATGTGTGAGCAAAATCATGGAGGTGATAACTGGTCTGAAAAGAGGTACACTTTAGATAGTAGTAGAAAACTGTTAGCCAGATATTAGATTATAAAGCAAGCAGAGACATGAAGTTGAGGTATGAAGACATTGATGTTAGGGGAGAAGAGTGTTAGAGGAATTTTGGCATGAGGTGCTAGGAACCAGAACTCATATAGGGTTCTGGGGAAGGAAGGGAATGTGGCAGAACTTGAAACAATCTGGATCAGTTAGTTATTGAAGGGACATAACTGTGTCCATTATCTCTATTTAAGTTTTATATTCTCCAGCTCTAAATCGAATTTACCTGTATCTTACATAATCATGTGCCAAATTTAGGAAGATTCTACTAGTATTAAATGCCATAGATTGCATAAAGATGAACAAAAATGTAGATCGAGTCTTTAAAATGAACATTGAAAATAACAGGCACAAACACACATAATTTGTGAGAAAGTTTTTCAAGGCTATAAAGAACAGGAAAAGTGGAGGCTGAACATAGACCTAACCTTATTTTCTTTAATACAGAGTATTTCCATTGTGAAAGAAAAAAAGTATGAGCTTTGGTTCAGATAGAGCATTTTTGGCCATTTTAGCAAGTTACTTTAAGGTATCGACCCTTAATTTACAAAATGAAGATATTATATTCCATAGAGCTGCTGTGAGGATTTTTTAAAAATACTTTTTTAAAATTGGGCCAACAGTAATACTTACATATATTTATGTAAGTAAATATAATAAATATATCAATTTTCATGGAAGAAATTTTGGGAAACATAAAGAATTAGAATGAACATAAAAATGTTGAAATCCCACTGTTAAATACTGTTAACATATTAATTTATAATTTTTTAGTTACACATATGTACTCACACTGTATACATGCATATATAAAACTATTTTGAACAAATATGACATTGTACCATTGTGTAATATGCTCTTTTAAAAAACAATATGCCACAAGAACATTTTCATGGAAATAAAATTACATCATAATTTTTAATGGCTATATGGTTTTCTGTTTTATGGATTTTACTATATTTTATTTCGTAGTTTGCCATTATTGGGCATTTATTTTGTTCCCAGTTTTTTGTTTGTTTTATTAAATACAATGAAGTGATTAATATGGAAGTAGAACTGTCAGCTCAAAGGCTTTATGTGTGTTATTGAGAAACTTTAACATTTTCTAATTTCTCTCTGGAAAACTTGTATTATTTTCAGCTCTTATCAGTAGCATATGTGAGTACCTGATTCCGTATACCCTTGCCAATGCTGGATACATTATCACTTGTTTTAGTCTTTGCTCATCTGTTAGGAGAAAAATAGGATTTAGTTTTATCTTGTAGATCTGTGTACTGTAATATTTCCCTCAATGTTTGTTAGTCATATACACAGATTTTTATTTTTGTGAACATTGTGAGAATGTAATGAGTGCATATCATTAAGGGTTAGTATTCATTTTACTTAAACCCTCACCTCTTTGCAGCCCCCTTCTCAATCATGGTTCCAATTAAGGAGTAGGTGAATACTGTAAAATTTTGTTTTATTGTTGAGATTATAGTTTTTAGAAATTGATGGTAATGAATTCTCTCTTGAATAAAATTTGGACAATGAACTTGGGCTGCCGGGTTTGAAATCTTCCTTTTACCAGCTGAGGGGTTTCCTGTGGGATCTGCTTACCCTCTCTAAGCTTCAGTTATCTCATATAAGTACAAAAAGGATAATAATTTTATCTCTTTATAATAAAGTTACAAGGATCAAATGGACTGATTTTTGTAAAACATTGCCTACGTTGCTTGGCACTCATACTGTTCAACATTTTCTCAGAGGTGAAATCTCTGAGAAGATCGGTTCACTTAGAGATACGTGATGAAAGATTGAAGTGTGAGCATGTGCGAAGAGATCTTTAGGGAATGGCAAAGAGTTTGACTTGAGCAAGAGTCTTGAATTCTACATCGAGGTGTTAATTTTGATTCACTATGCAAAGAAAAAGTGTAGTAGCTTTATTTGTAACCACTATTAGATGCTTGCCTGATTAACATTCACCTTAGTTTTTTGTTTCCTGCCAGAGTATCATTGTAGTTACATAGGAGAACATAGGAAAAAGAAAAAAAATCAAAAGACTTGAATAATTGAAGAGTTGAATAAACAAATTTTTGAGTTACTGGAAGTTTGCTGTTCTTAGGGAAAATATATACATGTTGCATTTCCTCTCAATTTTAGCAGCTAAAGGCATTAATTGAATACTTATATTTGTTACCCTCTGTTTGGAATTGTTGATTCTGCATTACATGTTAGGTAGATATTGCTTTAATTATGTTGAGACATAATTTTTACGATAATGGACTTTCTTGAAAGTAAAATTTATTTTTAATTGTATCGAAATTAAAAATAATGATACTTTATATTTAAATACAAATTTATATTTATACTTACATAAATATAATAAACATATCAATTTAAATTATTTAGATTTAAGTACTGATGATGAAATATATTGGTTTATTTCTCCTTTTTAAAATTATTTAACCTCAATCTTCCAAGTGAAATAAACATCATATAGTATTCATACATGATGCTTAAATCAGTGTCAGTTATTCTATTTTAAATTCCAGTTTTATTTAGAATAAGAAATCAGAAACAATTCAAATGTCCAACAGTAATGATTAAGCTAACATTGTACATCTGTGAGCAGAAGAGTATGTAAGTAGTAAAAAGATTCTATGCAAGTATATTTAATGACACCTGAGAGTCTGTTTAAATAGTGAAAACAATTTAAGCTACATAACAGAAATCAGTGATGATCCCATTTCTGTAGGGAAAAGAAGTGTATTTCTGTGTATACATGAAAATGGAGAAAAAAACTGAAATATGTTGAGGTATTATCTTTGGTGGGATTTCCGGTGATTTTTATCTTCTTTTTCATTAGAACCAGATTTTTAAATTCGTTACAGTAAACATTTATTTGCAGGGCCAAGCTAGTCCATATGGCACCTTTGTAGATACCAGGAAGACGTCCCACCTTCCTGTGGATGCAGTGCCAATCACGGTGCACTGCTTGGTCAGGGCACATAGCTTTTATCTTCCACTCTCCTGTTAGGGTTTCCTTCCTTTCTTCTTTTTTTTTTTTCTCTCCATAATGAACAACATGCATGATTGTACATGATGGCCCTGAAAACTTATATAATAAAAATTATTTAAAATTAAAGACTAAACGTAATATGACCTTTTAATGCATCTACTCTGGGCAGGCTACTCACCTTACTTGACCTCTGTCAGGTCATGGGGGACCTTTGAGCTCATTCTTCCTGCCTCTTCTTTTCTACTTACCCACTCTGCTCAGACGCAATCAATCCTTCAGGATGCAGCTAAAATTACCCTCGTCTTTGAAATATTTCTCAATCACTCTAACACATATGGCAATTTCATCTTCATCTGAACTTCTCTTGAACTAGGCTAAGGACATGGATTGAAAGAATTGGTGGTGAATGGGTTGTATCTTACCTGCTAACTCCAGATGACGGGCAGTAACCACTTAGAGCACACTGTTAAGATTCGTGAGCTTCAACTGGCCTCAGTGGGAGGAGGATTGTCATTGATTAGGAATGTTAGTCCTGTGTGTGGGAAATAGCAGACAGGTAGCGTGTTCCATGTGTTTTTCCTGCCTGGCTTGGACATTAACTCTTTTCATGCACTAATCTTGATTTGACAAGACTGTTTTAAACTTCTAAGGCATAAATCCCGTATCTTAATACTTGTGCTTTCAGTTGATCATGTTTCTGTTTTTGTTATTGTTATCCACTCTGAATTGTTCATGGAGCTAGTTGCTCAATAAATATATTTATGTTGCTCTTCCTTTGTTCTTGATGCTCCAAGTCTCTTCCTGGGATAATTCTCTTTGTGAAACATTCTCTTTAGCAATTCTTTTAGATGAGATCTATGAGTGTTTAATTCTCTTACTGTTTCTTCATCTGAGACTGTTACCTAGAGCACAGCTTCTAAGATATTGAAACCTATCTCTCTTTTTTGTAGACCCTTTCTGTGATCTTTAGAGTCTCTTTACCTGAATGGTTATGAATGGCTTACCTGATACATACCAACTTAAGTCTTCGGCTTCCCATTAGAGTAAACTCAGTGTGTATTATAAGTCCTTAACTGTTTAATATGTTGAATTTAAACTTGTTCCAGTATAGCATATGCTCACTAATATTTGTAAAACTAACTAAAGAATCTTACAAAGAGAACAGTACTTGTAAAATTTTGTAATCATGGTCTACTTGTCTGTGCAAATGATTTATAAGTTCTAGAGTAGAATTTGTTGCAAATAATAGTCAGATGAGAATCTACTTATAAAATAATATAAACATCTGAATATTGTATTCTGAACTGGGGTAACATAGGAATATACATAGAGAGCCAGTAATTTGTAAGATATTGTCCAATCAGAAGAAAAATGCTGAGTATTCTAACCAAACCTAGTACATTAAAACTGAGAATTCCAGTGAGATCTTTTTGGAACTTAGTGCTAATGTCCTGTATTTTTCTTATGGGGGTTAAAATGAAAAAAAAGTAATTGAGATATTATTTTTCCTTCCTTTTTAAACATACTTTATTATTCTACATCCTTTCAGAGATCAGAATATGACAATGTGCTCATGTCAGGGTATAGATGACATTTTTATTGGATGTTAGCATTGGGCCAAGCTCTTTATATGTATTTTATTTGAAAAGTATACTAACCTTCTCTTACAGGTATTACATTTGAAACAGATTTTTAAAGTGGTTGAAAAAGCTAACATCTATAAAGATATTTCTTGATTGTCAAAATGAAATGCAGTCAATTGGTCCATTATTAGTCTGTCATATTGAATCAGTATTCATTGAGTGACTTATGTATATATGTGCTGATTTTTTTAATCCTTGACTTAAATTTAAGAATGAAAAAATTAGAGAAGATATATAACTTGACAAAGTTATTTAGTAAGTAGTAGAGTTGCAGTTTGAACCCAGGTTTTTCTTAGAATTTATATATTACCAAAAATTTGCATTAATAATATTTGATACTTAACAGAAAAGGTCTTATACAGGTAAAAATTTATTAATTATTATTTGAAATGAGAGATGTGGGTATTTTTATAATTTATCACTCAGGCTTTTAAAAACCTTGACTGTCATTATGTCAAAAAAAACCAACTCATGTAGATTCTTGCTTTATGAAAGAGAATACTAAATTAACTGTGATGTTATCTCTACAGCTGTAGAAAACTGCAGCATCGTAATCTTTTAAAACTGAGTAATGTTCTTCATGACATAAAATCCTGTAAAATGTTGCATTGTTATAGGAGCTACTCTGTTTTTTATAATTTCTGTGGGTGTACACATTTTATATGGGATAATACATATATAATACTAATTATAAATATATTAATCTTTGTTTCTTAAAGACTTGGTCCATGAAATGACACTTTGAAGCTGCATCAGTTAGTTGCTTGCATTATGGCTTCTGAATATTTTACAATTTAACACTCACTGGATTTTTGGCTAGCTCTATGAAATGGTTTTGGTTTATATTCATTGTGTTACTTTTCTACTCCCTACCCCAAAAAGTCACTTTTCTTTTGGATGTATCTTGATTATTTAATTTGTTATAAACATTACTTTTATAAGTAAGTTCATAATAGATTCTGGATTGATACAACAGAGAATGATGAGAAAAATCATGTACTTTTACTGGGAGTAAAAGTAATTGCATTTTTTTCTAAGGTAATATTTTGGCAAGTATTGATGCAAAAAATATATATATTGAAAGTAAAGAAAAATTGCTGTGATCAGGAGAAATAGATTTTTTGTTTGTTTGTTTTTCAAAGTAAATGCCTTTATTAACTGTGACTCTCTGGCCTGGTTCCCTTAGACCGCTTAAAACCTTAATGATCACTTTAGTATAATATTGTTACCATATTTCCCCTTCCTAGTAAGACTAGATCTAAAAAATCTTAGTGTATTTTGTTAGTAATTTCTTAAAAGGATATGACCTTTATCATAGCAAGCTTCTGCATTTACAGCATGCTTTCTTTGACAAAATAAGGAAATCTTTTTGCCACAAGGTAAATTAGTATCTTTATTTTAATTTTTTCTTGCCTGCCATGATATGATTGATGCATAGTGTCTTTCTCTGGAAGGAGACCTAATATTGAAACTGACAGGTGCCACAAGGTTTATTTAGGATAACCTCAGCCTTGTCCCAGGTAGTTTCAAAATGTCTGCCTCATATATGTTGAGCCACTGCATTTCCTGCGTTAGAGCCTTGTGTTATGCCAACATTACTATCTGTGTTGCCTCAACTACAAATTGGATGAACAGCCCGTGACACTTTTTCAATATTATTACATTAAACCAAGTGGATTTTGATTGATAACCTAATATTCAACTAATGCAAAACATCAATCATGGCAAGTATATTAATTATTTAATATTGCAGTCTAATTCAGAAATCGATGTGCTGCATGAGGGGAAGGGAAACTCATGGTTCCCAGAAGATTTAAGACAGGGAATGATTAAAAAAAGACCTGCTGTACTCCTGTGTGTTAGTTCGATACAAATCTTTATTCATTTGCCAATAATCTCTTCCCATTTTCCACTTCAGGACCATTTTATCAGTTTTGAGACCTATAATTGAATTAAGTCTGCTTTCAGCACAGGGCAAAAGGAGTTGCACAAATATTGATGAAGTCATGACAGGGACAACCCAAGAGACAGACCACTAAAGAGGACAGGCCTTTAAAGAGGACCATTTGTTGCAAGATCCTTTGGTCAATATCTTGGAACTTACCTCTCTATTTTTAAAAATTTAATAAGACTTTTTTAATCGCTTTTAAGACTTTTATATTTAAATATATATTATAATAACATTTCTATAGCACACTGCCATTTATGGTGTATCTTCATGTACATTATCTTGCAGTTTTTCACTGCAACATTATGTGTTAAGTAAGGCAGGTTTTACAGAATTTTCACATCATAGATGAACAGTCTGAGCTTTAGAGAAGTGGGCATATTACCCAATCTATTGCAACTGTTTTGTAAGAGCTTATATTTGAGTATAGGTATTCTGCTTCCAGAGCCAGGATTATATATCATGCTTTCTTGTGTAGTGTTTATGTACTCATGATGCTTTATTTGTGTTGTTTGGAGATGGTCACCCTTTTTGTGTTTCTGCCCAAAGCAAAACTAAGGAAAACTGATTTTCATGGAGAACTTGTTCAAACATTGGGTGTCCCAATCCATGATACCCATTAAGCTTTATGAAAATGCAGAACTTCTGGATATAAATGAAAATTTCTTAATCTACTGTATCTTTTACTAGACTAGAATGTTCTTTTATATCTCATAAAAATATATTTTTTGGAGGGTGAGAAGTGGCTTAAATATATTTTGCCAGTGAAATTCCCACTCTAGCTTTCTTTTGGTTTATGTTTGCCTTGTATCTTTTACTATATCTTGTCTGGAAACCTTTCTGAATCTTTCTGTTTTGTGTGTCTTTTGTAAATGATACATTGCTGGATTTATTTTTTACTCAATCTGAAACCCTTCTCTGGCATTTTAATTCCAGATTGTGATAGGTGGATTTTCTTTAGTTTTCTTTTTATGCATTGATTGCTTAGATTACAATAATTACTATACTGTGTTTTGTGCCAGCCTTTACTTGCTTTATCTTGTGGCTTCTTCCCAAATTTATTCCTCATCTTAATGCATTATATTCCTCAGAACTTTGTTCAAATAATGTCTTTGTGTGGTTAATTTCCTAAGACTTTATATGCTGAAAACTTTTTAATTTTTCTTTCAATTTAAATAGTTGCTTATTCAACTGTATATTGATTCTTTTTTCATAACTTTTCATATTTAATTTCTGAAAATTCTCATTTTTTAAGACATTATTATGCTTACATTATATTCTTTTGCTCAGTGTGTTCCATTTTCTCTAGAGGAGGTTGCTACATTTGTTATTTTTTCCAATCCTGTGTTTACACACTTCAGAGATCTTGAAATTTTCCTGTGGGCTTCTCTTTTTACTTCCTGCAACTAGCTGCCTTGGCTAGTTATTTTAGTCTAAGGAGAGGGATAAAAATCAATGTTTTGGCTGGTGCTCCCCTAGGTTAATGTAGAAACTCAAGTGCAGAGCCTCTAGTGTTCTACTCTGATCTCAATTAACCACTTTTTCCATTGTGTCCTCCTACTCCATCAAACAGAAATACAATTTATAACCAAGGATTTGCAGAGAAAGCCACGTTGAGACTGGTAGGAAGACAGAGATGTGAAAGGGCTTGGCCCTGCTGTCACAGATGGCGGCTCAGCTTCCAAAGGTTCCCTCTGAGAAGTGTGGAGTCTCAATCCCAAGCTGGGACACAGCAAAGACAATTCTAAGAGGGAAATTCATAGCATTACAGGCCTGCCTCAAAAAACAAGAAAAATCTCAAATAAACAATATAACTCTACACTTAAACTAGAAAAAGAATAATTACTAAAGCCCAAAGTGAGTAAAAGACAGGAAATAATAAAGATCAGAGCAGAAGTAAACAAAAATAGTCAAGAAACAAGAGCTGATTCTTTGAAAAGATAGACAAGACTGACAAACCTTTAACCAGACTCATCAAGACAAAAAGAGAAAGGATCCAAATAAATAAAATCAGAAATGAAAGAGAAGGGACAACTGACACCAAAGAAATACAAAAGATTATAAAAAAAGTGCTGTACACAACTATATACCGAAAATTTGGACAATCTGGACAAAATGGATAAATTCCCCAAAACATATGATCTTCCAAAACTGAATCAGGAAGAGTCAGAAAATCTGAATAGACAGAGTATAACTAATCAAATTGAAGCAGTATTCAAAATACTCCCAACAAACAAAAGCCCTGGACAGGATGGCTTCACTGGTAAATCTACCAAACATTCAAAGAAGAGCTAACACCTGCCCTTTCCAAACTATTCCAGAACTTTCAAGAGGAGGGAAGACTCTGAAACTCATTTTATGAGGCCAGCATTATCCTAATTCCAAAACCAAATAAAGACACTACCAAGAAAAAAATTATAGGCTAATATCCTTAATGAATATAGATGCTAAAATCCTTAACAAAATATTAGCAGACTGGATCCAGCAATGCATTAAAAAGATCATACACCATGATCAAGTGGAGTTATTCACAGGATGCAAGGTTGGTACAATACCTGCAAATCATTAAACATGACACATCGCATAAACATTATGAAGGATAAAAACCACATGGTCTTATCAATACATGCAGGAAAGAACATTTGATAAAATCCAGTATCCATTTAATGATAAAAACTCAGCAATTTGGAATAAAGTGAACATATCTCAATGTAATAAAAGATATATATGAGAAACCCACAACCAACATCATACTCAGTGGGTAAAAACTACAAGCATTTCCTTTAAGAACTGTAACAAGACAGGGATGTCAGCTTTCACCATTCTTATTCAACATAGTACTGGAAGTTTTTGCCACAGTAGTCAGACAAGATGAAGAAATAAAAGACACCCAAATTGGAAAGGAAGAGGTAAAACAGTCATCATTTGCAGATGACATGATAGGATATATAGAGTACCCTAAAGATTCCACCAAAAAATATTAGAACTGATAAATAAATTCAGTAAAGTAGCAGGATAGAAAATAAATACCCAGAAATCAGTTGTGTTTTTATACACCAATAATAAAATATCAGAAAGGGAAACTAGGAAAACAATGTCATTTACAATTCGATCAAAAAAATACCTAGGAATAAATTTAACAAAGGATGTAAAAATACCTGTACTCAGAAAATTATAAGACACTGAAGGAAGAAACTGAAGAAATACAAATAAGTGGAAGCATATACCGTGTTCATGGATAGGAAGAACCATCATTAAAATGTCCATATTACCTAAAGCAATCTAGAGATTCAGCACAGTTCCTATCAAGATACTAATGGTATATTTCACAGAACTAGAACAGATATTCCAAAAATTTATATGAAACTGCAAAAGGCTTTGAATAGCCACAACAATCTTGAGAAAAAAGAACAGAGTTGGAGGAATGACACTACCTGAAATCAAACTATACTCCAAGGCCATGGTAATGAAACACAACATGGTACTGGCATAAAAATGGGCATATAGATCAGTGGAATGGAAGGGAGAACACTGAAATAAACCCACATCTTTATGGTCAATTAATATTTGACAAAGGAAGCAAGAACATACAATGAGGTAGAGACAGTCTATTCAGTCATGAAACTAGACCTCCAGTTTACACCATACTCAAGAATAAACCAAAAATAGAGTAAAGACTTAAATGTTAGACTGTAAACCATGAAAATTCTATAAGAAAACATAGGCAGTAAAATCTCAGACATTTCTCATAGCAATGTTTTTCTTTTTCTTTTTTTTCCTGATATCTTCTCAGGCAAGGGAAACAAAAAGAAATAAATAGGACTGCATCAAAATAAAAAAGTTTTGCAAAGGAAACCATCAACAAAATGAAAAGACAACCCACTGAATGGGAGAACATATTGTTCATCCATGATACATCCGATAAGGGGTCAATATCCAAAATTTATAAAGAATTTATAAAACTCAACACCAAGAAAAAAATCTAATTAAAAAATGGGCAAAGGACCTGAATAGACTCTTCTTTAAAGAGGACATACAGAAGTCTAATAGACATATGGAAAGATGCTCAACATCACTAAACATCAGAGAAATGGAAATTAAAACCTCAATGAGGTATCATCTCACGCCTGTCAGAATGGCTATCATCAGTAAATCAACTAACAAGTGCTGGCGAAGATGTGGAGAGAAGGGAACCCTAGTGCACCATTGGTGGGAATGCAGACTGGTACAGCAATCATGGAAAGCAGTATGGAGTTACCTCAAAAAGTTAAAAATGGACCTTCCTTATAACCCAGTGATTCCCTTTCTGGGAATGTATTTGAAGAAACCGAAACAGTTATTCAAAAGGATATGTGCACCCCTGTGTTCATTGCAGTGTTACTTACAATAGCCAAGATTTGATAGCAGCCCAGTTACCTATCAATAGGTGAGTAGGTACAAAAGCTGTGGTACATTTACACAATGGAATACTACTTGGCCATAAAAAGAAGGAAATCTTACCTTTTGCAACAGCACGGATGGACGTGGAGACTATTATGCTAAGGGAAATAAGCCAGTCAGAGAAAGACAAATACCATATGATCTCACTTATATGCGGAATCTAATGAACAAAATAAACTAACAAGTAAAATAGAAACAGACTCAGAGACACAGAGAACAGACTGACAGCTGTAGGAGGGGAGGGGGTGGAGTTGGGGAGCTGAGTGAAAAAGATGAAGGAATTAAGCAAAACAAAGAAAAGAAAAAGAAACAACTCACAGAAACTGGCAATGGTGTGGTGAATATCAGAGGGAAAAAGGGGTCAGGGGAGGTAGAAGAAGGGAAAGGAGGAATAAATGATGATGGAAGGGGTCTTGACTTGGGAAAATAAAACACACAATACAGATGGTGTGTTACAGAATTGTACACCTGAAACCTGTATAATTATACTAACCAGCATCACCTCAAAAAATTCAATAAAAATAGAAGAAAAAACAAACAACACACCAAAGTAAGATAACCTCCTGCCAAACACTCAACTCCTAATACTACTATCCTAGACAACCACCCACTGTTGCCTTTGCCTGGCTTTCTGTGTGGTATGGAGATAGAGCGGTCCTGTGTAGACCACTCAGAGACCTGGGCTGATTGCCACTGACTCTCTCAGCTTGTCTTATGACAATTAGATGTCAGACCCTTATTAGGTGAATCCATACTTTGATTCAGTCACTTTATTGAGTGCCAGGATGTAGAAGTTAAAAAGATGCGATCCGTGTCCTCATGTAGCTTTCATTTTGGTGTGTCAGTGGGCAAGCAAATAAGTATTTATGATAAAATGTGATAAATTCTGTGGATGGGAACACAGTGGAAGAGCTTACTACTTCATTTCTGAGTAAGAGAGAAGGTATGGTTTAAGTTAAGTTCTGAAGGATTTTGTTGTTGTTGTTTAAAGCTAGATCAGTAGAATTAGAGGCTAGGAGAAAAGGAGCATTTCCGGTAGAAAGAACTAGTGGTTCAGTAGTGAGTGAAGCCAGGTTAGTAGTTTGTTGTGGCTACTGCTGTCACTTTCCATGTGATGTAGCTTTGGGAAGAAAAGCAGAGGGAATGAGCATAGTATAGTATAGCAGTATAGTAGAAAGGATATTGTTGACTATAAGAAGGGAATTGACATGATCAAGCTTATATTTTAGCACAATTTTTCTGTATTGTGGAGAATGAATAGAGGTGTTACAAAGCTGGAGCCATTTTTAAGCATTGGGAGACTCTGTGGTAATGTGGGAGAAAAAGGGTGAGTATAGTAATCTCTTCCAGTAATCTGGGAGAGCAAAGAAAAGACCTAAAGTAGCATAGTACCTGTGAAGATAGAAATGATTAAATCTAAATGATAATTAAGGATGTTGGATAGTCAAGACCCTGGGGTTGAATGTCTTCGTTCACATCTGGTAGTGAGGGAGAGGGCCGTGTCAAGGACAATGCTTAGTTTTCTTTTAGGCATACCATTCTAAAAGCATATTCCCTAAATATCACTTACTTTAAAGAGTCACTTGGAAACAGACTAGTCAGTTGTGCCCTCCTCCCCTCCCCTCCCCTCCCCTCTCCCTCTCTCTCTTTAGGAATAATTTCTTATCCTTGACTCCAAAATGCAAACAGTTTGGAGAACTAAGAGGTTTTCCCTAATTTTGTGACAAACTCATTTGACAGCAAAACCTACCCTGAAATGAAACTACTTATAGTCTTTGTTTATCCCACTTTGTGGAGACATTTGTATGTTTCTTTTAGAGTTATTATTGTGTGTGATGGGATGTTGCTTAAAGTCATACTGTCAGTGTTACATGACATATATACCAAGATATTCTGATAAACCATGGCTAGCCCCAGTGGTTTCACATAATTGATTATGGACTTGTACTTTGAATCTCAACATTTTTTTTATTTGCAGTATTAATTTATAATAAGAATCATTATGTGACAGTGTGATAGAGCAAACTCTAAGATAGATTGTCAAGTGGAGCTACAAAACTGCGTATAGTATACTTCTGTTTGGGTTTTAAAAAAACAGGAGAGAGAAATATTCGCACACCTACACATGTATACACACAGAAGTAGAATACCTTTAGAAGGACAAAGAGCTAACATTAGCGATTGAGAACTGGGAGTCAGTGATAGGAGAAAGACTTCATTTCATTGTTGTGCTCACACACATAGTGCACTGTCAGATGCTTCACTATATATGTTATTCTTTTTGTTTAGATTTCAAATTGCACAAATAATCATATAAGAATGTCCTTATGAAAACATAAAGATCCATTTGCCTTCCAGATTCAATAAATGCACTAACTTTGTAATAATAAAGTTCAAAATAATTGTTTATATAGCTATTAGCTTTTCCTGACATCTTGTTATAATTTATTTCTATCATTTGTCATTAAGACTGCCTCCAGAACATGAGTTTCAGAAATTCTTACATTTTTAAACGTTGAATATGTAGTAATGCTAAGATTGCCAGAAGCAGAAAGTAGAGAAGAGAATGGCTAAAAATATGTGCTTTGCTAATCAGTAGACTTTGGAATTTATTCCCAGTATGTCACACTGGGCAGTGAGAGCAAAGGTTGGAAGCCATGAGTTTAGTTTTCAGGCAGCAGATTTGAAGGGAAAAAAGGTAGGGAAATTTGGAAAGATTGTATATCAAGAATACAAAACAGAAGTATATTTTTGGCAAAGGAACTTGGAGACAGAAATAAAGAGAAAAGAAATAAAAGACCCTTCAGAGAAAGAAAGGTGTGAGAAAAGAGTAAGCGTCATGAATGCAGTGCTGTTTTGGGTTGGTGACTGTTGCACATTCTTTTTCTGCACTGTGGTAGAAGTATAATTCCATGTTAAAAATATAAGCCTTGGTATTTATGATGGAATTAAAATAACTGCTTGATCAGAGTGAGAAAAATTCCATTTTTCACTAATAAGTTAGTATAGACTAAAATCAGGATAAAATATTGCAAATATTTGCCACATTTCACCAAATGTATATTTAAATTATCTTTGCTACTTGTACAGGTATTTATATTTTTAATTCCATCAATAGTACTTTGTTTACAATGAAGAGCAAGCAATTAAATACTTAAAATATATCAGTATATATGATGTTTGTGTTTTCTTTGGTAATAGTTTGCTTTTTTAGTATTACAATAGTCTTAGGTCCTGATTTATAGTGTGCACTAAATTAATAAAATTTATGTCAAGAAAAATTTGTTAAAATTTAGTTGTTTAGCTATAAAAGTATGAACATATTGTTTATGTGCACATTCTTTATATAAAAGTGCAACCATTGGTGAATGGATATTTGATAAAGCAAATGTAGTAAAATGTCAATTGTAGAATCTAGATGGTGGATAGAATCTGTATGTTTGAACATTGTCATAATAATGTTGGAAAAAACAAACTAATGAAGAAACTAATGTGAAATAGATACGTTAATAGTAAAGTAATAGCATACTTGACTTCATTTTGTTGCATATGACTGAAAAACCTGAAACATTCTTTCTGTTAGTGGACTACCAATTTAATAGTAATACTAGTAGGTACAAATAAATTATCTGCTCCTTTTTGATGGAAATTATTTTGTCCTTAGAAAGAGCGTTATTTGAACATTCGTAAAGATACATGAAAAAATTCTAAGGGTTTATAAAACAGTTTTTTGAGGTAAACAAATTATAGCAGACAGGGGTTTAACAACTATTTAAAACTTTTATTTTAGGGAATCTGGAAACATCAAAGCTGGATTAGAACATCTGGTAAGTTCTAATTTTCTCTTGAACATTTGCATCATCTTTGATATCTGCATTCTAAATGAACACTTTTGAATGAGCTTTGAATACCTTGTATTGAGAAAGTCAACCATTTCCCAAAGGGTCAGCTTACTGTTATTATGTGATGGCACTTACATTTTCATTTATCTTATCATTTCAAGGGAATTTAAATTTTTTTAAATTACTTTTTTTTTTTTTTTTTGATGTGGAGATGAAATAAAATGGATGACAATCCTTGGATTGATGATTGCTTTAATTATAAAAAATGTTTGGTGTAGAATTTTTGGCATATCTTGATCTGACAAAAACAAGCTTGTGTTTTAAGAAAAACACAAATATTGCATGCATAAATATGGTGTGTTTTAGCAATTTAACAGCTTTGAAAGAAGTGCACAGCTTTGTTTTTCCTAATGTCTTTGCTTTATGAATAATTCATTGGTTTAAACTACATTCAGTTTAGAATATAAAATAATTGAGATGCAAAATTTTTGGTTTAAGTAAACATTTTTAAAGCATAAGTGAAATTCAAACTGACTTAACATTAAAATCTGTCCATTGATCAAAATATTGGAAAAAACGGTTGCATTATAACAGGTCCAAAATTCATTGAACTTACCACAATGAGTGTTCATTACAACATTAAGTAGTTCATTTAAACAGAGCATTATAAAGTCATGCTCTGGTTTCTGGTCAAATCCAAATGTTGAATAATTAATGAGAGAGATTCTTTTGTAAATACACTCTAAGTACTTTTTTAATGCAAGACGTCATTCGTATATCATATTGTAGCTTTGTTAACTATTAATGTGCTTTTGTTCTCCCACAAAAGCAAAACAGTAGTAGCAAGAGGCAGCTTCATTTTGACTTGTTGTTAAGGGATTTTTAGTTTTCCTTTTACTAGCTAAAGAAAACTAAGGAAACTTAGACTTTTAAAAAAGATCCTAAAAATTCAAGATAATTATTAAAAAGCAAGATACAATAATCTAGTTAGAAAATGTGAACTGTATATCAGTCCAGAGTAGAAGTAAATAAATAACATTGTTATTCTCATTATTAAAAATTGTGCTGTGAGTCCCTGTTAATCACTTCACAGTGGCACATATATTTAGAACACGACATAAGGATAAAAACGCTTAAGACAGCAAATTTCAGTATCAATTGGGGTTTTATAACAAAGAACAACACCTACTATAGTGTCAAAATGAGCTGCCTTTTATAGTTCTCTTGTAAATTATTTATTAAAAAGACTTTATACTTACTTGGTTCATATTTTTCAGTAAGTAATGAGTTAGATGTTTAAAATTTCATATTTTTATACTTACTAGTATGATCTCATGTTCAGTGACTATTTTATGCATTTATATTCTATTTGTAATCTTATGCAGCACTGGTTTTCTAACTGTGCCTTGGGCTGCCAGGAAGGCCCCTCTAAGCAGGTGGCACTCCAGACTTCCTTTGCCCACTTTAAGCAGAGTAGTCCACTTTTAGTTATTTTGTAAAATTTTAAACTTTTAAAATAAGATTTCACCTGAAGAAAGAGATCTCCCACTAAAAAGATTTGAAAACCTTTGGCAAAGCTTAACCGCTTACTAAATTCAGAAGTGATTATTTGTTAATTATTCTTTCCTTTTCTTGAACCTAAGTTATATTTCATCGCTATCTGTGTCATAAACATCTAATATGTTTCAAACATATTCATTTTAGGGGTGAGAAAGCCTATATAACAGATAGTGGAAAGCAGATGATTTTAATACATTTATCTAAATTGTACAAAAGACTGTGTAACTTAGCATTGTAAAATTGACTCAGCTCTGAACTAATAACAATGATATGGTTATATGATTATATCACATAGTACCACACACATATATACATATACATGTACATATACATTGCCTTGTGTACTAGTAATATTCAGAAAAGTCAGTGATATTCTTCATAACAACCTGAGAAGGAAGTGAACTCGAGAATTGATTGGTTGAGCATTAATGAAACTTGTCTAGCAGCTGTGGGCCCTTAGTTGTGGACACTTAAGTTTGTGTCTCTCCACTTTCTAACTGAGCAGATGCTTACAGCCCTTGCCATGTAGCACAGACAGACCTTCTTTGAATTGGCTGTATAGCCAAATAAAATTTGAAGTATAACTTCTAATAGATTGATTTTATAAAATACATGGTATAAACTTCAGTTGAGAAGAGCATTCCACACACTGAAATAATTTCTTCCTTATTTAGCCTTTGTCTTTTCAAATTTATTTTGTTCTGTCATTCCTTTATTTCTATATTGTCAACTTTTCTTGGGAATTGTCTAGCGTGTTATTCTTAGCTTAATATATTTATAATATACTGCCCAGTACTACTTTATTTTTTCTTTTCACAAACTTGTCTCCTACCCATAAAGCCTATATCTGTTTGAAATTCTAGATAGAGCTGGTGAAGTTTGGTACCCCATCATCACTTATGATTCTTGCCTGACAATTGCAAAATGGAGATTTTCCACCTCTTTCTGCTCCACCATTCTTAGCAAGCAGCGTTCTACTAAGGAAGAACCTACCCTTCTTTCTTATTATTTTTATATATTGTGAGCAAAGACTAATGGATTTTTATTTTACTAAATTGGTTGTCATTAATTACTTTCCTTATTATTTTGATGCTCAAGTTGTCCGTGATTTGTCTAGGGAGTATGCTTTCAGGATGGCTGCTGGGTCCTTTAGATATACCCCATCTTTTGTTTTAATGCTCCCTATATTTTGGCACAACAATGTAATCCAGGTTCTTATACCTCCTCTGCCCCACTCCCGGAGTCAGGCATTTCTTCAAATTACTGGTTCAGTTTTAGAGGTAAATAGTATTTACAAGTCAAGATCTGACATGTGATGTGCTCTTTGTGTCTGGGATTTTGTTACTTGTAGGACCATTCATTGTTAGATTAGATAAATAGGTGGGTAGGTAGGTAGGTATTTTTAAGAAATTGAGTCATAATAATACTTTTTATTTCAACCCAAACCACAAAATTCTTCCCCCCCCATTTCATATTTGTAGCTCTCTTCATGCAAAGTGAGAATCCTGACTCCTAACAACATCAGTACATTTACCCACTTGCACAGGCATGCAATCCACATAAAACATGTAGTTTGAAAATTGCTACAACCTTACCTCTAAAAAATAAATTTAATAAAAAAGAGTTCAGGATTCATTTGAGTTATTGTCCTCCTAGGGTATAGCTAGGCTAGTCATATGAAATATAGTTGCATTCTTTTGTTTCTGTTTACATTGAGTTTCAGGTGATTTTGTTCTGTTCTTTTGATTTAATTAATATATTTGAATATCTGTGCTTTAACATACTTCTAAAAGTCCAAATATTATGTATAATGATGTTCTCAGAGAGGCAGTATTCCCTTTCTTTCTAACTCCCCTACTCCTTGTAGGCAGCTAACTTTTAACATTATAACCTGGGACTTGCTCAATAATTACTGTGTGTATCATTATATTTACTGTCTTTCTTTTTGTATTTGGCTGTATCTTCTTCATTACACTATGAGATTTTAGCCTATTTGCATGCTTGCCACATTTTTATAGATGCTGGCAGAAGACACAGGATTCTTGGGCCAGAGACAAAGTGCTTTATTATTAATAGTATAAAAGGCAGTACATGCATCATGGTTGTATAGGTTCCCCATGACCCCCAAGTCCCATGGGGTGAGGCTGCATACCCAGTAGGTTTGTGTCATAGCTGAACAACTCCCAAGTTTAAGAGTTCTTTAAGGACCTTGTAGAACATCTGCCCAAATTTTGCCCAAGAGTAAGACATTGTCTTTTATTATCCTAGTTAAGTAATAAAACTGCCTTCTGCTCCATGGGCAGGTTCTATTTCTGTCTTCCAAGACTGTTTGCTATACAAAATATCTTTGAAAGGTAGTTCTGAACAAAGTCCAATGGCTTATGTAAGATGTTTAGAACGTTAGGAAGAATTGTCTCTGAAGTTATTATTATTAAATTTTGGAAGGATTGTATTTTTTTCTAGTGGTTACATTTGTATTTATGTCTTTTATAATACTTTTAATATCCCTTTTTTCTACTTAACCTTTTAAATGGCGTCCTTGACTCTCATCTCTGCCTTGAATAGCCAGCACTCCTATTGCACTTTCCCTTATTCCTTTTCCTCACATCTCCTCTCTCTGTAGTCTTGGTGATTTGTTAGAATATGCGTATACATACTATTCTTCCACCTATGCTGTCACCTTGTTTTAGAATCAATCCTAAAATTAATCTTATTAAATATTTATATCAGTTTGTTTGCTGATATTTACCCACTTATTTCCTGCTTGTTTAAAACTCATCCACTAATATATTCCTCAGGAAGGACTCCTGGGTACAGTATTCCCTGAGATCTTGCACATTCCAAGCTGTTTTTCTGTGGTCTTGTCACTTGAATGACAGGTTGACTAGACATGAAATCCTTGGCTTACAGTTTCTTTACTGACTTTCTTAAAAATATTCTGCTGATATCTCTGGTATCAGCCTTATTTTCTTATCCTTATAGAGAATTTGTTACTTTTTTTTTTTTTTTTTTGCTTAAAGGCATTGCCATTTTTTTATTGTCCCTTTTTTTTTTTTTTAATACTAGTCTAATTCTCAAAGCTGGTTGTTTCTGACTAATTTGGCTGGGCTTTCTCATATGCAGACTTAAGTTTTCTCTTTTCCAGAAATAATTTTCATGGATTATGGTATTAGATATTAGTTATGTTTCTTTTGTTTCCTTCTATAGGGACTCCAGCTATTTACATATACATATTCTATATAATTATGTATATAAAGCCTTTTTTTCTCATCTTCTTTTTCAGTGCCTTTCTCTCTTACTCTTCTACTGCTTTACTTTGTTTTCATTCTCTCATTTATTTTCCTGGTTTTCACTCTTTCTTTTTTATTTTCATTCAAATTTATTTTTCCTTGGATACCTTATAATTTATCCTTCATTTCTGAAATATTTTTTTCTTCCATTTGTTTTTATTTTTGAATAGCTGATTCTAGGTTTTCTTTTTGTTATTCATCCAAGTGAGTCTTGTCCTTTGTCATTGGTTTTGGGGAGAGATTTTTATCTATTGAAATTTTTTGATTTGCATTATTTTTTTACTTCTTACAGTGACTTTATATGGGGGTGATTTAATCTCTTTCTCTCTTTCTGCCCCTCCCTCTTTATTCCTCCCTCCCTCACTTCTGCCTCCATTCCTCCCATCCTTCCTCTTCCTATTTAAAATCATAGACATTTTTTAGATGGGGTTCCTAGTTCAAGGGTGCCCTCTTCTGTCTGCACTATAGAGAAGTGCAGTTTATTCAGTTGGTGATGGTGGTAAAGGCAGGAACAAAGGGGCTGGCATGTCTTGTTTCTCTTTAGTTGTTTGTTCCTTTTTTCATCTTTCTTATTGTTACTATTTACGATATCTGATTTTCTCTCAGAAGTAATACTTCCTGAGCCTGCTACTTCTGGTCCCATTCGCTATCAAATTTCTTCCCTCTAGCTGGTGCTGTAATAACACCAGTATGAAACCTGTGTTCGCTATTTTGGCATTTAGTGTTGTAGTGCTTTGTTTTTCTGGGGATGATTTTGGTTGTGCATTCCGCTATGTGTTAAACTTACGACTACTATCAGAGATGAGGAAGGGGTCTATGTAAATTTTTACCTCAAAAGAAAAATCCATAATGGAAAATTGATGGAAATCAATGTAGACCAGACCTCAGATTTGAAGGAGTTCTGCAGGAATTCTGCAGGAATCATCAGCAAATTAAACATAAAACATCTTAAAGCGCTCAGTGCCCATATCTGTTTGAAAACTTAGAGAAAACGAGTGAAAACACTGTTTATAATATTGTACTTAGTTGGATTTTATAATGAACTTAAGGAAATAATACTTTTTATTTGATGAAGACTCATACAAATTAAAGACATTTGATATGACCCCAGTATATGTCTGTTAACACAGAAAGCTTGCAAAAGTAGAGTTAGGTGGTTATTAGATGGTGATGTTGCTCCTCACTTTTTCTTTTCTTTTTTTTTTTTAAATAATGATGCTCAAAAAGTATGGAAAATTGACTAAGATCTTTCCTGTTATATAAAAGGGAGCCGACTCCATATTTTTCCACCATATTATGTTTTTTAAAATTCTGGATAATGTAATGAATAGAAGCACTTTTCGAACTACTGAATAGGGATTAAAATAATTACTTTTTAGAGTGTTTTTAATGCAGTCGAGGAAGGGTGGTGATATTAATATGCATTTACATATTTGAAATTATGAAAACATACAAGAGAGAGATGGAGCCTTGCCATATGATTGCAATACAACTCTTACTGTTGGCGGTCTATAAATAATGCTATCCTTTCTTCTTGGGAGAGGGATTGAGATTAGAGTATATTACATTGACCTATATGAAATACCGTCACTTTTAGGTCAGAATAGTTTTTTGGATTGTTTCTGGCCTCTAAGAAGAACTGTTGTGCCATGTCCCCTTTGGCAGGGAATGAGGGGAGTTATCTTGATCAGTGTGATGTTTCTAAAGCTTCCCTTGTTCTCTTTTCTGAAAAGTCAGGTAATTGGATGTGGGTGGGGGTTAGGGGGGCATGGTGATGTAGGTCAGTGCTCCTTTATTTTCAGTATGCATGTGAGAAACCTGACGATATTTTTTAAACACCGGTTCTGGTTATCTGGGCCTGGGGTGGGGCTTGAGATTCTGCATTTAGCAAACCTTCGTGTGAGGCTAATGCTGCTGGTCCGGGGACAACCAGGAAGAAAAGTACATTGAAAGGCTTTGACTTGAACAAGTGTCCAGTGAACACCTGCTTCTGATGAAAAACCTAGATGTTTCCCCCATGTACTTATTGAGTATGATTCTGCAACCTATAAATAATTTGTTGCTTGCTCATAAACCCAGAGAGATGGACACTCCACAGGTTTATACAGGGGCAAAAGGTTCATTGCCTTACTCTAGAAAAGTAACAGGATAATTACTTTCTTTATTTTGGTTCCAGATGTTAAGTTCTATATTCATGGGATGAGGCTGGGCACCTGGACCAATAATACCTCGTTTAGCCTTAGGTGTGAAATTAAATAATTGATGACAAATATTTTAGTAAAAAGGATCACAAGTGTTTACAACTTTAAGTGGGATTTGCTTTCTATTAATAGCTGAATAACGAAAGAACTCTGGAGCCATACCTGTGGGTTTTTTCTCCCCACAGAGGTCTTATTTATGTTTCTTATATTGTATAACATTTGAGAGTGATGATCCGCTTGCCCTTGTGGTCAGGCAACACAGTCTGACCATTTTAAGTGTTGAAAAGCAACTGTCATTAATAGCTTGTTTAGCTCATCAGTGGTTTGTAGAATATAGTAACTGCTTGCCAGAAATGCAGGCAGGCCCATTGCTATTACATGCTCATCAATAACAGTACATACAGGTTTTAATAGAAGCCCTTTCCTCTTTGTTTTAGGTTATTTTGCATAGAACTTGCAAATAAGAGTGTTGTATTTCAGTTTACAGACTGATTTTATTTAACACTAACATAAGCACAGTTAATATATTATTGTCATATGTTTGAGGATTCGGTTAACATAACATGAACTATAAAATGCAAATGGAGGTTATGAACCTCATTCTAAAGGCACTTGTCTTTTATCCATTGCATTTTTAAATATCTGTTTTACTTTAATATTTCCCCACTGTATTCAGAAAAAAATGTTCTTGACATTTGTCCAAATGAGTTTGAAAATATAATTATCTCAAAATATACTGACATTACTTGTATACTCTATATATTTATTAAACCCTCATGAAAAATGTTTATTACCTCGTATACTATTTAAGGACTTCAACATAATAGATCTGTCTCCTCCCAACATTTTAATTAATTTTTCTCTCGTAAGCCAATACATATTTGAGGTTTAGGGTGAATATGCACATTAAAACAGACACTTTTCTCAAACTGTGATCATGAGATAAAGCAACATGAAGTTTTTCTTTTTTTCTGGAAGATCAGTTCCATAAATCTTTTTCTATTTTCTTTTAACAAACAAGTGTGTCATATGAATGTGTGCAAATTCAAATACTTTTCACGTGGCTTAAATGTTGATGTCATATTGCTGTCCTAATTTCTTAGGCAGTTTTAAGCTCTTCAGTCTGGGACCAGCTCACATTCCAGTTGGAGACAGTAGTGTGATTGTCAGTGATCCCTTTCTCTGACACATTTTGACCAGTTACAAGTTTATTAAAAATTGCTTCTGCAACGAATGGTTAATAAATATTACCCAGCCATCCAAACAGCATGAATTTGGGCCCCTTTTTCAGTTCCCTCCATTTCCTCTCTTCCAAAGAAAGCTCCGTTTGTTGCATTTTTAAGACATAGTGATGTCAGAAGCAAATGGTGGCCAGTTAGCTTTTAAAAAAGCAAACAAATAACAAGTCATGCGATTTTCATGATACCACTAATAGTCTCAGATTTATATTTAATCTAGATATAATTTATGTTCTGACTTTTATGCTCATGTGCTTATTAAAGCTTTCTAAAGTAAAACTAAATATTCTAAGAGTGTTAAATAACCTCCATTCATTACTCAGGAGTCTGAAAGTCAAACCCTCTTTCAGCCACTAGAGTAACTGAATATTGTGTTTGTATTATAGTTCAGGACACGGTAGGTTCTGCTTCATTGCAGGGAATCCCACAGGCACATGGTAGTTATTTCATGGCTTTCTCAGGGTCTAACAGCTGTAACTGCAGACAAAGAACTAGCAGCAGAGGTCACAAGGTTGCTTTCTGTTTATCTAGGCAAAGCATTAAGAGCTAAGGTGGAGAATGCCTTTGCCACAGTGGTATCTTTGACCACACTCATTTCCGCTTGCCACAGAATCCTAGTATCTGTATTTAACTTTAACATAGACATTCTGTTTATTTTAGGAAGTGTACAACATGAGGAGTCAAGAGAACATGATTTTACTGTGTGACCTCCAACAATACACACAACCTCTCTGTTTCACTTTTCCAGTTTCTCCCTAATCATAGGGTGTTTAAATAGTGTGTGGAATTTTATAGAAGCATAAGACTTTTTACAAGTGTATCATTCTTATAGAGAAAGGAAAAAAAACTGATTTCAGATTGCTGAAAACATCTCAGTTCTAATATCCTCACTATGAGCTGTGAGAAAAATTTGTCCTTTATCTGTTCATTATATCTTTTAAAAATTATAATTGATATTCATTGTAATGGATTGAAACTGATATGTAAAGAAAAAAATGAATATATCATTTATCTGCCATCAATCAGGTGTTAATAGTTTAGTACCTAATTTTATATACCTTTCTCTATTCCCAGGCATACTTATTGCATATGTTCCTTAGCTTTTTGCTCATTTATAAAAATAGAATCATGCTA
>PVJD01002871.1:175000-183557 GCA_004026545.1 Mormoops blainvillei
TGCCTATAGCTAGTGTTTCCTGGTGCTCGGAAGTTTGTTGTTGGGGACCTCATTTTTTGCAGTATTTTTGTTCTTAAAAAAATACTATACGCCCCTCAAGAATATTATGCTAAGCAAAATGAGTCAGACAGAGTAAGACAAATACAGTTACAATCTCTCTTATATGTGGAATCTTAAACAAAAACAAAAACCACTGCAAGTTCATAGATAAACAGAACAAATTGGTAGTGGTAAAAGGAGAGGGTAGGAGTTAAGAGGTGGAAGAAATGAGTGAACTCCTTTTTATTTTATTTTAAATAAATTAAATAAAAAGTTTTAAAAATACATACTTATAAATTACATTTTGACATGACTACATACTACCTTTTTCTCTTTAAAGACCAACTTAAAATCTGTTTTCTCTATAAAGTAATTTGTGTATATCCAGAATGATTAAAGAAAAATTAATCTTTCACATCACTGAACTACTGTACCAATTTCTAATAACTCTCTAAAGTATTAATACATAGAATACCTTATTATAGTTTTTATATGCATATCTTACCTACCATATTAGACTATAAATTACTTAAACTTAGATTTATTTTGTATTCCTGATAGTAACTTCACTACCTCAAACATATATTGTGCAAGTATGTGCTAAAAATTTTTTTAAATATACTAGATGAATATTTTAGATGCTCCAGAAGAGCTTATTCTTTAAATATTTATTCTGAATGGAAGGCCTATGTAAATTCAGATTTTTATATTTAAGTGTATTTCCTTTAGTCTGTATTGTTTTTTCTTTAAAATTCCAAGGAAACTGACATAGAGGAAATCATTGGAAAACTTGGATGTGTTTTAAAAAATATAGCACTCTGCACTCATCTCCCTTTTCACACACAATGCTGTAAATATAATTTTACCGTTAAAGAGTGAGGAAAAGGTTTTTGTTTTTTTTTTAAGAGAGAAACTTTAGACAACTGGCCAGCTATGATATCTTCAGATAGCCTTGAGAAGAGATTATGCCATTTAAATAAATTAATATCCATGAAATGAAGGAGATGCAAGGAGACATGGTGGAAACCCTGGCAAGTCTCAGAAGGTGAAGGCAGAAACTTCTTGTTTTTTATAGACTGATATTTTAGTTGTTGTCCTTGATGGAGCAAACTGACCTGACCAGAGAGCACCAATTACACTGGAAAATAGCTTTTAACTGTCCTTCCCTGGTGAGAAAAGCTTTCATTGAATAGAGCTCAAGTACTCAGGGAACAGGCAGCATCTCTTGCGGCTGTGCTTTACTGAATGGAGGCTAAAGTAGTGTTTGATCCTGATGGACAGTACTCAACCAAGCAGAATGCGAGTAGAGCTTGAAACTTTAGAAGTGTCTGTTTCTTCAACAAATATTTGTTGAACATCAACAGTGTACCAGATTACGTGCTAGATATGGAATGATCTAGATCAGGAGAAACGATCTGTCCTCATGCTGTACAATTTAATAAGTAGAAGAGACAAACATGCATAATAAGCATATTTTTGTGGTAGTTCTTATAAATTCTTACAAGGGTTTTGAAGTACAGGATGCTATCAAAGAGTAAAGATTGGATGAATAAGAGGAAGACAGCGAATTATACTTTAAAAGCAATTAAAAGGGTTGCGGCATCAGTAAAAAGTTATCCGTGTCATCCCAAAGGGACCTATGAAGTACAGTGTCATGATTGTCATCCTTAATTCCTCCTTCCTCATCTCTCACACCCATTTAAATGCCATCTTCTGCTAACACATACCCCTTAAGTATTTCTCAAAATTGACATACTCTCTACCCGTTATTGCCACTGCTCTGGGTAAGGCTTCATTGCTTGTTGTCTGCAGTACCACAAAACAAACCACTGTGTGGGATTCCCACCTCCAGTCGTATTCAAATTCAGGCTCACATAGCTCCTGCAGTAATCACTCCAAAACATAAATCTGATCATGATATTCCCCATTACTCCTTTAATGATCCCAATTATATCAAAGGTTAAAGTTCAAATTTCTTAAAATTGCAAACCTTCTAAGTGCTACCGACCTCTTCTTCCAGGTTGTGATTCCTTCTTTCTGCACCATTTCTTACCTTCTTGTTCTTGCGGTTGCTTTTCCCCTTTTTTAAAGTATGGTGTACTAACAACCCCCCGCTCCCTACACACACACCTCAAGCCCTTTGTGACCAGATCAGGCATCATTTTCGCAAAAATCTTTCACTGATCCCACCATCCTCAGAATGAGCCCCCATGCTCCTCTGTGTATATCTCCATTAATAGTTTTACTCATTACATTAATTACATTATTGCATGATTATCTGAGACCAGAAAATCTTACTTAGTTTTGTATCTCTAGTGCTTAGTTGCAGTAGATACTCAATAAATATTTTTAGGTGAGTAAATGTTTGCCTTAAATTTGTCTCCATATTCTGTGATTATTAAATATAAAATTTAAAATATATAACATAGTTTTATATACGTCCCCCATCACAAGAGATCTGTATATATCAGATTCACTGATTTGAGCAGATATTTGGTCTCAATAATTTGTGCCCACAAGACCACTGTGAGGTGTTTGCTACCTAGTGAGAACAGTGCCATCTATTGGCTATTATCCAACTTGTATCCACTATTCTGGATGGAGCATGAAGCACTAATTTTTAGGAAAACTCACCCAAGAAAAATTTTCTTGTGAATCTGGACAAGAACAAAACTAACCATCACATGTATGGCAAAAACAATTGATGAAGTAATTTAGTCAGGTATCCCAGCAAAAGAGAATGGTATTGTGTTCTGACATAGTAGCGGAGAATGTGTACCATCAACGTATTGTTTATTTATCTAAATGCCAGTTCAATCCTAAGATGCCTACAATTATTTAATATAAAAAGACCATCTAATCCAAAATACAAATGAACATTGACTCTTATCCTTCTTTAAAAACAAACCCGATACCTTATGATTTAGATAGCATTTTGTTTCTAAATACTTTTAAAGTTTTCATAGAAACATTAGAAGTAAAAAAAAAAATCTCTTAATAAGTCAGTCTCTAAGCTATGGACAGTTGTGTTTTAGTGGTACGAAAAGGTACCATAGCCCTTGTACAAAAGGTGGTGGTTTTACTCTTAAGTAACTTTTGCTATATTATTGAAAAAATTTTAAATGTTCATTATTGTCATTGTTTACTTCATTTGCTGATCTAATATTTAAATTTAATCAACAGAACTAAGACCATCTATGATTTGGCAGACGTCAAGCAGTTTCTTGACTAGTAGCTGTCATACTATGGGCATATATAGTTGCCACAGTGTTTTGTAAACAGCAAAAGATGATTTAAGATGAGAGTAGGCCACCAAAATATTAGTGAGCCTTGCTGTGTTGCTAGATTGTCACTGCCCTAAGAGTTTCAGAAATAACATGTTTCTATTACAGTTAAAAACAAATGATGGAGATATACACAGGATAGTGGAGATACAATTTTAAAGAATAGTTTCTTAAACTTTAGTCATATATGGATTCCCTCTATAAGGAAAACAAATTGTTACCTCCTTACTTTATGGACTTTGATATCACAGTATTGCATAATGTATATATATAAAACTAGATTTAAACTCCTTGTAGTTATAGTGTTTATATAACTGTAAAACCATCATACTAATATTAGCCTTGGCTGGTGTTCCTCAGTGGATTGAGTGCTTGCCTGCGAACCAAAGCGTCACCAGTTTGATTCCCAGTCTAGGGCACATGCCTGAGTTGCGGGCCAGGTCCCCAGTAGAGGGTGCATGAGGGACAACCACACATTGATGTTAACTCTCCATGTCTTTCTCCCCCCTTCTCCTCTCTAAAAATAAATAAAATAAAATCTTTTAAAAACCATTATCCTAATTAATAATGAAATTATAGGAACAGTGATAATGTTAAGTAACATAATTCTTGCTATGTGCTAGGCACTTTGGATGGGTAGATAATAGATAAATACATAATGTATACCTAAACTCAACCTAATCTTTATAATAATTCTATGAGGTAGCCAATAAAACCCGGTAATAATACAATGCAGAAGGGAAATTGAGCTATAAAGTCTAGGCGGTCTGACTCCAGAGCTCATACCTTTTTTTTTTTTTTAATCCCACATACAACATTGTGGCAGGATTTTTCAGTACTATTATTATCTGCATTTTATAGATAAGGAAACTGAGGTACCGATAGGCCAAATGACTTGTTCAAGATCCCACAGCAAATAAATGTTAGCTCTGGAATTTAAATGTAGGCAGTCTGGGCTCCAAAGCACATGCTTTTTATGTACTTAGGTACCTCTCAAACAAATTTAGATATTAATATGAATTTACAAATTAAAAATAAAATTTCATGATCAATGACAATAGAATTTACCAATTTAATATAAATGCACAATTTTAATTTAATATAGATAACACTGTTTTACTTATATTGAATTTCCAGTGTTTGGTTAATTGACAGATTTACTCACATGTTTTATGTTTCATATGTTGCTTGAATGATTTTGAGATTTGTCAATATAGTTATTTTAATTTTCCATTCGGATGAAGCTTATTTTAATCATTAAGCCATTGTTTTGATGATTTAGTCATTCATAATGCAACCAAAAATAATGAAATGGTAAAAATTTTTTTAAATCTTTTTAACAAAAAATTCATATTTAGCTAACCTCTACTCCCACTGCTGTTGATCATTGCAAGTTGGTATATGCAAAGATTAGCAGAACATCAGCTTACATGATGAATATAGTAAGTGATGCTATAGCTCAGGTTGTTTTAGTTTGACCTGAGTATACCACCCTAATCCGTTTCATGTGATATGCCTCATTTTTCCCACTAGGTTTCTCTGTCCAGCCTGCTGCAGATTCCCTCAGTATTGTACAAGAGTGCTCTGACATTGTTTGGCCTGCTCTAGATACAAAGTGCCCAATTTTTTCTCATTAGCCCAGAATAATACTTCGGTGCTAAATCGAATAGTGCTTTGATTTCCTTTCATAAAAATTACAAAGTCTCAATATAGTACATAACTTGAAAATTTGAAGACATTGTTTTGCGAAAATGTCTTAGTTGCAAATTATAACTGCAATAATAATCAGTTTGTCTTTATAACTGCCAGAAAATTTAACATATATACAGCAATGGATGTGAGGCCATTGTTGTCATTTGACTTTTGGACAGGCCTCCTCAGCAGCAGTTGGACATCCTTAAAGATACATTAAAAGCAAACACTAGCACTTTAGGAGATCACATGGAGCTACAATTGATTATGAACACAAACACATATCCAGGCACCGAACATAACACTGAATTGCTTAATAGTAAGTGGGGCCCTCACAGACCCAAGGCAGAGGAAGAACCAGAGCGGGAGCCTCGATCAGAGAAACTGGAGTGATGGAGATGTATTTTGAACTTGGAAATCACACATCTGATAGCTATTAACAAAACATTGCTCTGAGGTTCAGCTTGTCTTCTATAACTCGTTCCTCCCTGAGGAGTGGCATCTTTTCCAAGCCCCTTCTTGGTCCAGCACTACATTTTTGGCAAGGCTGACCAGGCAAGCCCTGAAATGTGTGAATCTATCTCAGTTTAACTTCAGTGTGGACCATCCAGCTACTCTTACAATGGGCGTTGGTCAGTGGAATATTGCATGGACCAAAACATGACATTTTATGTAATGTTTCTAAATCAGGATAGTGTTCTACTATAGTCATTAAAAAATATATTCTGTCTGCAGATGTTTCTCCATGCAGTTATAGTTCTTGCATGATTATCATTATAAACATTTCCAAATTTTGAAATGACTTTTATAATAAAATGGATTTACTAATAAGATCCACTACTAACATGCATACATGTACTGCTTGAAACTTCTCTTCCCATAGAATTGGGACCCGGCGCATAATCAAGATGAAATAGGGTGAATGGGTTCTTCCTGGTTTACCAGAAAGGGCTCTCTATTCTGTGAATTACCTGGTCACATAACCTTATCTGAATATCATGTTAAAGCTATCTTTTATGCTTTTAATCTATGATATTTATATATTTAAGTTTATAGCTTCAAAAGGCTTTTTCTAGTGTAGCAAGAATTGTAATGTGTTAAGTGCATGGAACGATTTGCTTTGGATTTCAAAGTGATCTCAAGTGATGTTTTTTCATTAGATAGCCAGTTCTTCCTCTTATTTGAAAAGAGAAACAAGTTTTTCTTAATTTAGGTAAATGTCTCCTGATACAGTTACTCAAGAGCCTAAGAGGGATTGCTCACTTAATAAGACTTGCTTACTTTAAGAAATAATCTTAATGAGAAGCTATTTTAACTTTGACCAGAGAGAACAGAAAAAGTATCAGGGACAGAAATGTGGAATACTTCAGCACTAATCCAAACACAAATCTTCTAATATAACCAGTAACTTATTAGCTAAGAAATGTAGACATTTTCTTATCTGAATATTTTTATGTGTAATATATGATAATTTGACCTTGCCTGATGTTGTTTGTTATTCATATACTATGAAAAAGAAGACTCATTTATGTATTCAAAAAATTGTTTATTAAGAATCTTCTCTGTTCTGGGTAATCTTGGGGTGCTACAGATACAGAAGTGATTACAAACCACATTTGGCCTCAGGACTTCACTGTTACTTCAGATCTGTAAATTCCAGCCTGGCTGTTTATCAGATTATCTGAGAAATCTTTAAAAATCATAAACTCACCCTAATAAATTTAATTTTTTAAAAGTAATAAAAAAGCAGACAAAACACACAGAAATCATAAACTCAGTAGGTTCTATCCTGAAGTCTTATGTGAAAAATAATAGCAAAAATAACTTACTGGGCACCTTGCTTCAGGAGTGAGGGATATCCAGTTCTTTGAGTCGTCTTGCTGTTTTCTTCCTTGGTAGTCCAGAGTTAATTTTCCCTGCCCTATCTCTTCCTGTCACCCAGATCTAAGCCTCTAAAATAAGAATAAGAGAAATTCAAGAGTTATGAACTAACTTAAATTAGTGAGTCATCATTTCAAAAGTCAATAATTAGGTAGGGATGCATTGGAAGCCACACTCAAATGAATAGGATTTGACAAACCTTGTAATAATACTTTAGAAAACTAGTTCTTAACTTTTTTGAACACATAGATCACTTTGGGAATTTGATAAAAGCTGCAGATTATCTGTCCAGGACAATTTAAGTGCATATTATATCAGGAGGTTCATAGGCTCCCTGATGCCCATGCGTGATACATATATTAAAAATGCCTTCAGTGTCTCCTGAGCTTTTTGATATATTTATTATAGTATATTTTTGCATGGTTTACATTTTATTGGAGTACTATATTAAAAAATATTATAATGTCTTCACACACAATCCAGAAACAACAAAGAAAAGGGAAAAGTCACTTCTAATGCTACTGTTTTGATTGATTACCACTTTGGTGCACTTCTTTCTAGTCTATTTTAAAAACCGTATATATTTATACTGTTGTGTGCAAGTGATATTCTGACTATAGAAGTTTTCAAGTACATTCTAGAAATTTTTTAGGAGTTTCTGCAGGGATTACAATATGCATCTTTAATTTATCACAATCTACAATACTTCAAGTTAATACTGATTTACTTGCAATGAAATATACCAGTTTACCTCCACTTGTACCAGTTTTATCTTCATTTTCCTCTCTTTTGTATTATTGCTGTCATACGTATTACATTTATATAAATTATAAACAACAATACAGTGGTAGAATATTTGCTTTTAGCAAATACATGTCTTTTTATAAAAATTAAGAGAAGAAAATAAAATATATCTCTTATATTTGCTCATATATTTACTATTCCCAATGAGCTTCATTTCATCCTTTGGTTCTGAGTTACCATTTAGTTCCTTTTAGCCAGACAAGACTTTCTTCTATATTTCTTGTTAGGTCAGGTCCACTAGCAATGAATTATCTCCGTTTTTGTTTATATGTATATGCCATTTCATTACCTTCTGGTCTGCATTATTTCTGATGAAAAGATGACCATTAATCGTAGTTTTTCCTTGTATGTGTTGTGGTGTTTTTCTCTTGCTGCTTTCAAGATTCTCTCTGCCCTTTGCTTTTAGGAGTTTGACTGTGTGGTACTTTTTGCATTTGTCCACTTGGGATTCATTGAGCTTTGTCGAAGTGTGAAAGTTTTGTACCACATTTTGTATTTTGAGGCCATTATTTCTTCAGATACTTTTTCTGCCCCTTTCTATTTCTCCTTCTAGGACTTCAGTTAACATTTATGTTAGGGTGTTTGATACTGTCTCACAGATCACTAAGGCTCTGTTCATTTTTGCCTAATTTTTTTTTTTTTTTAACTTTCGGCCAGATAATTTTTATTGATATGTCTTCCTATTTACTGAGTCTTTCTTATGCCATCTCAGACCTGTTAATGAGCGCATCTAGTGAGGGATGTTTTTTGTCTTTCTTTCTTTCTTTCTTCCTTCCTTCCTTCCTTCCTTCCTTCCTTCCTTCCTTCCTTCCTTCCTTCCTTCCTTCCTTTCTTTCTTTCTTTCTTTCTTCTTTCTT
>PVJD01002872.1:0-183940 GCA_004026545.1 Mormoops blainvillei
ACAGCATGGATGGAACTAGAGAGCATTATGCCAAGTGAAATAAGCCAGGCGGTAAAAGACAGATACCATATGATCTCACCTATAAGTGGAACCTAATCAAGAAAATAAATGAATGAGCAAAATAAAACGAGAGGCATGGAAACAAGAAACAGGCTGAGAGTGACCAGAGGGGGAGGGGAGGGGAGAAGGGAGGAAAGAAGGGAAAGGGACCAGTCAAGGAGCATGTGTGAGTGACCCACGGACACGGAGAGCAGGGTGGGGAGCGGGACAGGGTGGGTGGAGGGGGGCGAAGGGGACAAAATTGGGACGACTGTAACAGAAAAACAATAAAATATTTAATAAAAAATAAAATAAAAAAGTTAACCACCGACTTTCCTACCAAAAAGTAAAATTTCAAAAACTCCCAGGCTAATGTTGCATTCAGTTACCATAAGGTACACTTCTGTTTGTGTAATCACAGGAAATGAATGCAAAATGATGTTGGCGTATATAACTCTACAGCCATCTAAGAAGTATTTTGATAGTATGTAAAGGTATCTTTAAAAATCTATAAAAGCATGTAATTTGAAACCAGAGTCAAACTTGTGAGTTACGTGGAAAAGAAACTGATGCCAAGCATCATTTAATGTCCGGGCTCAGGCAGCCCCTGAGACATTAGGAACATAGCTTTGCTTAAGAAGGAAACAAAGAAAGTTAGAACCACGCAACATTTCGGTCATGTATTGATGTTCGTTAACGGCGGATAATGAAGGAAGCTATAAAAAGAAACAATAATGGATGGGACCCAGCTGGCAAAGACAAAAAGCAAGCTGGGGCCGTGGTAAGGTCTGTCACTTGTGACTCGCTGTAACTGTCCATCCCGCGAAGGTGCCATGTGACTTGAAAGGCCCCCCTGCCGATCACCAGCAGACGGATGCCATGACCGCGCTGAGGACCAGGGGCGGGGCTTGCCAGCGTGCCTGATCTGCTTGGATTTAATGCCCCAGTCCCTCCGGAAGGCTCATGATTTAATCAAAAGCGTTCTGGTTCTGTGCCTAACCAAGCCCCACGGCCTCGCTCGGAGTGTGAATCTGGACCCCCCGAGTGAACTTCAACTAACTGTTTGCATTTTCATTTAGCGATCACTTTAGGAATAAAATGGTCATTTTCGTCCTGAGCTCTTAAATGTGCGTCTGGTTGCATCCCTGAAGCTTCATGTGCTCAAAGCTACTCTGGGTGATTTTCCTCCCTTGAGAAGGATGCCGTGCTAAAGCATATGCAGATTTAGAGATGTCCGTTTTCAGTTATTTGGGAACCATTTTGTCTAACGTTGTACAGATACCCCAGCAGAAGACATGTTCAGCGGCTCACGGGCTGCTGTGTAGCAATGAAAAACGCTGCGGACATCAGCGGGCTCCATGAGCGTACATTTTGAAGTAAAATGTTTGCAATTTGATTAGAAACTTTGTTCTTTAAAGTGAGTTATGCAGAGCTGAATATCTGTCAGGACAGGGACCCGCCCACAGCAATGCACGCGGGGGGTCCCACAGCAATGCACGCGGGGGTCCGGGGGCCAGAGCCCAGGCCAAGCGGTGACCCGCAGCTCCTCAACGGGGGCGCCCGGTCGAGCAGACCCTGAGCCCAGAAGGCCAGGGAGCCGCCCCCACGTCATGTCACCCACCGCAGGAAGTGTCACCAGTAGGGATGAACGCCTTCAAGCCCATGAATTTACTATCAAAATTAAAATATATATTCCCAGAAAGAATAAAATCGTATTGCTTCTTCTCCAGTTGTTTGCTCTGTCCTAACCCTTTGCGGGACTGACAGCTCTCTGAGGTCAGACAAAGGCCCTGGCGGGAGGTCGAACCGCACGCCATGCTGACACCCGCGGGCACACGCCTGGGGCAGGAGAGAGCGGGGGAGACACCACAGTCTTTCGATCTCTGAACACTACTCAAGTCACCACAGTTAGCACAACTGAAAGAGCACCAAGCTCTGATTCTTGATGGTTTTAAACTGTTAGCTTTAGAAACAGTGAGAGTACAGTAAAAGGACAGGAGTGGGCAAAAGAAGGTTTACAGTTAATATGATGATTATACGGCAATAATACAATATTGAGTAAATAACAAAAATACAAGAATAAACTCTGCGTTTCCTGTACTCACAACTGTAACCCTACCCCCGCCATGCACGTGCTCCCCACCAGTAAAACCAGTGACAATTTCTGAAACCCACAGCAGCAGCAGAGCACGCCAAAGCTTCTGTGTCCATCTTTCTCTCTGTCGCCCACTCTGGCAGAGCCGACACACCCTGCATTACGGGCAAAAAAGCTGGTGACTGGGAGAGCGGAGGGGCACGCCTCTTGTCGCACGTCTGGTGAAGCCCCGACTCGGGGTGTGGGGCGCTTCCACGAGGCCAGGCTTCCCCGCGTTGGGCGTGTGGGGGCAGGGCACAGGACAGGTGCAGCGGGTCAGGAGCACCGTGGACATGACACGGTCTTGGCAGGATGAAGCCAGGCACCAGTGCCCATGGCCAGGTTTAAAGCCAAACTTCCAGGACGAATTTCCACTGTGCACATGCCTTCAGCAATTACTGTGAGGGACAGCAGGGCCATGTCACAGAAAACTTGACATAGAGACCCCTATCGGTAATTGGTTTTAAACTGCTACCTTCCCTGAGCGGGGGGCGGTTCCTCTTCAGTGGCCAAGAACACCGAGGCTAAGTGTCCAGAATGCGACCGATGCTCTTTGGCGCTGAGAGGCGCTGCCCTGGCTTCGGGCCCCGCTTCGAGTGGGTTTCGCAAAGGTGTCCCTCACTCCGTGGTAGGGCTGGCGAAGAAATCCAGAACAGCCAGGGCCTTCGGAAGCTCTCGAACTCCTTCCCGCCGGCTTAGGACCGCTCCGCGTGGTGTATTTTTAGTGCTCTGTACACCCAGCCTTTAGATGTCACAAGCGATGACATTCTGGGAGTACTACTCAACTACAGCTCTGGGGGGAAAAAGTTCTATTTGATACCTCCTCTTTGATTTTGATTCAGGCTTTATTTCCTCTCTGCGTAACGTGTTTTCCGGCTATGTTAGTCATTTCCTAAGGTGGCAGGTGTCCCGATACCAGCGCAGGGGCCTCTGCCCCCTAAACGGCGAACCCCGCGAGGGTCCTCTGCCCCGTGCCCGCTTCACGCAGCCAAGGCCGGAGCCGGTGGGCCCGTGGGAGCGCCTCCGAAATTAAAAAAATCTTCACAGGGGTTGTAATTTCTTCTCATTATTCTATCTATTACATATGTATCCATCCTAAACACAGGATTTCCCAAATTCCTCTATCAGCTGAAAGATCATAGAACATATATATATATATATATGTTTAAATATATACATATATTTAAACATTAATATTTAAATGCATTGATTTAAATATATTAATGTTTGTATTTAGTTTAAATATAAACATATGTTTAAATCAACACATTTAAATATACACATATAATTTAAACAGATGTAAGTTCATACATATTCACACATGTGTAAAAATGTAATAACTGCATATTGAAGATCTTGCCTCTTCTTCTGGGCAGCTCCATCAGTTTCGGATGGTCCTGGTCACCTCGTCCCCACTGTCTGCCGGGGAATCTCTGTGACAGGCCCTGTCAGGTGCCGAGGGCGGAACCCAACACACACTGCTGACGGCTGCTCTGGAACCCCCGGGAAAGTTCTGGGCGCTGTCCTCCAGCTTTGTGAGGCCGTTATCTGGTCCTCTGACCAAGCGCATGGGTCCCATAGGTGGGACATAGGTGCACGGTATTTGCGACCCACATGTAAGTCTGTGCCCCAGTGCTCCCAGCGCCCCTCAGTCACCGGCCTCACTGAGAAGTCACTGCAACTGCTCTCTCCTGACTCCTTCCCATGATGTCCGGGCACTGGTGACCTCCAGGTGGGGCTGGTGCCTTCAGGGGGCCGCCTTATTACACAGATCAGGTAAGAGAGGGCCAGGGAAGCAGGGTTCGCCCAGAGTCACTGGCTCTGCGGAGGGTCACCACAGTGTGTCCCGTCTCACTGACGCCTTGCTGACCCGGTCAGTGCGTCGCCGGCTCTGCCCCACAAACGGGAAGAGTAAGGTACCAATTCAGGGACTTCGGCGATGCTTCAAAAAGTGGGTTTTAGACTTGAAGAACGTGACGGGTCATTGTGTGTTACCATGTCCATTCAGGCACAAGCACATTGCTTCAACTGAAAAATAACTATGGTCAGAGATGGAATTGTTTTTTAATTCTTATTGATCATACTATAAAGCTATAAACACACAATATTCGAGGGGGGAACCCCCAGAAAACAGAATTGTCTTCTGGAGGGTGGGCCTCTCACAGTACAGGCTTCCCCCACCGGGTGGGTGTTCTAGGAGCCCACCTGGATCAGTGCACCAGCTGGCATGGTTGTCAGAGGCTGCGTTTGGCTTCAGCCAATTTTTCTTGAAGACTCTTTCAACACACTCGCCCACTTCCTGATGGGTGATTTACGAGCGCACCCACCCACACTGTGCTGAGTGTGCAGCAGTTTTTGACCACAAAGGGCGCGACTCTCATGCCCCACCCCCCCATCCGCCCGATCTCGCCCTGGGCGGCTTTTTTGGTTTGTTTGTTTCCCCAGATGGAGAAAGTCCTCAAAGGGAGAACATTTTGCCACTGTGGAAGAGGCAAAACCAAAAAAGGCAGAAGCACTAAAAGGCATCGAAATCGACACGTTCAAAAGCTGTTTTGAGCAGTGGAAAAAACGTCTCGATAGGTATATTGCATCAGATGGAGAGTACTTTGAAGGTGACTGAAGTTTACACATGGTAAGAACAAATATACAATTTTTTATACATAAATTCTGGGTTTTTTGGGTCCCCCCTCGTAAGATACATGCATATGTGGGTACATATATAGTATGCGAATGTATACAAATGTATAATATACAAATAAAAATAAACTACTTCTTAAGGAGTCATGAGTCCCTGATCATTTCCCCACTCAGACACCACCACAGTTGAAGCTATTTTTGAAAGCACTTGAGATTTCTAAAGCGACTATGGTCTCCTAACTGTCGTTACACGTGGTGATACTGTCACCCTACTCCAACATGAGGGAACAGGAGACTGGTTAATGATGTATAGTGTCTTCATTTTTTGCGTTTTCTTTATCAACCCTGTCAGTGCAGTGTTGTGGGCAGAACATTCCATGGAAATGTGTCAAATCCTAGCTCGACCATTTCTTAGATGCGTGATGGTCTAACTGTGACCCATTGTCACCCCGTCCCAGTGGGACTGCTGTGGTCTCTAAGACAATACTGTATTTATGAGAACTTAAACAATGTCAGACACAACACTTTCCAATTTTGGGGGGATGTTACTGCTACTTAGAATTCTCACACAAAGGAGCCTCACGGGCCCAAAGGTCCTTTGCATTTTAAGTCAGTGAATTCCTAAAGATGTGTGTGGCTGTACGGGGCCCCGATTCTCCACGTGGCACTGAGGGAAACAAGCGACCCCTGACTCTGTAACAGAGAAGAGAAAGAAAGTGATACTAAGCCATCCACAGACATGAAGAGTGTCACCCTTCTTCTTGGTGCCTTCAGGGCGCCAGTTCTGTGTTGAGTTCTCCCTACTAAAATCTCTGATGCTCAGCCCGGATACACAGGTAGTTGTATGTTATAGATTTTACATGAGGAAACTGAGGCTCAGAGAAATTCACAAACTTGGCAGAAATTACACGGTAAGAGAAAAAGCCTGAATTCCTGTCGTTTCTAATTTCGAAGCCTGTACTTTTAAAATATTCAACATAGATTTATATGGGAGGGGGTTGGGAAACAAGCAAACAAAATATTTTTAAACTAGAGAAGTTTTCTTGCTGAGCAGTGGATCCTGCTCTCAGACCCGACGCTGACAGGCGCAGGCATCATGGGGAAGAGGTGAGAACGAGAGGCAGGTGTTGCAGAAAACACTTCCAACACCGGGTACGAAGGGCTGGCACCCCCCACCCCCGGATCCCGTGTTCAGTGACTTCACCGCGGTGCCCTGGCACCCATGCCCTCCGAAGCCCTCCCGTGATTTTGCTCTCACTTTGCCTCCTCTAGAAATTCCTGCGAAACAGAGATCAAGTGCCAAACAGCTCAGTGCTGTTTTTTGCTGTTATTGTTGTTTGGGGATTTTTGTTTGTTTGTTCATTCCAAATAGGTAAGCCCCAGTGAATTTCAATTAGTTTGAAAGGCTTCCAGGCCAAGTGACGGAGAACACCAGCTGCTTTTTGGAACCCGTGAGGCAGTGCAGGGACAGGACTAGCGGCTGCTCCGCGCACCAGGCCGCGGCCTGCACCTGGGGCGTCTTTGGGGAGCCTTCCCGGCTCCTCAAGGAAAATGTTTCCTCCTCTTTAGTCCCAGACCTTCGAGATCTACTGTTGCCCTTGTTGCATGTCACTGTAATCGCAGTCACCTTTGTTTACAGCCTCGGGTCCTCCTCTAGAAAAGCTCCTCGGGGTGGGGTCTCGTCTTCCCCTTGGAAGTTTCCTGGACTGGGTCGGCGCCCGGACACACGCCCCGTGGGGATGGCTTCACCACCGTCTTTAATGGTCACTTGCCCAGCAGCGTGAACGAGAGAAGGCAACCTCTCCCTCGAGCCTCCCCAGAGCAGAAGGCCTGCCCTCCCACAATGGGGGGACGTGTCCCCAGGCAGGCGGCCACTGCTCGCCGAGCGAGGTCTCCACCCACACGCTGGCGGCACCTGCTGCGCGGCCCGCCTGGAGCCACAGGTCTGCCAGGTGCTGTCCGCCGATGACAATTCCTGTCTCATGCTTTTCCCAACTGCAATTAATCTTAGAAGAGCCATTGACAAATCCGGGAGCAAGGGAATAGTGTGCCGAATTATGTGCACAACTGCCAACTAGCAGGCCAGTCTTTCCAGCACATTCTTCAGGGCTTCGTAACTACAAGAGCTTCTCCATTCAGCAGCTGTAGGATATTACGGTTTGGACGGAACCCAATGGCTGTGCATCCTTCTTAATTAATGTGATTATCACAGGAATCTATTAAAAGTAGGGCTCTAATTAATTGTAGCCAATTAAGGTTTTAAACTATGAATTCAGCAATTATTATTTCATATATGAGGTGTGATGCTTATTTTCTTTAAAACATTTTCTGAATCGACAAGTGACAATATGACACCTAAATCAGGTCGAGAGGAAGACTGCAGCCCTGAGGATGAGCACTCAAGTGGCTCCCCTGAATAGCTTCTTCCAACAATGTAGCTTAAAGGCTAAATAAATTCAAAATAATGAGACCCTGTGGTATTGAAGATTGGATAATTTGCTTTAAAAACTTACAGCATGATACACATGCCTGTGTGGAGGGGGAGGAAAGAGGAACATTTCATTTTTTTAAATTGGAAAAATTTAAATGAAACAGCCTCCTTTTCTTCTTACAAGTCTTCTAGCAGGTTCTCTGTTTAGACGCTAATCCATAATGGCAAACAAGGCGCAACATAAAACAAATCACATGCTCTCATGTTCAAGAGCGTAATCTACGTTCTCAGTTTTTGGCACTGCCACATGGGTTCCCTCTCACAACAGCGTGTGGGAAACATGCAGAGCTGGCCCACCACCTCCCTGAACTTGACCCACTGCCCTTTCACACCCCAACTGAGATCACAAGAAGGGGGTGCAGTGTTCATGTGGCCCCAATCCTGAGTCAAAGAACACCTGACAAGAACATTGCTCCAAAGAAGATAACACCCCTTCTGCTTCATCTCAAATTATCAGGCAACAGCCACAGCACATCATTTTGGTCGATTGTCTGCAGGCACTCGTGGTCCCTCATGTTACAGAAGTTGTGCTAAGTCAGCTCTCGGATGTGCAGTTGCAGAATAAAAGTATAGAATCTGTACGCTCATTATATACATACTTGAAGCCAATACCAAAGAAACCCACAGGTTACATGAGCCCGCATGTGTGCATGTACGTGTAATGCACAAGCACTCTTACTCACAGATGTGACCCAAAGCAAATCTCCTGCGTGGGTCTACTGGAAAGGTAAAAGGGTGTGTGTTGATAAACTGTGGTCCGTAGAGTCTGTCACTGGCTCCAGCCATGTTTTTCAAATTAACTTGTTTATACTGACTTGTCAAATATAAAGACCAAACAACATATCTGCATAGAATCTCCCCTTCCTCCTAAGCAGCAAGAATTTCCCTTCTTGTGTTTTCAAGAAAGAGAACGCAAGTCAAGGAGTGCAGCTCTGAGGTTTCGTGGGCTTCCCGCTCAGCCAAAACAGCTGGGTGGTGGCTGCATCCAATCATACTCTGGGCTATGGGACCCCAGGGCTTCCCCTTAGACCTTCACACAGGTGAAAGTCAAGGCTGGGCAGCAGTGGGACCCAGGGGCACCGTGCCACACACATCGCATCCAGGAGACAGACATCCACCGGGATGGCCTGGCGGAGAATCAGACCCTTCTCAGAGACACTTGATGCACAGAACAGTTGGCATCTTGGCCACGCTGAGGCCCATCTGTCAGAGTGGCACCCTGCCTGCTCCGAGGTGGCTGCATCCTTTCGGTGAACCGCAGGTGCCAGGCCGGACGGGGTCTTCACAGGGCGCGTGTATAACCTGCAAGTGTCATCTATCCCCCAGGAAGCCCTCCTTTGCTGCCAGTCTCCATCCCTGGCCCAGCGCCTCACGATCGCCACACCTGTTGCCACTTGTTCACAGAAGAGACGAGATTTGCCCTGGAAAGGCAAGGCCAGCACTTCCAACCACGTCCCGATGCCAGCAAGACAGGTGGCGCTCCAGCAGGCGTCTGATGAAGTCAGGAAGATAACTCAGGGCATAAAAATGTTTCTATAAAAGAAAGTAGGGTTTTCTCCATGGGAGCCCTCTGAGGCAGCTCCATATATGACCGTGACTGTGACACTAAGTAGAATGTCAGCCTATTAGAATTAAAAGAACATAGGCACGTACCAAAATAAAAACTTGACAGTATCAGCAAATAGAGTTGAAGGTGTTTGTGTGTGACTAATAACTGTGGCATGACCCTTATAAAAAAGTAACATAGTGATAGAATTCATGTGCATTGGAGCATATAAGGCAACATTCACTTACTTTGGGTCAACTGTTTGTCAATGAAGAAGTAACCTTCTTACCTACTGAGACAGGGAGACTGGAAACAGTTGCCCAGAAAGAAAATGAGCGTGATACTCAAATGCTGTCCTAACGAATAAAGCAGCTGGGTAAGAATTTGAACTACAGATTTCTCTACCTTAGAAACTCTGCAGTAACAGCCTGAATTAAAATATTTTACATCAACAGTTTAAAATTTTTCTTTACAGACGATCGATTTAAGCATTTAAGCGAGTCTCTGCGTGTAACAAAGCTATCGTGACATTGTCACCAAAAGAAAAAGGCTCCCAGGTTTATAGTCTAACGACGCCACGGCTTCCCGATGTCAGACTGGCGTGGTTACCGCCTCTAACGGAAACTCCGAGAACATTTACTTCTGCGAGAAGTCACACGGCTGTCCACAGTCAGTGCTGCGCCTGGCCAGGTGATTGTTACAAGGCATCGTCTGGGCGTAAGGTAATGAAACAGCCCCAGGTACACAGACCTGAGCAGGCCCAGCAGGGGGTGAAGGTGTGCAAAAGGCAGGTGCCCAACCTACCGCCGATAACCACGCTGCCCAGGCCTGAGAGGCAGGGGCGGGCCCCGCGGGCGCGCAGCTCGGGCTGCGGGGAGGGCGTCTGGAGGCGCAAGCGTTCGCCGCGGGCCTCGAAAAGGAGGCCGAATTCGGAAGAGGCCACCGATCAAAGGCACTGACAGGGAAGGGAGATGTGAACTGCATGGAGACGTGTGCTTGAGAAAGGGAGACGCGCTCCTGGGGTGACAACGAAGGTGAAATGACGACAAAAATCCACTTGTAGAATAACACTGGGCTTGGTGACATTTCAGCTGGTTCCCGCTTCCAGTATTCTGAGTAACTTTTCACCGTTAGAAAGCGAAAAGGACTTTCAAAAGTTCATTGCGTTTAGACAGTTGTCCGCTTGAGAACGTCATTCTCTGCCTGGCGCCCCGTGTGCGTGGCGTCCTGGAGCCCCAGGGGGAACTGTCACAGGGAGCGGGTCGCCCCGGAGCCACCCCCGGGCGGTGCCTGACTCACGTCTTTTTCTTTTTCTGTTTTTTTGCTGGAAATCTCGGAGCCATGCTTAAGAGCTCCCCTAGGCGGATGCCAGCCCTGGGACTGGCTCTGCCAGCTCCGCCCGCGTCCTTCCATCCCCCGCCGTTGTCACCCTTTTCTAACCCTCTGCACAGCCCGCACCTCTGCTGGGATCTCAGGAGAGGGATGGGGGATAAACACAAAAAGCCAATTTGCAACACCTACACGAGAGCTGTGAGGGTGCACTTGGAAAGACACGAAGGTAAAAATGATGGCTGAGTCAGGCTCCTGCAAACTGATAAATATGCTCTTTCTTTACCCAATCTCACTATTTCAGTATAATAAATTCATTATTTGAATTACAAATTGTCCACGAATTTATAAATTTTTTCATTTATCAATCTGATACACACTAATTAATCTGATATGATGATGCACTGTTTTTATGATGTATGTATACACATGCGTGTTACTATGTATAGACACATTTATATACAAATTAGACTTTATGCTTTGTGTGAATTGTATGTATATAATTCATAAGGCCCTCGCATCAAGATTCACCTAAGAAATGAAACTGTCTATAACTCAAAAGAAAGTGAGATTTTAAAAAATGTATTAAAAGCAGCTAAGTAATTATCAGAGGTATTTGAATGAGGATTCAGTGTTAGAGTGTGTGAGTTTGTGAGTTTGGTTTCTTTGTTTTCTTTTGCTTATTATAATTCGAATCTATGATTTGGGCACCTAAAGCACATGACCATGAGGTGAGCCCTACAGACGCAGGCGTAAATATGACAGAGCCGCCGCCGTCAATACAGCAAAACTTTGAAAGAGATGATAATCATGTATGGGTTTAAGTAACATTTCAGACTTCGCTTATGAAAGGTCAACATACTAATGTATTTACGGAGTTAAATTCTCTGAGGTGACATTCCTCGCATTTTGCCATGTGCAGTGCGCACCCACAGTTTTATGAGCATTACACACGGGATTGTCACACCCATTACTATGCCGGTCATGTGCAATCGTTATGCCCATGTGTACTGCACATCCTTATTCTTCCCTCAAAAATCTGGGCAAAAAAGCGTGCATTATATGCAGCAAAATATGGTAAAATCTTATAAAGTTGACATATACTTGAAATTAAAACACAATGTAATTTAGTCATAGCCATAATTCAGAAATACTCTCGAGCAATGAAAAAATAATAGCAATAATTCTGCTAACAAGTATATTTAGAACCAAAATTTAGATGAACATGCTCAGTTCTTTGTCTTGCTAACAAACTTTGCTGGTTCTTAGGTTATAGGCTCGTGCTAATAATTTTGTAACATTAGAAAATGGCCAAAGTTTTTAGTTTAACAACAAAACTCATTGACATTCAACTCGCCTAATCTTTGAGCCATCCCCTGGTGATTTAAAGCATGCCTTCATTTTCTTCGTTAGGAACAGTCAAAAGTTTATATTACAAAGTATCAATACCCTTTACACTTTATATCAATAACAAAGGAGGGGAAAATAAAAGAAAATGGCAAAGAGAAATGTTGCGATACACTGAGGTGGTTTATTAGGCAAACCCTCACCTCTCGTATTTGTAATATTTATAATGTTGAGTCAGTGCCTTTCCTAAGACTCTGATGATAGTTAAGCATAATCCTTTAACAGCTCATCGCTTTGTCCCTGACTATACTCATATTTATTATAAATAATATTATTTTCATAACTGTTTGAATCAGCTGGCTCAAGTGACTGAGTCCACGCTGGGGAAAATTTTAAAATCAGGACAGATTCTTAGAAAATGCACACTGGAAATGCCATGATGAATTTATAACAATCATATTCTGAAAATTAAGCTTAATAAAAGTATCATAAGAGATATATTCTCACAAGATCATTTTTCTCAGTCCTCTTGGGTGAAGCTACTTAGGACCTCTTCTCAAAAGCAGTCACTGTGACCGAGAGTCAGGAACAGCCACCTCCCACGCGGCTTCCTGCTACCTCTCTCCCAGAGAGGCCTCCGCCACCCACAGCGGGGGTCCCTGGTCAGCCCCCCGGACGGGGTGCTGAACACAGACTGAGCATGCCTCAAATCTCGGTATCAATACTTGTTTAGTCTCCAAAAACCATTATTTTTCACACTAAACTAATGTATACTGTGAATTTAAGGGAGCTTACGTTCTATAAGACCACATCTAGGTAAGCGTTACCATGCCCTGTCCAGACGCTGCAGTGCCCCACACGTGCAGGCAGGCAGGCATCTGTACGAGCACTTATAAATACACATGGTCGTACACACCAAACGCATGCAAAGCTGTTAAAACAATGCCGTAAACTGTGAGCAGAGAAAATGAGACGCATATTAATGCTCAATGTGGATTTTCAAAAATGCATTTTATTTCATGCAGATAATAGAAGGACAACTAAGGAGTATCAATTCTTTGCACAAGTGAGAGTGTGTGTGTGTGCATGTGTGTAGGAATGTTGTAAGGTTTACAGACCCTTCGAGAAAATGTGGTTCTCATTGCTGTCCTAGTTGATCACTCTTCTCGGGCGCAGGATGACTGCACTCGCCCTGAAGTGAACGTTTCACGCGCAAAGCAAACCCCTTGCCCTGTGCGCGCACTTTCTCTCTGTCCGGAAGCCCCAGCTCTGCCTCCAGTCCGATCCTGTGGTCTCCTTCCTGGGGAAAGGCTCCTGCAACCCCCTGCATGGGCGAACTGCCCCCCACCCCCCGAGTGCTGGGCTGGCTCTGCCGCCATCCTGAGCACCTGCTCCTGCAACCGCTGCGGCCTGGGGCCTGTCTCCCAGGAGGCGGGTACTGCAGAGGCGCAGGGGCTGCTGGGTCCCAGGGCGGAGGGGCCACACAATCAACGCGTTATAAACTCGAGCGACGTGAGTGCACGAACGGGCACCGTCCGCCCCCAGGAGCCTGTCCTCGCCCCACGTCTCATCCAGCGCTTCTGGCTGTATAGCTGCACCAACCAGACGGTTTTCAAAATGCAGTCATATATGAGAAAATTTAGAAACTGAAGACTAAAGAGACATTCAACAATGAGAACACTTCAGAACTTGATATTAAATCTTTTTATAGGTCTTCCTCTCATCGTAAAACTGGACTTGTTCTAAATTACTGGCCACACCACTTACACTCTTGGTTGCTGAGCACACCACGTTTGCTTTGGGCAGAAGTAACGCCCAAGCTCGGAAGAGAAGGTACGCACGGAGAAAGAGGGCCATGGCTTGTCCCTGCTTAGAGCGCTACAATCCGAGGGATCGTCCCGTGACAGCACCTACAGGCCTTCGGTTACAGGGACTTGAACAGTCTTTCCTCCAGCGCGGTCCTAACTGGAGTGTCCTCTGAGCCCCAAAAGGGCGTCCCTTCCCTCCGACTTCCACTGGTTCCAGCCCCCGGTGCCCGTGCACCGGCGGGAGCTTCGGAAGCAGAACCCCCTGCGCAGGCGCACTGCCGCCGTGCGCGGTGTCGGCTCAGGCGGGCTGGGGGCTGCTGCTTCAGCATCAGCCGAAGACTCTTTGACCTCGGAAGGACTACCTTAAACGGAGTTTGAAATAAGCGAACGTCAGCTATATAAGCATGGAATTAGAGTATTTTTCAACAGGTAATATGCAATGAGTTGTTTTTGTTTTTATTTTAACTTTGACCTCCAAAGGCTTTCTTTGCATTGGAAGGTAAGACAAGATCCAGCTGTTCGTTCACGAAACAGCTTCTTCCTCCTCCTGCCCCTTCACCCTTGACGCACTCCTGCCGCCTCCTCGAAGGCCACCGGGGGTGGTGCTTTCAAAGTGGCCAGGAGGGAGGCCGGCGCCTTCTAGGAGGGCTGTTCCACAGCCCCTGGGGGTGCCGCATGCTTCCTGCACAGGCGCATCTTTCAGACACTGACCCCGGGCATGAGCTCAGCTGGACGGTCAGCGCTTCCCGGTTCCGAAGAACTGGCCGGGGAACTGTAAGGAGCCCACCCCACCTCTCGGAGATCCGGCGTGGCCACGTGGGCAATGAAGATGGTGACCGCAACACTGGGTTTCGTAATAAGCAAATGAGGCAAAGCAGAGGCCACTGTTCACAAGTCATGTGCAGGGCGCAGACTTCATGGAGTGACGAGGGCCCTTTCGTTGGGGTTCCACGGGGCAGGAAGGTGGCTTAGCCGTGCCGTCCTCGGCTGCACCCCAGCCCGCCTGAAACCCCAAACGCGTGGGGGGAAACGGGGAACACGACCCACCCCTTCTGCCGGGATCCTGACAGCGTGAGAAAGCGTCCAGGCACCAAAACGGGACGCGCGGTTGCTTCCTGCAGAGACAGGGGACTGAGGACCCTGATGAGACATAAATGTCCGGCTGACTCTCAGTTCCGGTGATGGAAGCTGTACGTGCATCCATGTGACCAGCCTAAGGCTGCTGCAAGAATGGTTTCCTATAACTTCATTAAGGTTTGCATAATTTTATTAAGATAATTTCACCAAAATACCTCGTCTCTTTATGTAATTTTACCCTTAAAAATTTGAACTTGTTCTGTTCTAGTTATGGTACTAAAAACATACTAATGACCATGAAACTACAAAAAAACTTCCACAGTATAATCTCACATAAGAATGACTCAAACTTTCTGATATCTTCATTATATTGTATGTATCTTACAAATTTGTATTCTCAAGATCATCACAGAGCAGAAGTCACTTTCTGAAGTTTCCTCAAAGAGTAAAAAACAAGCTGGGATACGAACCAAATGTTTTTTCCCAAAATATCACGTCTTTCTCTACATTATGAAACCTAATAACCTTCCCACCGCAGTGCCTACATTGCACAAGCAGAATCAACACGTGTTTGGGGGAATGACAGACTGAATGGCTTGTATGCCTACATACATCACATTCCTGGAGTCAGTATCAAATGTATTTGAATATCTCCGAAGGCAAAACTGAGACACAAGATCTAAGACTGGAGCAGGCGAGGGTTTAACTACCAAATACTCAGTCCTTGACCAGTGGGCACCAGGAGACTAAGAAACAGAGTCAACTCCTGTTCTATGATGTTGTTCGATGTGGCCCAGTGTTTAAGGGCTGGGTTCAAATAGTTCAACTTAAAGGTTAGTTTCTGGACGTGAGCCTTTGGTCGATGAGTTGGTCACAATTGGTTCTTGCTTATATGAGTCCTGTTTAAATCCTGATGTTTCTTTAGCAATTGAATAAATTCAAGGTGCTTTGTTGTACTCACATAGAATATATATTTCTTAGGTAATTTACTTGCAATAATTTGAAAATCCACCACAAAAATCACAAAACTCAATGATTTCTAGCCTTGTGTGCTTTTCTCGACATGTGTTCTTTCTGGCATTTCTTACATACCAATGGCATCCTAGTTTACCCAACATACAAAATAGTTATAGCTACTATTTACCTGGGCACTTTAATGCCTTCTCACACAGAGGTTTATGCTTCGTTCTCCTATTTCAGTTTCAGCGATTTTTACTGATAGTTAATGAGTGCAAAAGCGAGAGCTCATAAAGTCAGGCTAAATCAAAAACACGCCAAGTATTTTTGAAACAGGCTTGTGCTTCTGAATTTTTGAAAAATCAGGTTTTATTATATCAACACCAATATTCAGGAGATGACTGTGTCATAAATCCAAAAGACAGCCAAGCCTACCAACTTGGAAATATTCAAATTACAGGGTAAGGAGGAGGCCACTATGACATTTATTCCTTCTTGTGGAAAAAAATGAATTAAGAGACATCCTGGGTGTAAACATGGACATTTTTATGGCTCCGACTGCAGGAAGTAATAACACACCCATCATTCCGTGCAGTATCCCCTCCCCCTGCTCTGCGCCGTCCCGGCGCTTCTCTGCTGCTGAGAGCCGCGCACCAGGCCACGTCGCTCTCTCGGGCGCCCCTCCTGAACACTCTGGGGCCTCAACATTGGAGATAATTTTGCAGCATGCCTATATAAATCCGTGACATGCTTTGTGTTGTTAATTAGCCACTCTTAAGGGGCAAAAGTGGCATAGGTTCAGAGGGATAATCAAATACAAACGATAAATGCATATATAGAATTAAAATCAAGCGGATAAATAAGCCTTTAACTTTTTTGTGCCGTGATAGACCTGTTTCTGCTTCTGCTCTTGAGGTTTGTTTCGTCCTGGGTGCCACAAGCACACCGCTCAGTCAAGACCTCACAACCCCACCCCAGCTCTGTGCCCGCCCGCCGGCGTGGCCATGCCCTCTGCCTAGCTCCGTGCAGTCTACAGAGGCGCGGAGCGCATGCCTACACAGGGTGCCTCTTCCCACCCCTCCAAGTGTGTATGAAAGTTTATTTTCAGTAAGCTGTAAGCTGTTTCCACGTTTTGGTACAATAAAGATATCCTCGTTCTAGTCAACTTTTAAAACATTCTCTTGGACCCAACTTTAACAACATAAAGAAGCATCCAGTTATTCGATTTTTTTTTTCCTTAGAAGATACAGGGAAACGGTTGTATCTAATAGACATTCCTTTTTATGCCTATTGATAAAAATACATAATGAAGCAAGATGCAGTAAGATATATATGAAGAAATATTTCCTGCACCTAAACCAGATACACTAAGACTCAGCCGAGCGGGAATCCTGACCGTGCGCAATTCAGGCCAAGGCAAGGCTAGCGTCATTCTCAGTGAGAGCCTTTATTTAGACAACATCTACAAACTAACTCATACGTTTCCAACACTGTGTTATTTGCTTTAAAAGCGTGAGTTAATTTAATCCAAACTAAATCCCTGTAAGGGAGCTCTGGCACCTGTCAGTCTGAAAGTTCCGTGTAAGGCTCAAGGGTTGGGGTCCTGGGTTCAAGCTTTCACTTTGCTGAGCAGCTCCGTGGTTCTAGGGCTTTGCTCAGAAAGCGGTCGAGCTGGAAAGCGGCGATGACGGGCACGCGGGAGCGGCGCCTTAGCAAATACCCGGGGGCAGCCGCACCGGAGCAAGGACTGGTTCGGGGACGTGGCGATGATATTGTGAGCCCAGGTCACAGCAGTGGGATGGAGAAACAGTGTCAGACGTGGCATGTTTGGGGGATTACGTTAACCGGACTATGCAAATGCACTTGTCCATTGGATGAGACCGAGAACCTTGGGCTCAGGCTCGATTCCTGCCTTACTCAGGCCGATCGACGCAAGCCGTCAGTCACCACCCTGCTCTTCCTGCCTCCCCGGAAGGCCCAGCTCCATGGTGCCTTTCCTTGCACAGATTATACTGCCACAGGGGATCACACTGAGCCACCTACCACGGTTACTAGGAGGCCAAGGAGAGCGAGGCAGGACTGGCCGGCCACCCTACAGCCAGTCCCTAAGAGGGAGAAAGGTCGCCGCTGGGAGTCGCGAGGCTGAGCAAAGCGGGTCAGCCTCGGAGCGTCCCTAAGCTCGCAGCTACTAGCTGTTGGTGTATTTCAAGAGCTAATGTAGCTCCTAACCAAAGCGATCATTTCCTGGTGGGAGGGTGGGCGCGTTCGACTTTATGAATGTTAATGACGGAGCAGTGGAATGAGGGAAGGGAGAGAGGAGGTGGCAGCAAAGGAACGACCCCTGGCTGAAGCCCGGAGCGTCACCTCCTCTCCGCGGCCTGGTATGCAACCTGTTCGAGGGCTTCCGGTCTAGATTCAGTCATGGACGTGCAGCAATAGGCCAGGTGTGCCCGCCTCCCACACATGACCAGTGCGCTTTCAAATGCTAGATGTTTTCTCCCCATTAATCACAGAAATATGAAAGTCATTGACTTCATTCAAAAAGCACCATGTATAACTAATAGGCACTCCAGTTCTGACCACTATAATCCAATGATGTAATTAACATGATAATAACCCTGATTTATATATGTATGTTTATAATATATAATCACATATATATAATCTGTTATACACACACATATATAATCCCTTATTACATGTACACACACAATTTTGAGAAATAAGGTTTTTTGTTTTTGAATATTTACTTAAAATACAACAAAAATGTGTGTTATACAGAAATAACATAGAAGCCATTGATGAGTAAAAGGAAAAAAATCAATGGGAGTGAATACACACTTTTTTTCATATTAAGAGATAAGCTCTTAAAGAGAAATTTGACATACTGTTCATTTATTATTATTAACAGCTGTGCTGGAAGTTGTTCGAAACTGCGGTGGCATAAAAAGCCGAGCAAGCCAACTCCAGTCCCAGCATATTTTCTATCTAGTTTAGGGCCCCCGCCACGATTGGCACAGATAAGAATACAATTACATTTATCACCTGTCTCTCCAAAGACTAGTTCCTGCCAAATCCAGCAATGTTAATATTTCCTACCCCAGGTATCCGTTTTTAGGTCATTTATATTGCGGATAACACTAGCTAATTCTTAGGTTTGGATACAGGAAGGTTCCAGGTTCTAGAAAGTATATGTGGTTAGATGTATGTGTGTATGTGTGATGTGTGCATGTATGGGTGCATATGTGTGTGGGGTGGATATATGGAGAGAGAGAAGTTTCAGCTGCAAAGTTTCCATTTCTTTGACTTGTTCGTACGTATGGTTCCAACATGCATCCAGGCTATATCTTGCCTTCCTTAACACAGGGGGCCTGGGGCTTCCTAGGCTCTGCCCAATTCTTCTGTGCACCCTGCCATCTAGCACGGTGCTCAGCCTCCTACAGAATCCCAACTTATCGCTGTTTATTGAAGTTGGAGTTAAAAATAAAAGCACAAAGACTGTAACTCTATTACCTATAGGAGCCATGAAGAAGAGTAAATTTGCCGTTAATGCTCTTGACTTAATCGACCCATGCAAATTGGCTTTAGAATTCAGGCAACTATACAAACACCTTCAGCTTCCATTGGCCCGATAGAACTGACTTTCTTATTTTTGCCTTAATTTTTGTCTTATATGAAATAATCAGTCACAGTTCTAACAGAGAAAAGTGGAGCCCACTCCTCTTTGATGGGAATATTGGTTTCTCCCTCAGTGTGGAACGTTTCTGTGCAGACATTCCTGCTGGGCACAGACACGTAGCTCCTCTCCAGCCTTGGCGTGCATGAGGGACATGCTTCCTGCCCCTTTAAGGTGGGCCTGGCCACGTGACTTATTTTAGCCAATGAAACGTGAGTGGAACTGAGTCCCTGCTGCATGGACGTGTTTCGCTGCCAATGTCTGACTCCGAGGATCATGGAAGCCCGCCTTCATAGTGATGCTCAGCGCTGAGCCTTCATGCGGGTGGAGCCATGGTGGAGAGGGATGAGCCTGTGGCCTGTTCCACCTGAAGAGTTTGGGGACCATTCGCTGCTCCCCCCTGAGCTAGCTTCATCATGCAACCATAAAAAAGAAAATCTATGATCTATCTCCCTTAGAAAAAGGAATTCTATACACTTTGCTACTTAAGACTATGTAAATGAACACTAACCAACAGCTCAGTATTGAGTTGCTTCCAGTACATTCTCACCATTTCAGCAAATGTGAAGTATGGTTTTCCTCCAAACGCATGGTGAATCTCAGAAAGCCATTTGTAAATAGTTTAGCCTGTTAAGGGTGTTAAAATGCAGTATATTTTAGGGCATTTTCAGGAGCCCTCAACCTGTTGATTGGTATGTGGTCTACCTGTTTTACAAATACCCCCGGCACCCTGGGGGGCTTCAGTACAAGTCCTCACACAAGGTGCATTAGTTACCCAAGTCCAGAGTGAAAATTTAAAACTACTGCTAATTTGAGGGATTATTTAATATAGACATTAATAAATAAAAAGCACATTGCTAACACACTGGTATATTATAGATTAAACAACAGCACAACTGCATTTACTAACGCAATTTTCACTTGGGGTGTTCAGCTTTCAATCACATCTTGGTTGCATCTAGATAGATTCACGAAATCAATAGAGAGAGCTCTGCTATAATTAAAATTGTAAACTGAATTTGTTTCCTTCGTTTTATTTTGGGAAGCCTTTTAAATATAACTTGTCTCCTGTTAGAAAAGTGACTTTTACATAAAATTGTTTTAAAAAGTAACATTTGGTATCAAGTAACTACACACTTGACATATTTCTAGGAGGAAAAAAAAAATAAAACATCCAAGGTCTGATTTCAGAAACTAGAATTTCCACCCCCACCGAGTCTGTTCCTTCTGTGAGCTGAAGATACAAAGTCTTCCAAAACCTCTCTGGCAGTTTGTCTTTAAAAAAAAACATAATCTACTACCTCATTAAGCTTAGTTCAATTAAAATGAAATATAAATGAAAGCATTTAGCTAGAAGCTAATTGAAAATAAAACCCTCAGTTTGTCATGTATGCCGTTGTGCTGGAAACCTGTCAGTCCACCGTTTTGGCGACTAGAACCAGAACTTTCGCAAGATGACATGTTTCTGTATCTTTTTAGAAGGAGCTGTTGGCAAGATCACAGGAATAATTGTTCTGAGTGAGTCAACGCCAACGGCACACGATGGGCTAACACAGAAACAGCAGTTTACAGTGTTGCCCTGAAAATAACTCTGCAGGTTAAGTTGATTAAAAATAAATTTTTTATATCTTCCATAGAGTGTCTTACTCTTCCCCCTCTGCTCTCCTCTCTCCCCAAAATGCGCTAGTTCCATTTTTGCTCTGGCTCAGAGCCGATGCCCGACGCCGAAGTGTGTCCCCGCAGGCGCGTGAGAGGCACCTGGCCAAAATGCACAACGCAAAGGCAGAATTAAAAGAAATACTGTCGATATTTCCCATCGCCGATGAGTTAAAAGACTGTTTTTCACGCTAAGAAATCAGGTAATGAATACCGCTTTCTTTGGTGGCATGAAGTATGTCATCGTTTCAAACCTTGCCTCCACCGGGTCTCTGACCAGTGCAGGTTGTCTAACTTCTCCCTTCGCCACGCCTCGCCCCCCCCTCCCGCCCCGCTCCCTTCCCAGTAGCCGCCTTCCCCACTGAGCGCAGTAGGGTGGCCCCAGTGGGTTTCAGAAAAGCGACAGCAGGGGAGCACCGTCTGTCCGGCTGTATGATCGTGTATTAATGCGCTGTTTATATATAGTGTCCCCCCTTTTGGTAAATTGTAAGTTCTGCTGCCTCCTCACCGTCTGTTCCTCCAGGGGAAAAAAAAGTCGTATTTTGGGTCTTTGTGTCAAGATAAAGAAAATTAATTTCAAAGCCGACAAGGAGAGAGCTGTTGGTGCACAAGGTAAGTAAATGCCAGCAGCTGCTGTGTGACTTCCAGACAGAAAGGAAAAATACTTTTCCAAAACCGCACTTTGATACAAATAGCACAGGAGGGTTTCTTCTAGGCAGCAGAACATTCCCCGGCACCTCGTGTGGCCCGACCCTCATCAGACACCTCGAGCAATGAATGGATGGAGGACAGACGGTAATGGAAAGACCTACTAACTCACAGCAACTCGCAGGAGTTTCCTCCTCTCTGTCTTCTAGAGCACCTGTAGGTGAGGTCCATGTGTTTATGCCAAATAAAAAAAATGTTTGATATAAACATGCAAAAAAGGTGGAGCTGAGTAGGACAGTAAGCCTAGAGGTCTCACATACGGCATGGTGACCATGGTTAACGACATGGTGCTTGTGATCTGAAGTCCCACCTCTCAGTGCCAGATGCCCCAACGAGACTAGATGGTGCCCATGGTCAGAAACCACACCTGGTAAGTCTGAGTCCACTAAGCTGGGCGACGACTGTTTTACGTCAGGAAGCCGAAGGTGTGTTTGATGATGGACAGGTGGTTGGATGGATGGATGGATGGATGGGTGAAAGAATGAAAGAATGCAATTATACATAGTTATGAATTTTTCTTCATTTCAGTATTTTCAGCAATAAGGCTGTAAACTCTTCTCCTTCACCCTGATATTCAAAAATATAGTTTCAAACTGCCTGGATGTTTTCACCACTAAAATGAAAGAAGTAAGCTCTATATGATTTCACGTCTTGTTAAAATAAGAATAAAAAAATGAACTGAAGGTAATTCGATAGAAAAAATAAACCCTAAGAAGTTCTGTGATTCAGAATAAAGAAGAAGAACCGACAAACAGGAACTGCCACTTGGGTGAGGGCTTGGTTTGCTGTTTCCCAAATTCAAGTTCAAACGCCACTGACTGGAGAGCAGCCCGTGGGAACCATGCACCACCTTCCGTGTGTAACAGCTGCTGGGGGCTGTCCCACTGTCCCTGAGCACAGCAGTCCTCGCACTACCTTCCAGCAGTCTCACAGAAGAACGAGGCAAACCCGCCGAGAATAATGGGAGCCCCTAGTGGGAGACATTCGGGAGCGAGGGCACAATCAAAGACGCAGCAAAGGGAGACAGAAATAGCCCAGGGCAGGCAGTACCGGTGACTTCAGCCACAGGGAGGGTCTCTGTCCTGTTCCAGACAGCCTTCTTTGCAACATCCAGGTCCCAAGACATCATGCCAAGTTAGGAGGCAGAAATCGCTTCCCTCTCCACGCGGTGAAGACTAGTGAAACCGTGTCCACAGATGTACCATCAGAGAGCATATTGTTTTATCTTTGGAATTTACATTTTCAAAATGTGCGCATGGGACTGTGAGTGAATGTGGGCAGGGGAAAATTGAAATAATAAATCAGGCTGTTCAAGGTTGAGAGTGGGCAGAAATATAATCTTTTAAAATTGAAGATATGCTTAAGCTAATATAAACAGAAAAATAATAAAGGAGAAGGAATTGTGTCCAGAATACATAATCAGCACAAGACATCAAAAGTCTGCTCATCTGTTTCAGTTGTGTGTCTTGTTTACAGATCGTACTTTTCCAAAGACACGTTTGGGGCGAGAGATCTTAAGTATTTCTGACTAGAACTTAGGAGCAACTCATCTAACATGGGTGGGGCAAAAGTAGGCTTACAGTTGTTTGTATGGAAAAGAGCACAATAATGAATAAATAACAATAATACAAGAATACACGGTGTTTCCTGGACTTATAACTGTAAACCGACTCTGGCCCAGCCTGTGTGTGTCAGCATTTGAAATTTTACTCACAGACCTTGTGGGCGGCTTTTAATCCAAGAGCAAGTTATTGATGCAGTAAAAATTACAGCCCTTCATTGTGCAACAGCCCCCTCACCTACGGGGTGCATGTTTCAAGAATCCCAGTGGATGCCTGAAACTGAATATATTGCCCAACCCAAATGCACCCAAACAGTACTGAGACCAAATGGATGGATGGTGTGTATCCTGTTCACCGATGGAGCCGGACAAAACCCAGATGACAATCATCTGTACGTGTGGCCCCTAAAAGCACACTGAAATGAATTAGTTCTTTTTTTCTTAAAACAACATTGCTAATAAGTAAAAATAACAAAAGATCCCCAAAATACTCAGTATGGATTTTCTCTGCTCTTTATGAAAAAATACTCTTTTCTCTGCATTTTCCTAGCAAAACATTATCTTAAAATATATGTGAGGAAAGATCAGATGGTTTAGTCCTGCATTTGCTATTAAATGTGTTCTAGGAGTTACTTTCCCTTCTGTTTTGGTAAAACAACAAAAAGTGTAGATGTTGGCATTTGCTGTAGTGCCTTCTCATGGGTCCTCTTACAGGTCGAAGTGTGTGTGTCCAAGGCCTCTTTTTTTCTGTGAGGCATAACACTGAAGAAAGATATAAACTGATGCACTGGATGAAAAGAGATTTACAAAGTCCAGAATGGTCACAAAAAGGATGGTTCATAACCTACTGCACCAAATTTCCTTTACTGCCCGTGTCATAAACCACAAAGAGAGGGACATTCCTCCAAAGACCTCGGTAGTGTCAGAGACTCTGAGGGAAACAGAAAATAAAAGCACACGAAATACTTCATCCCCTTTGCGCTGGAACAGTGCTGCCGTTAGGTGCAGAGAGGAAGTCTGGACGCTTTAGCCTAGGCAGAGTGAGGTGAGTGTGGCCGGACCCACGGGAAGGGGCACGTTCACACAGGGCACACACATGCACCGCCCTCAAAATACGTAAGAGTATGAACAGCAGGGCAATGCCCCTTTCACAGGGGAAAAAAATGTCGACACCCAGATCTACTCTGCCTATCTTCTTCCTTTCCTAAATGTCAGCCATCTACTTTTCTAAATGTTGTTTCCATTTACTGTATTGCATTTTGGGAAGTTTTATTGACATTTGTGATTCATATTCCCCAAAAGAATCTTTGTTTTAAAAAATCTTAGCGTAATAGTAGAACCAAAAAGCACGAACTTTCAAATGCTTAAATTTTTACCCGTTAGAAGCAACAAAGACTCTTAGGTCAATGACCGAAAATTTTCATTTGCATACTAACTCCAAAACATAGCCGAGGGGCTGTCCGAGAAATACAGAAGTGGGCAGAACCGTCTACTTTGGGCTGCTAGGGAAGCTTTGGAGAGAATGGCAAACTCGAAAAGTCTTTTCAGTGAGCTTCGAGACTTTTTCATTGTACTTTGAAGAGTTAGGCAATGAGTTAATACGTTGGAAATTTCAAAACACACTTCAGAATGCCTCCCAATGCACGTCCTACAGTGACTATAACCCCGCAGCACATGGTGCCTGCTTCCTGTACACCAGTGCTGGTGCAAGCTAAGTTGTTCTGGGAAGAGACATGAACAAAACTAAGGTTTTTCAGAAAATTATTGCCCCCACACAGATACTCGTTGAGTGCCTCAGGTGCCATGTGGAAAAGAGAAACATTTCCTACCCTCATAGGGTTTACATTGTTGTGGGAACACATGTATTTACAGGAACATGTATACAAACTTATATTTATGCAAACCCACAGCTGTAATCTGTGGGGGAGGGCGGCAGGGGGCAGAGCAGACCTGGTCGTGGGGTGTTTGAGATGGAATCTGAGAGTGTGCCGGAGGCACATGAGTGAGTGTGTGTCGAGGAGGGGATAAAACCTGGAAAACTTTCAGAGGAGGTGTGTTGGGAAAGTAAGTTTGGGGCTGTGGCAGGGAAGGGGGCAAGAAAAGAGACAGGGGAACCCTACAACAACCGTCGCCTGGCTGCCACCGGGGGCTTGCCAAGGTTGCGGGGGCGCGGGGGTGCTGAACCGAGGCATTAGCTGATCAGTCCCTGCTGTGCACACGGGGGACCTGTCCACAGAGTACTGCAGCTGAATTATTTTATTTTATATTTTAATTACGTTAAGATTAATTGAATTATTCTTGTACTCCTCAGCCACCCTATTCAGCGTGCGTTTGAGAAAGACAACAGTAGAGACAGGGTGCACAGCGAGAGGCCGTTGAGTGGGGACTGTTCAGCTTTTGATGAGCTGTTATTATGATCTATTGAATCATATTACCTGATAATTAAATAAAAACAAAAAAAGTATTTATTGAAAACCATTAAGTTCTTGCATTGTTCAGCAGGCTCTTCTGATGAAATACACATTGTCCTCTGAGCAGGCTCAGAATAAACATTTCACTTTTTGAGTGCTAAACTGTGATGCTCACAACAAAAACCGTTTTCTTGTCATGGTCTAAGACAGGGATCCCCAACCTCCGGGCCGTGGACTGTGCCAGTCTGGGCCTGTTAGGAGCCGGGCCACACAGCAGGAGGTGACTTTGAATGTGATGTGTTTGAATCATCCCAAAACCATCCCCAACCACCGCCCCGGGCTGTGGAAATACTGTCTTCCACGAAACCAGTCCCTGGTGCCAAACAGGTTGGGGACCGCTGGTCTATCTCTGCTATTCCGTACCGATCAGCCACGTGTACACGGCACGCCGTGGTGTCCAGTGAATTTCTCACACTTTCAAAAATAAATACTTGAGGTTTTTTTTTCAAAAATCAGTTGTCTATGTGTATGTTATTTTTTCTTCTACAGCCTTTTTTAATTTTCTCGTTTCCGTTCTGTCAGTGAAAACCATGAGAAATTTGATTGCACAGAATCTGCAAGCAGGGCCTTCTCTGATCTGTGCAAATGTGGGTGGGTCTTCACTGGTTCTCAGTGGCAAATAAACAGGGGTCTGCACAATGACCCTGAGTCTACGGGATGGGCCACTCACTTACTTTAAAAATCTTTCTTTGTTTCCAGTTTTCACAATCAATGGCACAAACCTCCTAAATAATCTATTCCACAGTTATTATTGTTACAAAACTACAATATATCCCCTATTTAGTTTTCAAGTCACTATTTTCATCCAACACACACACCGGTTACAGGTTTCATCTTACGTTTTCTTTTCTTCTGAAACCACTTCTTCCCTCATCTACCTGAATGAACCTCCTTCAATTCAGCATAACTCCTGGTCCAGGCCGTGCCTGACTCCCATGCGGGGAATGATCCCACTTCCTCTGTGTCAGCATGGCCATGGCTTACCTGCTGGCGTCACTGTGGCCTCGGAATACCAGGTTAATTCAGATGCGTCTCTACCCACCTCGTCAGACGGGCACGGTATAAATAGTGTTCTCAAAGTGCAGACACTTTAATTCACATTGGTTAAAGTCATTGTTTTTAAAGTGTTTTAAAGTGTTTCATATATCAAGTAGAAATTGGCTCTGCGATTTCTTTAATGGTATCCAAGTTATCACCTCTAGCACTTTGAAAACTGTGTCTCATATCACGCCTTAAATATTTGAAAATATCTATCATGATGTGATAGGCAAAAAAAAGGACTCCAGTAAGTTATTCTTCAAGAAAATTACATGATAAAAACTATCCCTTAGGAAGAGAGATTTGGCAGCCGTGGTATGTGGAGCACGTCAAAGCCAGGACACAGCCAAAAACAGATGAACTAGCCGGAGACTCTTAAAGGCACACAGGACTGAGGTCATGGTGGCCTGGGCGACGGTCCTGATTTTGGAAACGGAGAAAATATATTAAGGCATAAATACGACCAAGAGTTGCGGGCTATTTTATGTCTCAGGTAAAGAAGAATCAGGGAACAAAAGTAAGGTCACAACATTGGCAACCAGAAGTGAAGGTCTGACAGACATGGGGAAGTCTGGAATAGAAGAGTGAATCCTCCTGAGTTTTAAACATCTGAATTACTAAGAAGTCTCATAAAAGAGACAAGTCCTGGGTCTTAGACTTGGACATCCTTAGCCAGTATGATAGTTTAAAGCCAAGAGGTTATAGAAGAAGGAGAAGACCTACCAGAGCTTTGAGAGTTCGGCACCATGAGGGTCTTAGAGATAAATGCAAAGTTTGCAAGGGGGAAGCTAGTTGTCTGTGACTTTGGAGGTAAATTATAAGGGTCACCAACAAATACACAACTCAGTCAGGTGGGGCAGAAACTCTCTTGTTCAAAGTTCTTGAAGTGCAGTTTTCACCGTTTTTGACATCCTTCTGGACTAAATAAGTACCTCGCAGAGTCTGTGAAAACTTAAAGGAGGTACCAGGAATTTAAGAGTTGGCACCAGCTACTTAAAGGAGTTTATATGCACCTGAGACGATGAAATGAACATCAAAGAGACAAACAGGAAGGGTAATTAAAAATCTGTTCTGTTGGCCAGTAAGCATACGGAAAAGTGCTAACCATGATCCATCATTCAGGAAATGTCCGTCAGAACCACAATACGGTGTCAGAATAAACAGGTAATAAATAACTTGGTGAGGACGTGGAGAGACTAAAACAATTTCTGGGAGTGTAAAACAGGGTGGCTGCTATGGAAAGCTGCACGGCAGTTCCTCAAAAATTAAAATAGAATTAGCGTAAGGGACAGGGACTCTGTTTTTGGGTGTGTGCCCAAAAGAATCAAAGGCAGAATCGCAAAGAGATATTTGCGCGTTCGTGTGCATAGCAACATTAGCCACAACAGCCAAGAGGAGGACACAGCCCGAATGACCTTCTCCAGATGGAGGGATAAGCAAAATCTTATTAAACATAACCTGCATTTAATGGAATACACAGAACGTTAGCAGCTTTTAAAAGGAGGGGAATCCTGGCAGATGCCGTAACGTGGATAAACCTGGAGGAGGCTGCGCTAAGTGAAGTAAGCCAGTCACAAAAAGACAGATGCTGTATTGTCCACTTACATAAAGTTATGTAAAGAAGTCACATTAATAGAAACAGAAAGCAGATTGGCTATTGACAGGGTCTGGGGGCAAAAACGGAGAGCTGTGTAACGAATATAGAGTTTCGGCTTTTCAAGATGAGAAAACTCTGGGGGTGAATGGTGTGGCAATGGTTGCCCGACAGTGTGGACGTGCTTAATGCTACTGGGCTGTGCGCTTAAAAATAGTTAAGATGGTACATTCTGTGTTATGTATATTTTACCAGAGCTGGAAAAAAAATCCAGTCACAAATAAATAGATAAATAACTATAGTAACTAATTAATTAAAAGGTGGAGAAAAAGCAAGGGAAAAAAAATGTGGTAGTGAGTAAAAGTGGAAGTAAAAATTGAAGAGTAAAATAACCAGAATATATACCTGGAGGGAAAAAGCCTATGTGATCAACGAAATTGGGAAAACTTAAATATCTGAATGAATTTGAGGAAATGAGTATTTTTAAGGTAAACTGGCAGTAACAAAGATATATGGAGAAAAGTATTTACAGGTTTTAGATGGGAATGATGCTCACTGATACATTTTCATACTGAGGTTCATATGTAAGACCACTGGTAAGGTCTCCATTTACTTAGATTTTTAAATGACTTTCATTAAAGTCTTAAAATCTTTTGCACTCTGATCTTACAAATCTGCTAAAATATGTGATCCTAATAATTTCTTTCATTGCTACTTAAATGGTAAGTTTTTTAAATTACAGGTTTAAAATTATTGCTGAAGTACAGAATTACAAATTTATATTTGTCGCTTGATTGCTACACCCTCTTATATTTCTAATAATCAGTGTATAATCCTTTGGATTTTCAATGTAGGCAATTATATAATTTAAGAGTAACAACAGTTTGATTTCTTCCTTTATAGTCCTGAAACTCTCGATGTGTTTTTATATCTCTTTATTGCCCTGGCATGGAACTCTAGCATAAGGTTGTTCAGAAAAGGTGACAGTGGGTATCTATTTTATTCTGATTTGAAGGAAAAGACCATGTTTCTCGACTATGAATAATGTCTCCTATAGAATTTCAGCAGACACACTTTTAGACACACTTTATACAGCAAGCCTGACATAACTTCTCACTTTAAGGACACTTCTGTCCCTGGTTCGCCAAATGTCTTCATCACACATGTGTAAAATTTATCAAATGCCTTTTCTGCCCCTATTGGGACAATCATATGACTTCCGTGTGCGGCCTTAACCTGTAAATGTGGCAAATGGTAATAGTTTTCTAATAGTAAACCTCCTTGTATTTGTGGGGGATTATCTCAATTTTGTCCTAATATTTCGTACCCCATTGCATTTGAATTGCACATGATTTGTTCAGGATTTTTGCATGAACTTCATCCGTGATAATGATCTGAGATTTTCCCTTTTCATACTATTCATATCTATTTTGATATCAAAGTTATCTTGACCTCATAGATTGATATTTCTTTTTCAATTCTTTAGAAGTATTTGTATAAAATTGCAATCACCTGTAACTTCAATATTTGGTAAAATTTACCTAGAAAATTATTTAGGTGTGTTTTTTTCTTTGTGAAAAAAATGTTCAACCATTGCTTCTTTAATGTTGAAGTGCGATCTGACATGTTCACAGTGCCAGAGCTGATGAACTCTGCATTAACTAATATAATAATGTTGAAATGTACACACATATATATTCCCAATAATTATTTAAAGTACTATTGCAGTATGGTTAGGTTATGTATAAACTTACAGTTTACCCAAATATTTCCATTAATTTATTGTTAATTATGATCTCTAAGTGAATGGTTGAACTGGGTGGTATTTGCAGCTGTCTTTCAAAGAAAGATTTTGTTAATTAAGATGTAAGATGGTTAATTTAAGGCTCATGTAACTTATAAGATTTAGAAACCTATCATTTAAAATAATACTTTCAACTTGATTAAAAATACAACAGCTACACAGTAGGAATAAAAAATCAATCATTCTCAATCTAGTAAACCTATATAATTTTTCAAATAAACATGCACTTTTTTTTTTAGTAAAATTCCCTTTAAAGCACATTACTTGATTTAAGGGAAAAATGACATCATTTTTGTGGTAATGCTTGTCATTTTAAAAAATAGCTAAGAACTTTGGGGAAGAGAATACAGACAGTGCTTCGCACGCAGCGGCAATGAAGACAGGTGGCCACGCGGTGCGAAGCGCTGTCCTCCGACGTGGGAGGCTAAGGGGCAGCACAGGCCAGTGGTCCCGGCCTGTGTGCCCTGTGGGCTGCACGCAGCAGGGGCGCAGCGATGCAAACGAAACACCTGCGCGACCGCCACACTGGATACTTAGCTGAGTGTCTCCTGAGCTTTCTGATGAAACAGGAGCGTTCCCAGAGAACAGGCCTACAGACAGTTTAACCTAAAAGAATGGCTCCAGCACATACAAATAATAAATGAAGCTGTTACTCTTTGGGGTGATTTTTAACCGCCTTTAGAGGTGGGCGCTGTCTCCGCCTCTAAGATGCTGATGGGTCGCTCCCTCAGCAGTGCATGTGAACCAGTGTCAATCTTCCGGGGGTTTCCCTGCTCCTACCTCATGCCCTGTCCCCAGTCTTGGCTCACTGCAGCCTGCAACATTTCCCAACCATCCCGGTTGTGTGCAGTGAGGGCCTCTCCGTCCGCATCAGCACCGACGATGACGTTCGGTCTCCGTCTGCCATTGCTCCCAGTCCCGTCTTTGGAGAGCAGACTTCATAAACCCTATTTCTGTCACTCATGCTATTTCTGCACTTAATTGCTCATTGCTCCGGCCAGGCTCAAAGTGAGACTATCCTTCAACGTGTGCTGGAAAAATAAAAACTGTCAAAAATAAAACGTCTGTAAATATCTGTCGGTGACTGCCGGGGTCATGACATATCTTAGCATTTCTTGTGTGTAGAAGATGAGCTGTCCTTGGTCATGGCACCACCTGGAAGAGTCTGCGCCTCTAACAAGTCTCTTCAGCATCACGCCTGAGCCCCGACCATCCTTTACAACCTCGGTACAGGAGAGGCCTGAGCTTCATGCTCCTCACAGGCTGTCTATAACGGTCAACAGGGTTCACAAACTGTTTGCAGGGCCCCAAACCCAGGGGTGCACAAAAGAAGGTTTACAGTTTTGAATAAACAAAACATAGAATTATTCTTGTATTATTTATTAATTAGTGTATTATTTATTTGTTACAACTGTAAACCTACTTTTGCCCACCCCACTTATCATGTGAGATAAAATATTAGAGACCTTTCAATTTATAGATTTAGAAAAAAGCTTTTTTTTCACCCAGATCTGAAACTGGAAGATCCCTGGGAGCATGACATCTTCCGAACATTGTAAATCCTGGAAGATTTTAATTGTATACAATCTGCAGAAAATAATGTCTCCAAAATATGTTTTATACAAGATAATGGGCAAATAGACTCCTCTAATATTAACGTATACGAAGTAGATTTGTATAGCCTCAGTTTCTTTAAATATCTTGTACAAACTAATATCTTATAATTAGCATCTATACTTTTACTATATTGGAAATAATTTGATCAAAACATAGTATAATCAAGAATGTAAATAAAAATTAATCAAAATATAAAGCTCTGTGGTGTTTTAGGGTTTTCCCTCTAAGATTAAGTTAAGCTATCATAGATAACAAAATGTAATATAAGTTACAACACAGTCCTCGGGAGGCAACATTTACTTTCCAAGCAAATTAATTAGCTAAGCCTTTTTGGGGATGAAAGTGAAACATGAGGACTGAATAACTTACACACTGGTTCCAACATCCACATGCTTTTACTTAATAATTATCAAATGGAACAATGTATATTAGTGGATCACACTTACTGGACCTCAGTGACCTTTATTTAAAAGAAATAAAAATATTTTAAAAGCTACCCAACAGGTTTACTTTTTCCAAAGTTACTAAAATTATATTTTTCTTAAATATTTTAAAATCTTAATTTTAAAATATTCTATAATATGCTTTGTATTCAATTTATATTTGAACATAGTTAATATGGACATTCCAGGAGAGGTCTGACTATGAATTTTTAAAATCTATCAGAAGCCAAAGCAGGTAGAATAAATTCAAATGAATATTCATTGTGTGCACATCAAATATTGAGATTCCTATCTTTCTTTTTGAAATTTTATCTAATTTAAATGTATAGTTTATATGCTAAAGAAACTACCAAAACAGGCCTATTGGGTGAAGGGTGTAACATAATCAGCGTTGTGACGATGGAGTGTACCTGACCTTGACCCACTGCTTGACACCCCCAGACATTACGATGTCTAGAGACAAGAAGGGCTTTTCATTCCAAACCCATACATTTCGTACTGAGTTTGAAGTGTTCCCACAAGATACAAGTAACCATCAGTAGATAGATATCTGTTGAGGTTAAAAAAAATTATAGTCCCTACAGGAAACATCTATTCAAACAGAACTGACAGGGAATATAGACTCAGATTGAATTGACGGGACTCAGTGCTCTAGGTATAAATATTCTAAAGGTACGAGACAACACAGTGGGAGGAAAGCCTCTCACTACTAATGAGTTTTGCTGAATGGTCTCCAGGCCTATGGTTTACATATAGATTTCTACATGGGCGACTCAGTCTTTCGGACAATCCAGTGGCCATTCAGACATGGGTTGTGCATTAGGGTCCATTCACAAGCACTAAACTATGAAGCACCTTTTTGTGAAACACCTGCCATCAACGTGACTGACATGAAACCTTCATCGTTGGTGCTATCACCTGAGATGCAAAGGGGATGTCTTATGATGGGCGGCATTTGAAGGCGCCCACCCATTCACGTTACTGAGTTAGGAACTTGAAGTGTGTCCTTGGAAAGCTTCATCTTCATTTGTTGGTGACTGGTGACAAATAATTCCTAACGAATCATAAAATTCAGCACATAAAAATTGGCAGTACTAATAAAAATGCAATAAAGTGCTCAGATTAAATATCAACCTCATTTTTAAAAAGGAATTACCAATGTTGCTACATGACACTAACTTTGTGTGCGTGCGTGAGTGCCTGCTGAGAGGTCATATGCGTGTTTGCTCATCTCTGCGCTCTGCCCTCAGTTATTTCCCCAACATCTGTATATGAATGGCCGGCACCAGAAAGAAATATTTGAGATTCTTATTGAAACAGGAAATCCGGGACCCACCCTGGCCTTAGTAACTAGGACTGCAGTGACAGGGACCAGGGATCTTGATCTTTAAAAAGCTACCCCGCTGCAGGGAATGGTTGGTTGTCCCACATCAAAATCACTTTCCAGGAGAAGAGGATGTGGCATCAATGAAAATGTTACCTTTCCCACCCCTCGGCCAAGAAGAACTATAGTGTCAAGGGTTTTTTTTTTCTTCCCTAATTTCATAAACTTATTTCTTGTACAAATTCCTACATATACCACCAGGTAAAGCATCAATTAAGAACTTATTATTTGGCATTAAAAATAAGATAAACAGAAAATACATTACATGTTCCCTAATGTCCAGGAGCTGGTGGTTTAACGGTTTAGTTTTAAGCACCAATTACCAATTACAATAAGATGTGATAAGTGTTATAACAGAAGCGCCAATGACAGGTTTTACATAAAGGAAGGTTGTTACAAAAAAACAAGGGAGGGGAGAAAAGGTGATATTTCCATTTGTAACTAAAGATGCCACTGTTGTCTGCGGTAGGTCGGTACATCATGTGCTGTCTACAGTTGAGAGAGTCGATGTCATTTTCTGATTTAAATAGTGATCTAATTCATTCATTTTGCATAAAAAACAGGCTACAGAGTAGCCCTAATTCATCTGTAGTCAATTTCATTTTTATAAACCATCTTTTTACAATAAGCGCGTTTTCCGGATTTCGGATTTTTATGTATTTTAAACGCGGGGCACACCGGAGAGCCAACTCGGGCGGAGCACGCGGTTTCCCTCCGCGAAGGAGCCCCGAGGCGCCCGGGCTGTAACGACCACGCGAGCCTGAGGCGGCTGCCGGCAGAGACACGGCGGGCTGGGAGCAGCGATAGTCGCCGCTGCTGGACACAGGTCTGGTTTCCCGTGTTTTCGCTTTGTCTCCCGTTGTGCTTTTGGAGCTGACATGCGTGGGCCCGCCGGCCCATCGCTTAGGGAATTCAGAGAACCTTAATGTGAAGATCCCGGACAGAACCGGTCTGTGAGACGCGGATTCCCTTAGCCTTCGCCACCCTGTCTCGGCAACGGTCCCGTCTAACTTTTCTGGGTTTTCCTGTCCTTTTTCAGAAAAGAAGACCAGCGTGTCCCCTCTGACGGCAGTGCCTGCCCGTGGCTCTCGGACTGTGGTTGGGTTGGCCTGCAGGGTCCATGTCCAGGGGACCCGCCGGGCACTGTGGGCACCACCCGATGCGCTGTCTGGGTGCCTGTGAGTGGAGGCCCAGCTCCTGTCTGCCCCCCTGAAGGGACATTCCCAGAAATAGTGCCAGTCATTTGTGTAACAGAGTAATTATCAAAACATCAGTTCTATAAAATTATCAAAAAGGTATTTGTATTAACCAACCCAAGGTGATACTCAACCCTTTTCGCTCCCGACACATGCCAGGATCATCTGTGTTCCTTACAGGCTCGGGGCGCCGTGCCCACTGAGTCCCCGGAGCTAGGAGATGCCCGGCTGCCCTCAAGCCCCCGCAGAGACACTGGCCCTCGTGGGGCAGCTGACACCCAGGGAACACGGCGAACCGTGGCTTTCCCCGCAGAAAGCCGTGGTTGAACACTCAGCAGAACTGCGTGGGGCAAGCGCCTCCACTGAAAGCACCCTTCCAATCATTCTGACTTGGGCTCAAACTGGAGAAGCACTGCTGTGTGTCTCCTGCCCCGAGCCCACGGCACCCACGTAGCTGCCTGGCCACCCCACCGGCCTTTGCCGGCGCCACTGGCTGTGGCAGTCCCGGCGTGTCCCACCGATGGGGCCGGGCGAGGGCGACAGCCAGAGTAGAGCTCACTCCTCCTGCTGCGCAACAGAGACAAGGTTCCGCATTTCCTCAGGGTTCGATGCTTCCCTACGTAGCCTCATAAGCAAATAGAATCTAAATATCATTGACTTCAAATACAAATGCGTAGCTGTTTCGCGTAAGGTATGATGATAAAAGTTACAGAATAAATGCAGTAATGTGGGCGTACAAATGAGACTGGAACAAAACAAACCGCCTAAGTTTCTGTTCTGTTACCTATGGGATAATGAACTTAATGTTCCAGCAAGGATCACGTAAACACCAGGAGCCAATATTGCCAGAGCGGAGACTTGGCGAGTATGCAGATTTCACCTTGACTCAGACACTCGCCGCCCACCCGCTCCCCTGCGTCTACACATCCTGTGCACACCAAGGAGGACTCAGCCGGCTCTCCAGTGGGGGTGGCAGTCCCCAGCAGGGCTCACACTTCCGGCCGCAACCAGGTGCGTTTGGCCCAAGGGGAGCAGCCACTCCGGCAGTGTAGCCGCTCCCCACAGTCTGTGCCAGTCAAGGCAGAGCCCCGGCCAGCTAGGACGCTCAGAAGACCTGCCGGGGAGAAAGCCCTCTGATTCGCAGAAGAAATGTAGATTGATTTGCAACCATTGCCCAATATGTTGGAAATAGAAATTTGAAAATAGAATAATGCACATAAACAAAATCTGGTGACTGTGTGCAAATGCCCTTCATGACAACTGGATACCACCGATCTAGAAACCTCAGGCGGGACCAGGACATCCACCCACCGGGGAAATGACCACTGCACTGCCTTCAGGGACCCTGGAGTAGGGTCTGGGACTCCGACCCCAAACCAGGTTCTGGGGCCCTCGTGAGTCTTCACAGGCAAAAAGTGTTGGCGGCAAAGGGTCAGTTTGGAATTCACTAAAAAATGACATTTTAAAGGGAATTATTCACAAATCCAAAGTTACCCTGGTTAGAAATTTCATAGAACAGTTACTTTTTACTTTTCCCTGCAGACCCCAAAATAATTTCAGAGAAGAAAAATATAGAGAGTAGAGAGCACTACTTTATCTCAATTTTCCTAGTGTTTTATATGAGAAATTGGTTATGATGTTGGTGTCTTTGTAAAATTAAAAATCTTACAAAAGATCCTCATATGAATAAAAAATGCATGGAAGAAAATTATTTCTTTTTGAAAAAGAAAGCCACTCTGTTGGCTTTCTAGAGATAAAATTAACAAAAACAAATGAAAAGTAATTGCTACATTAGGTTGTTTTGGTTTTTGTTTGTTTTTTTCCCCCTTCTTTCCCCTTCCCCTTCTCTAGAAGGGCTCATGATGCTCAATGTAAGACTTCTAAGCAAACTGCACAGGACAAATATATGCTAAGTGATCTGAAAAGACACGTGTGCCTCCCTTGCAATATGAGTGTCTTTTGATAAAGCTGGTGCGTGTGAGAAGAAGAATTTTAGTCATTTACTTGAAGCCCTCCTTTGCTTCTCTCTCCTTAGTAAGATGTTATTTTTCCATAACTGTGTGATGTCAACAGATGGTACAAGTCACGAAATTGAAGAGAAAGAATTTTTAGCATTCATTTGATATTACAGACCTGTGAGTACTTGATATTTCTTAAACCATAAAAGGGATTTCTGGAATTCTATAAGGTCTTTCATGTGCTTGAAAATCTATGCTCCTAAACAAAACAAAATTTCTTTTTGATCTATCGTGTTTAACACATATCTGTATCTATTTTATGTTTTTTATATTGCCCATAAACATTCTACATATTCACTATAAAATTTGAAAACCTGGTTTAAAAAAAACCCACCTATTTGACGCCTCTATACTGATATTGTAATTTTTTGAAACATTTCCCATTGTCACCGCCAATTTAAAGGTTAACACAGTTGGTCCTCGTCCACCTATTTTAAACCACAATTAATGAATTTGGCGACTGATGAACTTTTTTAAAAAGATGTAAATCTATAATAAAGGTACATGAAGGTCAAAAGTATTTAGGGAGAAATGCAATAGATATTGAAGACACTGAGGCTTTCAGAGCCAAGCACACCACAGCCAGAAATACTCCCATACTTAATTTATAAACTCTTGAAATGAATCGAAGTTCTGACAGCTCCTTAAGCAGGGCTGTTCTCTGAGCTCCACTACAGTAATAATAAGCTCTCCGAGTGTGGGGTCCATGTGAATCAGCCTTCCTCTTTTTGTGAGTTACCATGGAGTTTTTAAGAATAATAGACCTAATTAGATTTAGTGACTCAATAAATAAATGAAACTTTTTATAAGCCATCAGTAATTATCCCCCTTTTAAAACGAAGAGTGAAATAAGCAGCGCTTTCATGCAGAAAATATATCCCATGCTCTTGACAAGGATCTGAAAAATGCATGTCCTGTAGTCAAAGAAAGTAGATAATTTATTGATTTCTCATCCACTCAATAAAGAGAAAAGAACATTTTTAGAAAAAAGAATATGAAGAGATGTACTTTGCTTCCTTCAGTCTTGTGAAAATTACAAAATTAAAAATAAGAAAACTGTGAAGTCCTAATTGCATGTTTTATGTTACACAGCACATACCACACCACACGGAACACGCTTTTATGTGGAGAACAGTCCTGGCCATGCTTAGCTTTGCATTTGTCTTGGTTTCTATGGCAGCATTTCCAAATGCGGTCTGTGCAACGAGTGCCACAAATTAACAGTTGTATATTTTTTTGAAAAAATTCTGAAGCCATAGAGTTAGCAAAGCTAAATGAAAATATAATTGGTCTTTATTGCAGGACTTCTTGGGGCCTTGTTACTCAGCATTTATAAGGACACAATGCCACCAAGATATCTCATTTGTTCTATTTTTAAAAATATCCAGAATTGAACCAAGTGTCACTTTCTTCACAGTGACCACACCGATCCAAGGCGTCGTTACCACTTGCCGATCTAACTGCTACAGGCTTCCAGCGGGTTCCTTTTTGCCTCCCTCGTCCCCTTAGGTGATGATCTGGTCTCAGCACTGCAGCCATCTTGTCTACCTATTGGAAACCCTCCAGTGGATTCTCTGTTATCTAAACGTCAGAACCCTAAACCCTGCTTCGGACACCTGCGGGCGGCCTTTGTCTAGACAGCTGCTTCTCCCTAGAATGCTTACTCCTGGGTATCCACAGCCCTGAATATGTAACCCTGTAAGTCTCATTGGAACAGTGTTTCAAAGAGACGGCCTGCCTGCCTCATCAGGATTTCAGGGATCGTCCCCTCCCCTGCTCTCCATTCTCCTTCCTAAATAGCACTCCTTATCCTCTAAAATACTGACGTAGTCTCACGTGTCATGTGCCGCTGTTGACGATCTCTGACACCCCACCAAAACACAAGCTCAGGCACGCAAACATATCCCACCCACTTACCCAGAACTGTGCCAGACACAGCCGTGACTCCAAAAGCAATTGCAGAATAATCGATACATTTTTAGGAGGAATATACTGCATTAACATTTCTGAAATGTGTTAGGTCCCTAAAGTTCTTTTTCCTTTTTTTCTAGAGACTGGTGTCTCGGGACCTTTGGATCTGGCACGCTCAATGGAAAAAGCTCCACAGGAAAGCCGCCGGAAGCACGGATGAGACTGAATATGACACTGGCTTGGTTTTTCATGTCCCTAACCTGCAGACAGGTGTGTTTAACGTTCTGGCATCTTACTTAGAGCAGAATAAAGAGCTCTCACTTTGCACATTTGAGGGGGCTGGTAGGCTATCTAGCCATTCTACCACTGCTGAAAGCTACCTTTAAGTGACATGTGCCAGGGATAAATACTTGCAAAGTACCAATCTAAGCTGACCTTCTCACTGATAATTCTTCAAAGAACAAGACAGAATTAAATGTTTGTTAGAGGATTTCCTGCAATCTTCATACAGAAGAGATAGAAAAATGGCAATACATGTATAAAGTATTGATTTGTTTAGTTCATTACTTTCCAAAGAATTAAGTGATATGTTTCTTCACTTGCCTCCCTGTGAAGAAGCTTCTCATATAAGAATGGCTGATCATCCATTATAAAATAAAATTATTTTATCAAATAAATATGTTGACATTGATCTATGTTATATAGTAATAAAAGCTTATTTTAAAAGATAGCTCAAATCCTGAAATACAACTATTCCTAATTCATTTGTCTCTTTCTTCTGATTTAACTCTACATTCCTAAATAAAGCACTTCGCCTCCTTTTATGTACTGACTTCCTAGCATGACAGATGAGCATTTATCTCTGTTACAGATGTTTCCCTCACTTCTCACCATCCAAAGCAATACCCACACTTTTTGGTAAAAGTAAATTCAGTGTTTATCTCCTTATGGCTAGAAAGGACAATGAGCACAAAGACAGTATGATTCCTTTCCACTCTTGTACAACTTTTTAAATGCCCTGAATTAATAAAGGCCTTATTTTTGAGGGCACAATCTTCTACATTCCTAGGACCTCTTCTCCCGACACCTCCATAGTTCTGTAAAACCTTCAAAGTACTCGTTTCAACATCATCGCTTTCCTCCAGGAATCGACCAGTACTGTTTTCCACTGACGAGCCCCTCTGAGCGCCTCCAGGGGGCTCCTGCAGCCTGGACTCACGGCCTCACGCCTCCCCCAGGGTCTCGGTTCGTGAAACGCCCTCCTCCAGCCCGCGTCCTCTCACAGCGGGCGGGGTCCTCCAACAGCTCTCTGTCCCACGCGGTCCGCGCGCCTTGGGCTGGCTGGAGAGCCCTTTCCCGGTCGAGCTCCGGAGGCGATGCTCAGGGCGCGTGGCGCACCCTCTCTTGCCACGACAAAGCCAGCGCCCCTGTGACTCCCAAACCCTGGATCTGCCTATTTTTTTTTCATAAACTTGTAACTTTTCTTGGTTTTCCTTTTTATGTTTTTGGAAATTTTATCATAATCTGTTTCTATTTGGCTGCGATTTTTTTGTTGTTGTTATCTGAGACAATTTTCAATCTGGTGTTTTCTGTCACTTAATTCTAAGATGTTTGGTGTCACTTATGTCATTAACACAGTCGAGCTAATGTCCTGCTATTCCCTAGTGTCCATTTCATAGTTTCCTTGAAAATTTTCACTATCTTTTTACCCCCTGAGAGCGTCCTTGGGTTTTCGTTTTCCGGTCTCTGGGGTGCTTTACCCAGCGACGCCATTTCTGCTTGTCAGTAGCTATTCCTCACTCCGATCATCCATTTTACTGCATCCAGTCCTGGTCCACCGGTACAAGACTATTAACCTTGAGATTAAGAATTACACTGGAAGTTTTCTCCTGTTTATTCCATTATATTTGTTTTCTTTGTGAGCTTTGTTTCATTTTTGCCTTTGTAACTGAAGTATTTTACAATTATCCAGGGAAACAAATACGATAAAAATGTGAAGTTCACTTTCAGTTTCTCGAGGGTGGAGAGCCACCTCCGATGGGCTCACTGCAAGGCAGGCAGAGCTCTGGGGGCTGATGAAGTGCCCCGCGCATCTCCCACCTGGGGCTGGAAGATAGGAGCGGGGTGTGGAGGAAAGGGTGAGGGGCTCGTTGTGCAGGCGCTGGAAGGCTGGATGCCCATGTTCTAGAGTTAAGACAGAGAAAAAGGACAAGGATTCCACTATTTAATATGAATGACATCACTTGATCTTCTCTGTGTGGTCCTCGGCTGCATTTAGTGTCCCAAATCCAGAGGCACAGCCGTTTAATTTCTATGGAAAATAAACCTGCGCGCTCCCGGGACACAGGGCAGGGTGAGCATTGTGGGCAGAACGCGCGTGGCCGAGCTCCGTGTCCAGCCGCCCCCCGCCCCAGCCTTCTTTAGCGCCCAGGCCCAGCTGCCGGGCGTCTCCAGGCCTGTGCAGGGTCTCGGGCTGTGTCCCCTGGGGTCGCCACCTGCAAGACGGCCAGCGCCCTCCCTGCGTGGCTAAGTCAGCAATGAGCCTCCCTTCACTGTCCACCTTCCAGAAACATACCTGCCCCCTCATACGCTCTTTAGCCTATTTGCCCTTGTGAGTTTTTGCATTTTTTATTATCTTTTATTTACTATAAATTAGTGGTCTCGGGCGAGAGTTACCGTGTATAGTGTGTGTTTGTGTTGAAGCTGCTTTGTGTGGCCAGAGGTGTAAAAAAACAATCCTAACAATTCTTGGACCATAGTGTCTTAATACGCAACTAAATTCCTTTTGATCACTTAAAAAATAACACAATTTGCATGGCAATCTCCAAACAATGAGAAATCTAATCATTGAACTTGCCATTAATTACAGGGGTCGATCCCCAGGAGTGGGAACTACGAACTCAGAAGATTATAGTAGCATCTCCATTTTCCAGTTCCTATTACATGCCTTATACTCTCAAGTTTCTAAAATAAACAGAATGAGTGAGTGTGTACTGAATACTCTATAACTTAGAGGTGGTCAGATCCTAGGTGACATATGTGAAGAACATAAAATTTAGTATTACTTTTGGCCCCAAAGCCAAGGTAAGAAAAATAAAAAAAGAAACTCTCTTTGTCTTTCCATCAGACAAAAAAACAGATTGCACCCTCCATCATGCCTCCAACACCTGTTCTGTGCCCGGCACAGGCGTGTGGCCCGCACCAGTGTCATCTGACGTGATGGTTCCCACTGTGCTTTACTGTCGGCGCGCGGGGCCTGGGGACCAGGAGACCAGGATTTTCATCACCTTAGATGTGACAGTTCCTCTCAGTCCCTCTTCACACCATTTTGGGTTGTTTCTTCACCTCGAAATCTGTCTTCCACAATATGCATTTTGTTTTACTTCAAATATATTTCAATGGCCTCCAAATATCTATTGTAGGCAAGCAGACAGTAACACTCCATATGAACTCATACACACTCATATATACTCCTGCTTTCGGGTACAAGCGAATGTATCTACATAATACACAGAAAGTCATGAGCTACGAATCGGACTTACAAATATAAAATGTCTCTGAAGAAAGGATTTCAAAAATATTTCACGTTAAATGATGCCACCTCGGTAAATACTAGCTGGCACTGACCAGGTGCCTGCAGTATGTCAATCCGAGTCACACATGATCTACACACATAACTTCGATCTGAGCCAAATCTATCTATTCAAAGCAATTGAAACATAACCCACCTATTTAACCGTTTTGGCGATTTGCCCAAATAATTTATTTGGCAAACACATAGATGACTTGTTTGAGGGAAAACACAGAGCATTCAGAGGCACGAGGATGCTCTATCTGCTCCGCAACACACGGGGTCCTGCCAAGCTATTTAATTTATTTGAGACTCCATTTTTTTGTTTTTCATTTATAAATGAGGGAATTGGGTTCATCCCTGGAGTTTACTGAAATTCACTTCCATTATCTGTATAAATGGAATGAAACACATGCTCTAAGTTTTCCCATAAGGTTGTCTGGAGGCTCGAATAACATAATAGAAGTAAATGTACTTTTTAATGTTTATAGTGATTTACAAATAGTTATTTAGGAAGAAAAAATATCCAGATTTAAATCTAGTTTTTATGAATTTTCAGAGAAAATTTGGGACGGAAATGATTGCATTCTCCCGTTTACTAGACAACAGAGAGGGTGGAGGGCGTGGGGCAAAAGCAGGGTTACAGCTGTTCCTACAGGAAAGAGCACAATAATAGGTACGCAGGGTTAGAATACAGAGTGGACTCTGTGTTTCACGCTCTCCCAGCTGTAAACGTGCCTGTCCCCGCCTCGTATACATTTACAGACATGGAGGCAACAGGCACTCGGAGGACGACCCCTCAGAACCCACGCACGTCACCCCCCTCCCCAGCCATGGGGCCTGGGACGCCAGGCAGGCCGATGGGCGCTTCATGACGGTTCAAGTGTCTCTAACTGAACATCAGCGACGGCGACCAAAAGCAGAACCGAAGGGTTTCAAACGATCTCCTTGTATTGGACGAAGCTTATCTATTAAGCTAATGAAAACTACAGGGACTCTCATGGCCAGACCCCAGTGGGACACACCCCAAGGCACAGAGGCCGGACACCTGAAGTCACAGCCCTTAGGGCCCAGCCCGGAGAAGTTCAAGGGAGGTCCCACACTGACATGTCACGTGTGCTTGGGATTGAGAAACAGAGTCTTACATTCACTCTGTAGAAACATAACAGCTGGGAAAAGCAAGTAAAATATATATCCTTAGCAAAAATGTGTAATTAAGGTCCCACACATTATCCTTGTAAGGACTTACATTTAGACGAAAAACTAAAAGGAGCTATAGAATTGGATTTAATGCATGCCTTGATTAAAAATAACTCAGAAATACTGACACTGTAAAAAACCCAAGGAATTTATGGGACACTGTCAATATGCCCTTCAAATTATTGCAGTCGATTATGTAAGAGCATTTTTCCCTAATTCACAAGCAGTTTAAAAAAATTTTTTAAAAAAGAAATCTCAGTCACTCAGGCATTGGCAACGTACGGCGCAAATTCCTTTGAGAATTTGTTGCTTTTTACAAATTAATATTTTATTGTATGTCATTTTTATTTGTACTTCTGAGGTTCTTGCATGGAGAGAAATTGACCAAGCATCTCTGCTTTCTCCAGGGGGTAAAGGCTAGTTCAATAAATCATTGATTAGAAATAACTGAGTAGGTAAACCTATCTTCCAAAAAAATTTGGGGCATCAAAGAAAGAGACTCCTTGTACTCAAGGAATAATTTTAAAGACTAAGAATGGTTACTTCTCATTTGTTTGCAAATAAAGAGCACAGCTGTAAGAGAAGAATCAAAGATAAAATATACTTAGATTAAGTTTATCAATTTTTTCTGTTTCCTTCAGCCTTTTTAATTATCTTTAAATTATCCTCCTCTGAACAATTAGTCATGAGATCATCCAGCTATTCTGGGAACACAAGGATACTCTCCATTATGATAAAGCCATTGTGGCTATAACCCATGTTGATAAATAGGTTCTACTAAAATTTTATTATTTTATGCCTGATTATAAGCTTAAATCATGCCAGGGAATGCACTAGGTGCTCTATATACACTCTGTCATAAAATTATTGCTCTATCACTGTGTTTAAGTCACAAAACACTGCCTTCCCCCACAGCAACTTGAAAATCCCTATTAAATATCTGTAGTTCTAACAGAATTTAATATATAATGGTGCCCATGTCTCGAATCTATGGTCAAGCCTTCAAGGACTTTATGCTGCAGTTTCAATGAGCAAGTGTCTTGGATACTTTTCACACTCGACTATTACCAATAATAAGGCCGTGCCATCGCATTAACGCGGCATCGGGCGGTCAGTGAGGAGACCCCTCTGGCCACTGCCGGACCCACGCCGCTGGAGGCGCTAGAGTCCAACAGCAGGTGGCCAGGCCGAAGGCATAAAAGGGAGAAGTCGCAGCATCAAACCTCCGGAGACACGCGCATGCCCGCTGGATGGGACAGCAGACGGGAGAGCAGAGCATTCTAAACTTCCCAGAATAATGGAAAACGATGCATTTTCCTCACATAAAGGCAACAGGGAGCTATAACATGGCCAGAGATTCAAAATGGCATAGTTTCCTGTAATTGGATCTGACCAATAAGCCACGCCAGCCAAGTTAGAGCTCTTAGGGTTGCTGAGAACCGGAATTCGTCGCATGATGAATTTCTACTCAAATATGAAAGAGGGCAGGTGATTCTCATAAAACAGGAAAATGCAAATTCCATATTTTTATAATAAGATTATATAAGTACAAATTTTTATATTGCACAGAATGTGATATAAAGGAACGTAAAATTCAAAAACTTAACTTTCAGGTGAACTCCTATAAAAAGACTAAGATGAAGGGGGCCCAGTGAATCCATTTTTTTACAATGCGGAGACTCAACGAACGCTCGCGTCCCCTTTCGCCCCGGAAGGCCCTTTCACCGCGGCGCGCTTCCTTGGCCCCGCAAGTCTTCCCCTTGCCCACTAATCTCCGCCATGGCAGCCCGTCAAAAGCTTGCGAGCAAACCGAGTCACCTGGGCTTCTGTTGTCTGTCCCACCAGAAATAGCCTCAGAGTTTCTGTGAGACAAGTGGGGCGAGACAGGCTCTCCCCTGCCTGGGCCCACGAGGACCCTCCGCATTGCCATAGTTCCTCCCTCCCGCCGCTCCCTGGGGTTCAAACCTGCTCTCAACAGCTGGGCCCTGACCCAAGCCTGAGCGCCCATCCCGGGCTCACCCGGCAGGCGCTGTCGGCTTGTTTCCCTAACAGACCGCATCGGGTCACCCCCTCGCAGACAAGTGTCTGGCAGCTCCCCCTCCTACCCCTCCCCGATGCACGGTGACTACCCAGCTGCACCCGGGAGCACGCAGAGCGCGGGGTGCGCCCCGCGCCCTCACCTGCCCCTGCAGCCTGGCGCAGCCCCAACGCCTTCCTTCCGTGCTCTCCACCACTCAGTGGGTTTTGGGGCCTCCATGCATTTTTATGTAGCGTCGCTGTTTTTTTAACCAAGAATATAGTGGATTATTTTACAACCAAGAATACTGTTTCTGCTGGAAAAACGTTATTTATTTTTCAAAATGCATCTGGAATACCACCATGTTTGTAAAGTCTGGCCCAGCTCACTGGCCTGCTATGCTAGCTCCTCCTCTGATGTTCGAGGTCCCTTTGCGTACACCCTATGACAGCCTTCGTCGTTGGCTTTTGTGTGTACGTTGGGCTTCCTGGTTCTTTCCACACCAGTGACTTGTACAAAAAACAAAAACACAAACAAATGAACCTAATAATGCTCAATAAGCTAATGTTCTATAAGAGATAGAATGAGGAATTTTCCCTTTGATAGTGAAAAATATTTTACATAAGCAACAACGGACCATCAGAAGTTGCTCTTTTACAATGTCTTCCTTTTCCACTGCGCTTCCCACGAGATGAGACAGTGGCTGCTCATACCGAGACCCCGCAGGGTCCGATCACACATGCCAGACTTAGAGGTCAGTTTCTAGAAAACTGTATTTTATTTCCCTTTTCTCTCCCTTCTCCTTCCTTCCGTCCCTCCCTTCCTTCCCCTCCTCTCTCTCTCTCTATCCATCTGCACACCCAGGCTGGGACAAAGCAAACCTCTGGGAAATAAATACTCTTTTAATCTCAAAACAGCCCAGGTCGCCGTTCATCTCAAACAGCTAGAGTTGAAAAAGGCGCTCAGAGCATTATTTTATGAGAGGCGGTTTTTAATCGTCAGGCACTGGCGTCGAGTGTGCCGGTAACCCAGGGTCCGGGGAGAGCGGCCCGGCCTCCCACGGCCCCTCCGCGTCCTGGTGCTGTTGCGGGCCTGTTGCTGTCATCTACTGCTTCGGTTTCTGAGCGGAGCGGAATGAAGTGAGTCCTTGCCTGGAGTTTTCACGCAGGCTACTTTAAAAGCGTTTTTCAGAGAGCAGCCCATTTTTCCTCTCTTGAACGAGTAGGATATTATGTTACTCTAAATGTGCCCAAAGAGAGAGGGTTGAAGCAACTACTTGATTGCGGGCGTAATTTGTAATTACATTATGGTCACAACTGGATTGAACCACACAACATTTACATATTTTAGGTATTTACCGTATTTTCCACAGAACATACATTAACTTCTTCAATACCTAAAAATCTAAAGGCAATTTAATACTCCCTAACAGGCTACAGAAATGACAGTATTGCTCGGTTTCACGTGAACTAATGTAGGGTGCAGTTGTATGTAAAAGTGCTGTAGGAGCTGAGAAGGGAGCGGCCTAGTTCACGGCATGAAGCGCGGTGTGCTGGGCAACTGGACTTCTGACCCGAGTCTTGCCCCTGATTCTGTCATTCACTCACTCTGCCACCTGGGGACACGGTTAACCTCTCTGAGCCCCAGAGCCCTGGCCCGTAAGATGGGGACACACAGACGGTGCGAGGAAAGGTGTGAGTATCAGAGCAGCCGGAACTTTAGTAAGAGGCCAAAAGGTGACATAAGTCACGATACTGCTATGGTGTCATCACTTTTGTCTTCCTCTGCTTTATAAACATCATTTTGGAAGACGCTCTCTATGAACGAAGCGCAGCACCCATTTATGACCTCCATGCGATCAGAAAGGTCTTTTTAAAACTCTAAGGTTTATCTTGGTAACTTTGGGCAACATACAATGTGAACAACGGACGCTCATGATTTTGTCACCAGAACTAGCCCTATTACACGAAGCGTCAGAAAGTCTGGGCGACTGTGCCGATTACACGTGTCGCTAAAAAGACCAGAATAAGGTGTTAGGGATAAACAGCCCGACAAAGGCCCTTTTAACAAAAACCCAGTGACAAAGCGGATGTCGTGCTTTGATTTTTATAAAACCGAAGCAGAGTCTTTATTTTCCTACTACAGAATCTCAAAAGAGGAGAGTAAGATCATAGCGCTCATCGCCAACGTGAAAGTGTCACGTTTTAGAAAGTTGCGTCAATGTGTCACTGACAAAGGAGAGTGACAGCACACGCTGCCCTGTGACAGGCCAGGGATGCCTATGACATCCGGCTGTCCACACAGACACAGGAGTCGTCCCGGGGTTACCTGGGGAGGGGACACCTGGTCGTGCCAACATGAGAAGTGAATGTGACCTGGGCTTGGTCGTCACTTTGGTCTGGGCTCTGTCTGCAATTCGGCTCTGGGTCCCGGTTCTTTCACACCCTCAGCCAAGACTTTGAACAAACTGAAACCTCAGGTCCGCTCCAGTTCTTAGAATCTATAGTTCCTGAGCCCCAAAACCAAGGTCTTGGTGACCTAACAAGGGGATCTCTGAAAAAGTGAGATCTAATGCTATCGAGTACCTATCAGTTGATGAAGCGATTAAAAATTATTTTTACATAGACCTCTTAAAAACTACTCTAACGTGGATCCCCTTGATCGCAAGTTAACTCTGATCTCACAAAGCCATCTCGGCAGACGGCACCTCACGAAGGCATATTTAGAAGGCACTTTCTCTCAAACACTATAATAACTCAAATCTCCATAATCCTAGTCTTTTGGAGTGAAAGTTAGCATGCAGGTGCTAGTTGCCATAATTATGAAACTCAAGAAGGAAAGGAAGGTTTATTTTTATCTGACAAAATTTCTGGAGTTTTAAGTCAGAAATGTATTTAGCAGTCAGCTATGTTTGTCACTCATTCAAGGCTATAATTTCTAATTGCAAAGGCATGCACTAAAAATGCATACTATTATTCTTACCTCCTTGAACATATATGACAAGAATATTTTTGAATATTTATAATAAATATCGTATTATTAGGCTCTTTGTACAAATGCTATCAACTTTTGTAAGTTATACTTCCTCTAAAATTCATGTCATCGCCTTTATTATAAGTGGAAACAGAATTCAGAGATAAGTTGACTTGTTCGACTGATTCCTATCAGGGAAGAAATAGCCCTTCAAGTCCCGGTAAGTCAGACACACTAGCGTGTGATTGCACAGAATGTGCTTCCCATAAAAGCAATTCCTTGAGAACAGACATTATGCATTTTAGGGATAAGAAATAGCTATTAGTGATCACACTTATCTCAAAAGCAGCAGCCAACAACTGAAAAGAAGTCTTAAGGGACTTGGGGGAAAAATGCGAGAGAAAAAAAGCTAAGATGGGGTGGGTGAGGATGTAAAATCCGTCTCTGCCTGTTGCCAGGTCCTGCTAGGTGTCCCTGCAGCGGAAAGGCCCACACAAGCAGCGGGCGCAGGGATGGAGCCCTGGCTTCCGCGCACCTGGAGACGCAGGCTTCCCCGGCGAAGGGTGCCCGGGAGTAGGACACTGGTGGACAGTCAAAGAGGAATCGGTGACTTTCTCTCCAGATCCCTGAACACTGCCCGGCGCGAGGACGGGATCTTGTCCCTGAGACTGTGAGGTTACACGCTCACCGGCTCTCTGCATCCCAGGCCCCACGGAGCCAGGGGTGGTGCCCGGTCCCGTGCCCGGTCCTGTGCCCAGCCCTGTGCCTCACACTTTCCCCACACTGATGCCCCCAGTGGCTGGAACAAAATGGAACTGCAGGAACGGCTGTCCCTGAATGGAGGCACTGACCATTATCGCTGAGGCTCCTTCTGTAAACAGTGTGTGGTTAACTCACCAGGTTAGCTGACATTTTTAAAAATTAAAAACAATTTGCATTTACTATGGGGTGTGAGTCTATCGTTCCACAACTTATATCCTTTCAAAGATGTTGTGAAGAAGACGAAAAAGTGCATAAAACCTCAAGTATTCAGAATGCTTGGGCAAGCAAAGGGAACGCATGTGATCTCATGTTTATTAAATGTAAGAGCAGACTGAGAAATACATAGTCTTCCTTAAAGAGCCAATATCTTGTAGCACACTTTATAATCTTTTTAGGGTTTGCCTGATTACTCTGATCATATTACTGAGAAAAACAATTCCTGTTTTAATTTTAAATGCTCGAGGGCAGGGCTTTACCTCATTCACCTTCACCCGCTGCATCTAGCAAAGGACCTGACATTTTAGGGGTCCTCTGTAAGAAAGTTAATCGAATCAGTATTTAAATTAATTTCGACAGCATATGTGAAATTTCCTTATACTAAAAATATAAATTACTCACACCGAAGCATAAGGTTTCACAATTCAGGTTACAGAACGCTTTCTAGCCCTTGAAGGATGCACGTTACTGTAAAAACCAGTATAAAACCATGAAAACCTTGTCAACTTCTCCTGAAACCTAGAGTTTGTTCCTGTCCATTAAGTGAGAAATCAAGGTGCCTGTGGGGTTGAAGGTCACATTGACAAAGTCTTCCATGTCGTATCTCCACGTTTCTGCCAAAGGCCTTTAAGTGCACTCTGTCGAAGAATGACGTCACTTCTCCACCTGGCCTGTAGCCAGAGCCCTCCGTGGCGATGGGCTTTCTGCATATGCGTGCATCCGCTGACCACTCGCCCCGAGATTTAAGACAATCTCGGGGCTGCAGGTAAAGGCTCAGCCTCTCCTGGTCGGGAGCAGCTCGCGGTCAGTGCCCGTCACGCCCAAACGGGAAATCGAGCACGACTGACCTGGCTGGAAACGTTTTTCTGCAAAGTCTGCCTGTGCCCTGACACAAAAGGGAATGTAGAAATAAAAATGAACACTAATAATAAAATAAAGTAAAATAAAATAAAATAAAATGATTTAAACGCCGCAGTGCAAGCCAAGGGGAAGTCTGAGGCTCTCCTGTGCGACCATGGTTCCGGCTGCAGAGTGCGGGCCCCGTCCAGCGCGCCTGAGGGCACTGAGCAGCGGGGCCAAGAGAGATCCCTTGGTTACGTCTCATTTGCACGTTTAGGATCTAGACATATTTACAGTTCTTGACAGAAGCGTAGAAGATTCTACACCCACAGCGTATGCATCATTAGGGATGGGTTGAAGGAGAAGGATCAGCCAAAAAAAAAAAAAAAAAGATTTCAAGAATAACCGCTCAGGAGGCAGGCAGCTCACTAGATAGGGTTCTTCAGGAAAAGATTTAGTCATCACTTTATAATTAATTGTATAACAAATACAAATCAACACAGAGTTTTGTCATTCTTTATGTGGACAAAACAGGGCTCTGTAATAAATCTAACCCAAAGCGCCCTCACAGAGTGAACTGGTTGTGAATTCCTACCTGGACAGGTGTGGGTGGGGGGGTCATACCCCAGGTTTGTCTTCACCTAACCCAGCCCTGTCCATTGCTTCTGAGCATCGCGGTTCACGCCCCTCCGAGACGCCCTTTTCAGACCCCTCTGATGAGCAACTTCCCTCAGAGGGCACACGGTCTCGCTGACGACCCTGTCCTCCAGCCAGTCCCCTGCCTCTCTTTCTCCCTCGTCCATCCCGCCGCCCCGAGGCTCCCTCCTTAATTCCAAGTGCGCAAGAGGAGCGGCGAAACTCTCACTCCCTGATCCAGGAAAGATCTTGCTCCCCGGCATGCAGTCAGTTTGCCTCGAATACACTGTTACAGAAACCCTCTGCAGGCTCGGGGGTTTCCCCCCTCGCCGTTTCCGCGACCGCAGGCCTGTGCAGGGCGACGGTGCGGAGAATAATGACTAGGCTCGCAGGCCTGTGCTCACGGCGGACCCGGAACGACGTCCGTGGTCTTCGTTCTGCAACCCAAAGCGCGAGGCCAGGGGCCTCGCGTTCCTCCTCGGGGAACATGCGAGCCGAGACTCAGTGCTGAGCTGTCCCCACCCACGCCGCGCCGTGAAGTAGTAGAAGGACTTTGCGACTGTGTCAGCCTCTGCACGTAATAAATAGCTGTTGATGTTCGTACTAGGGGTTGAAAAGGAGGGAGAAAGTTATTAGACAGGAGAGTCAGCTCTGGAAGGTCAAGAGGGCAAGCGCTTTGAGAACGCAGACGCGCTTCGGGCAGCTCATCCGCACCGTCCGCGTTTAGAGATTATGCGCGACGGGAGCCTGAGCCCGAAAGCGGCGCTTATCTTCCCGGAAGGCTGAGGCCCGCGGGATGGAGAGAAGCGGGGCGACCTCGTGGCCTCTGCCAACGGAGATGGAGCTGAGCCCCGTGCTTTTAATACATGCAGATGATCTCTTTTTCAAAGGGGTTGTAAAATACCAGGAGAAATAGGCTCAAAGAGTAATTAATTCCAACTTACACTAATTAAAAGACATATCTGCTTTATGTCTTTTGAGGAGAAAAACTGCAGATGACTGAATTCGAAGCAAGAAAGGAAAAAGAGAAACCGAACGCCAACCTGCACGGCGTGGATGGATTCTACCTCCCGGCTGCAAGTGGCCCTTATTGAATTTATGGCCGCTCTGCTCTAACCCGCTAAGTATGTATGGATTAGCTGATTGCTGTTAGACTCAGAAGTCAAAGAATGTCAGGGCTCAGGGGCGGGGCGGAGGTGAAACCACTTCCTTTTCTGAGGAAGAAACTGAAGCCCCGGGAGAGCTCCCAGCCAGGAGGCGACGGGGCTCAGACGGGAGCCCCCAGCCCGCAGGCTCCGGCCGGGGCACTGCGCCTGCCGGAAAGGGCGCGGCTCCGAGGGCACGAAGGGGGAGCTGGAGAAGCAGACTGAGGACCCCCTGTGGCTCCACCGGACGGGCCACGGGGCAGAGAGGCAGCCCAGGGCCACGGCAGGAGAGAGCGTGCTGGCCCGGAGTGTCTGGAACCGGCAGGATCAGGAGAGGAGAGGGGCAGCTGCTGCTCGGGGAGCCGAGGGGCCGGGGGCGGGCCGACGGGGAAGGGCTGAGCCTGTCCCTGCGTGGCTCAGCGTGGCCATCTCCGGACAACGGAATTGTAGGGACCCTGAGAAATCTGCTTGAAAAAGGGGCCTTTGTAAATGAACATTTCGCCGTGTCCGGCTGGGAATGGAGCCCGCGTTTGCATGCCGGCAGTGATGTCTTCCTGATAAACACAGGGTCGGCAATCAGCTCCTTCCTGACTATGGTGGGGTGGATGCGAGTCGCGGTGTTGTCCCCCAACAATTATTCTGCAGACACACGTGCCGACCACCTCGAACCACCTCGAAAGTGATGGCTGCGCCTCGTCTCGCTGTCTTTTAGGGCCTTAAAAGATTTAACTCCTCTCTTTACAACCTTCACTATTAGTGACGGCATTTTAACAAAATCCAAAAACATAAGATTTGTTCTTAAATATAATCTGATAAAAACACATGAAATGATTCCATGGTCCTTGTCCAGTGTTACGTATTGTTTTGTTTTTATCTCCGTATGCACGTACTTTGGTACATACGAAACTCTTCACACTGACTTTGTGCGTTGTCCAAAAGAATCCAAAAATTTTAAAACAGCTTCCAAGGAAATGCATCACATGGGAAAACTCACCTACAACAGCCCCTCCGTCTGGAACATGCCAAGATCATGCTTCCCTTGGGTGCTGCAATCTGTGTGAACGAGTTCCTCCCCAGTGCCCAGCATGGACTTGTTAGACATGGGCCATTTTCAAAGTCATTTGATATTGTCAGTAGAGTAGACATCTTTTCCTATCATGGGAATACTTCCTTATCGGATACTCACTACATAGGTGCCGCTGCAGCAGAACTGTGCCCGACACTGTGCTGAGACCCCCTCACCAGCCAGCTGTGACTAGAGTCCCCTGTCACATCGGGCCCCCGTGAACTGATATGGAACCGAGAGCCGGGCTTGTAACACACTGCGGTTGTCTTTTCCTCCCAATGTGCAATTGGCCAGGCGTCCCCCACTTATACCTGAACTGACCCTGGGAAGCGCTGGTGGACTCTTTCCCCACGCCTTGACCGCCAGCAGTCACGCTGGGGTCGTGCCGTAGGTGGGCTGTGTGTTCATCAGTCACGCGTCCTTGAAATGTTTATATAATGCTGATCGCTGGCTGTGTACTTCTGCTTGTTATCTATTTCATCTACTCTATGAAAAGATATTTAATAGATGACAGAGCTCCTTCCAGAATAACCAAGTCGAGTGTAAACTGTTCTCTGAAGAAAAAAGCAGAACTTAAAACTCCTCTCTCTGAAACGTGGTGCGCCTTTGATAGGACATGGCGCCGCTCGTCAGGGACCCGGGTAGCCGCTCTTCCCCCGGCACAGGTCAGGCGGTTTCCGGCCAGAGAAAAGCGCTGCGTGTGATGGTGGGCACACACCGGCGGCCCCACCCAGCAGGGGAGGAGGCTCCCTCTTCACTGCGCTATACAGGTGGCACCGACCATCAACCACCAGAGCCCAGAGCAGGTCACCTGGATGCCCCTCACCACCACCGGGGGGGGTTAGAGTGAGCACACCCTTCCAAAGCCCCCATGACGTGACAGGCACACCCAGGTCCCAGGTTGCGACTGCTGAAGAAATGTGTCCCTGAGGCGACCCCACTTGAAACCTAAGTCTCAGAAGCACGGATTCCTTCACTGCCCTGCGAGGGACAGCCACGGGCCTGGTACCCGGCCCCCTGAGCACACAGAGGGCCGGCTTGTGAGCAGGGAGTGCGGTGCAAGAAAAGGGGCAGCTGGGACGTGCCTCCTCGACTCTTTCTATCGCATGTTCACCGCGTCTCCGACCCGCAAGACCTCACAACACTCCTGCTCCGGGGAACCTGCTGTCCACAGGCTCCTGGATGGCGGGCGTTTGGCCACATCACCTGGGGGACAGACAGACATTCGCACTGACATCCAAACCCTATGCACCTGACCCTGAAGAGTCTGCGTTTGGCTGATGGCACTTGAGTTCTAGGTAGTCTATTCTGAAAGTCTTGATCATGTGACTCCAGAAAGAACATCTAAGCATGTGTCACTGTAAAGTCACAGTTTGCGATTTTTCTTTTCTTTCTTTTTCTTTTCTTTTTTTTTTCTTTTGACATTCTAACTTGGCATTTCACACAGACAGACCCTACCTTTTGACATCTCAACAGGGGTCTTCAGACTTGGAGCCCAGGTGGGGGATGGGCAGTGTTTCTTTTCAAAAGTCAACCTGAGTCACAAGACACTAAACTGGGGAGTCTGCGGCAGAAGGAAGACGCCGGATGACACCGGCCTCACTGGCACTGGGAGGCTCCATGTGCAGGGAGGGGGGCCGACCTCCGTGGGACAGGCCCCTCCCTCTTCCCGGCACCCAGTCCCTCCGGGTCCTCCAGCCCACTGCTTGCCACTCCCGGGGGTGGCAGCCTCCCTATGTCACCTGGCGAAGACCTAACCTAGCTGCCGTTTTCACAGCACCCCATCAGAAAGTCACCCCATTTCAGGCGTCCTTTTGGAAAGTAGCCTCAGATACTGTTCTTGGGCAAAACCGAGCAGCGAGGCAAACGCACGAACTCTTTCAGAGCACAAAAGCACCACGCGGCTGTCGAGAGCACTCGCAACCAACACGCAGATGTGAAAACAAATTTATTCTCTCGAGCATTCTTGCTGGGAAAAGTTTTTTACTATTTTCTCTTATTGTACCTCTCAGGGTCACTTCCAACATCCAAGACTTTGTGGTCATAAACAACTTTAAAATGCATCTTCTCTGGGGGACGTTACTGGGCATTCGATTTTATTAAAACTGAATGTGATGTACAAGGTCAAGTTATGATTTTGATGCTGTTACCACTTGACCCGACTGAGAAATCCCTATTTTTATTGCCCACAAAGTAAGAAGTATGAAAGTATTTTGCACACCCTACAGAATTCTAGAAACTGATACCAGGGTGACTCTTATAAACATAAGACACTCGGTTGTATCCGAATATAATTATTAATTTCCAGTGACAAATAACTGCTCTCCAGAAAAACAGGGCTTTCTCCAATCTGCATCTTGAATTGACAGTCTAGTTTTTAGCTGCCATTATAAAACCGTCACGAACACTGACGTAAGGTTAGGAGCTGCCAGGCAGAACTCTAAGCGTCTCACACGTGCTCATTCCCCAAATCCTTATAATGTTGAGTCTAGTTAATGACCACTTTGCGAAGGGGAGGCAACCAGGTGTCAGAGAATTTCATGTGTTTCAAGTTTTTGTTTTTCACTGCAAGGGGGGCGGGACAAATGCAGGAACTGAACCTTGACTCTCTGGCTTCATCCAGGACGCTGTCCCGCTTTGCAAAGTACAGCATTTCTGCGCAGGGAGCCTGGCCACAAAGGGACCCCGAGCACAGGGAAACGAAAACAAACTGTCCCTATCGCATGACGTTAGCTGCCCATCTGTGTGATGAACTGGTTTTTCACTCCTACAAAGTTGTTTCATAATTCAGGTTATTTTAATCATTAAGAAATCTAAGCACGCAATGTCTAACTGCACTATTGATAACTCAAACAGTCCGAACAAATAAGATGCTTCACTGCTGAGCTCCTTCTAACGAAGTATTCTGCCATTCAAATTACACTGACATAAAATATATTCACCAGCTAACACCCAGCACTGCAGTACTGTGGTTTTCAATGACCCAAAAGAAATCACTGTATTAATCATTGAATGAAGCAGTTATGTCCTTCAGCGTCTCTCTCTTCCACTGAGGGTCCTGCAGCCCCGGGGTCTCCGTCTCCATGAGCACAGGTTGCCCACTGCACCTGCCCAACCACCTGGGTAACATCAGGTTTGAAATGCAAGCCCAGAACTTTCCTAGCCACTCTGCCTTCTCCAGTGCATCGGGACGCAGCAGAGAGGCGCCAGGGGCAGGAGGGAGGCAGGGGTGACAGGCTGTGCCCGTGTCGGGGCGGAAGGAGCGGCGGGTCACCAGGAGGCAGAGGGCTCCCATGGGAAGAGCGCCCGCGTAGATGGGGCCCTGTCTGAATGTTCCCAGTGCATCTGCGCACGACACGAACTCCTCCGGCCACAAGCAGGCCGGGGCACTCGGACTCACAAACTTCAAGGTCACTACAAGTTCAAATATCTGTCACGTGTCTGTGATCTGCTCATCAATGTGGTCTGCAAAGAGCTACTTTTCCTTTCTGCTGTTGTTTTAAGGAATCCGCTTTAAGAACTCCTATTTTATGTAGAAAAAGTGTGGTACACTTATTCAAGGGATCCAACAACATTTAAATATCAATGCTGCAATGTGTCTACCTTTTCAGATACTTTTTACATGTGCATAGAAGTAGTCTGCCTTTTCTTTATATAAAAATGAAAACAAAATATACATCCTATTTTGAATTTTTGACTCAACCTTTCACCATGGAAACACTTTCACACGTGTAATACAGTGCGTTATACAATTTATTTTGTTATTTTAGGATGACGGACATGTACGGTCTGTCCAATTTTTTCTGTGTTCGGGGGAGGGCTGAAAAGAATAAGCACATGTTACTGCAGGAGAGATTACATTTTGGGTCATAGATGGGGTCGTGTGAACTAGGTACTGGCTCGGACAATTTATCTGCACCCCGCGAGCCCCTCTAGACAGACAACAGCGCCGTGGGCGAGGGTCTCTCCACGCGCTTGCTGACTCGTGATGCATCAGCTGTTTCACAAATGTATCGGATAAAAAATAGCGTTCTTTAATATGTTCTTCAGATCAGTAGTAAGTGTGGGGACCTTTTCCTACATTTGTGGCTTAGGTTTGTTCTTTCTGTAACACACCAGCTTCTATCCGTTGCCCACCCTTACCCAGGCTCTAGTCCCTTTGCTTAGTGGCCAGGTGAAGCTCTCCCTATACTCACGTATTTCTAAGATGGCCGTGTGGACAGGCTCTGGGGGTGGCCCCCACAACCCCACCCCCAACGGTCATGCCTGTGACCTCTCCTCTGCTTGGGGCGGGCAGGACCCAGGCCTTGCTTCTAAACAACAGAACAGGGCGACGGTGGCTGTGTGTCCGTGATGCTGTGATTACAAACTACGCCACCGCTCCCGCTTTGCCCGAGTCTCTCTCCCTCCTTCCTGGGCTCCGAGCCAGCTCGGGAAGCCCCACGTGACAAGGACGTGTGACTGGCCTCTAGGAACTGAGGGTGACCTCAAGAAATAAACTCGAGCTCTCATCCCTGCAGCCACAAGGAACGGGATTCCTTCCAGCCGCCGAGTCATGAGCCATCGTCGGAGCGGGTGGCGCCCCCACCGCCCTGACCTCCCTCGACTGCAGGCAGAGAGGCCAGCAGCAGAGGGCGGGTGTGGCCCGCCGCACCGGTCGGGGGGTGACGTTACGCAGCAGCAGGAGGTAGCTGATGCAAACAGCACGGAGGCGAGGGACTTCCCTCCGCTATGTCCCTGCGACTGTCCTCTGTCCCATCACCTGTTCCTGGTGGGGTCCAGTCCCGCCGAGGACCAACACAGGAACAGAGGACAACATACCATGGTCTTGCCAGAAATGCCTCTGGCTTCCTGTCCCTATCTCTCCTCGATATGGGACAAAAAGTAAGCAGTCATTAGAAGGCATAAAACAGGAGCTCAAATCTCTCATTCTGATGTTTCGGTTGCAATAAATGGTGCTTGATCTCTGTACGCAGTTTTGTTTGCTTCCTGCTCATGGGCCCCTTTCTTAAATACGAAAGGGAGCCCACTTCACAGGAGAAATGATCGTCACTTCACCTTGTCATATAACACTTTATATTATTTTATACCAACTCTTTTTTAAAAGGCCTCATGGTGCTCATCCGTCATAAAAATTGAAAGGAAAACATATTTGGTGGGAGATATCAATCATCCCTCAGAGTTCGGCATGTGCTTTCAGGTCAGAAGACCCCTCATCGTTTAAACACCTTGACAGCTTGTCCCTTCTGTGTCTCCCGTTGCCACTAAAAAACACTGGCAAGGTAATTTTGTAATTGCAGTGGTAAAAGAAAGAAACTGACTAGTTCTTCTTTGTTCTGTAATCCCCTTATGTAATTCTTTTAAATTAAAAGCTGAGAGATAAAATAGTCATGAAGATCCAAATGACAATCGCAGGTTGACATATCTGCTGAACAAGCTCTAATGTCATTAAATTATTTTCACTAGAAGAAGAAAACGCGAACACCCCAGGTACCTTGCTTTGTGGACAAAAGAAACCACTATGAAAAGGAAACACAAATGAATCAAATCAGTGTAGCAAAGCAGTGACTTGGATAAGGCTTCAAAGCCAGTGAAGCCCCAGAGTAGGCGTGGGAATGAATGAGTCGCGAAGGGCGACTTGAAGGTGTCACTCAGTGCCGCCCACAGGTCCTCTCGCGTCTATGAGCCTGTTCCCCGGGAGTTTACCTCCCATGTGCTTGGCTCGCTTAGCAAAGTGGACAGAGTCACCCATGCAGAGGCAGCGACAGGTGGGGAAGCACTAGATACTCTGCCGTCGCAAGAGCATCCCGTGATTTCCCAGGACGCAGATCCACTCCATGTGCGTGAAGTGCACGAGCAGAAGCAAAGCCAGCAAACCGCCAACAAGGCTTAAAAAAAGAAAAATCCTAAACTAACGATTCCCTATATCACAACCCAGGATAATAAAACACAGCGAGTAACAAAAGAACGCAGACGGAGGACAGAGTGGGTGGTTGACGTCCGGGAGAGGCGGCGAGAGGAGACACCAAGGTTGGGCTGGCCTGCGCCTGTCCCTACCAGGACGCAGCGGGTGCAGCCAGACCCCTGAGCACTGGGACGCTGGCCGGGGGAGGCGCGCGGGCCCCCGCACACACGTGCACAACCCGCGCAGGGCTGCGGGAGCCCCCACGCACTGCCAGGGGACCAGGGGACCGGAAGGGCTGCCTGCCGTGTGTGTGCGCTTGTATGGTTGTGTGTTTGTTTCTCCCGCCCACTGTTCTGTTAGAATGGCATTCTAGAAGCCATTACAACAAAAAATGAAGTACATAACAAGACGGAATTTGGAAAACGGAGTTTAACAGGACAAAAGTGTTGTTTCTAAGGACCAGACCTGCAACCCAAGCAAGAGTTCGGCCCCTTGCTGCGGAAGGTGGGAAGGCGGGAAGACCTGGAACTTCTGTGTGTCTGCAGGTTCCCGTGTGGCAGGAACCGGCCCCAGGACAGTAACTGCAGGGCATCCGTAGGGTCCTCCTCATGCTCGGCGCTTGAAGAGGCTTCTGTCCGTCCTCAGGCCAGGTCTCAGTCAGCGCCGCGCTCCCACGGCTGTTGCCCTTTCTCCTTCATTCTCCCGGCCTGTGTAAAACCTCTGGAAGCTGCCTGACAGTGAAGGTCTCCGTCACAGCCTACTCTCTGAATAAATACTAATTACGTCAGGTGGCTTTGAGGGGGTTTTTATGGGGGCGTTGTTTTTTTTTTTTGAGGACCGCAAGCTCCATGAGGGCAGTCCCAAGCTCCCCCGCTCCATGGAAGTGTCCAGGCGGACAGCAGAGAGCCGGGCGCTGGAGTTGTCCTGGACGTGGTTCAGGAAGGCCCACAGCACGGTCCTTCAAGTGAGCACGGTGATTTCTCGGATCCCGTGTGAGGGTCTAGCCTTCCCAGGCCTCTTCTTCGGCTCCCAGGCCTTCCATGGCAAGGAAGCCCAGAGACTGAAATCAGGTACAGCTCCCCAAAATGAGAGTAGTTCAAGTTGGATACTTAAAGGCATCACTGAATAAAAATAATTCCACCTAACAGGAACACGACGATTTTTCTCGCCTGATGTTCTCCTGATATCTACAAGTATATTAAGAGTGTTAAGATTTATATCTTTAAAATCTTACTCTTTGGCGTGTGTCAAAGGAGCACGTCTATGGAGCCAGGAACGTGCCACCGTGTGTCTGTAACCAACACCACGCACAAGACAAATCCTAACGGCCAGGTGTGTCTTCAGCTGTTCACAATAATTACGTTTTGTAAAGAAAGGAGAAAAAGAAGGAGGGAGAACAAGAAACGGGAGGCCGATGCCAGAGAGGTTTACATCTCGAGCACAGGAAGGGGGGCGTGCCCTCCATTCAGCTCACGCCCCGTGAGGACGGGTCCCCCCTCTCTTCTGCATGAAGTGTCTGTCAATCACGGCCTGCAAGCCCTAACTATCCACAGCTGCGTTATGCATCCAAGCACGCCACGTTCCCAACCATTAAAAAGATCACAGTTTGAAACATGGAGCCAAAAATTGCTTATGGCCTTTGAACACACTCTTATCACCCGCTCTTTGAAAGAAAACTGAGAATCTCTAAGTTCAGGAGAACCCAATATCTTCTTAAGAAGGAACTGTGTTGAACTTTCTGTAACCCTGAAGATTAGCATCGGCATAAAAGTCAAATGTTTGTAGTGTTGATTATCAATTCAGTGACAGAAAAGGAAGTGACAATTCACTCAGAGTCACTGGGTAAGGTGTCGGGAGGCACAGTCATGTCAAGGGTGTGGTTACAGGCACTTGAATGAGGAGAGTTCACCACACATTTTACATGAAATGAATATCAACTTCATGTAGCAAATTAGTCACTTGTAAAAGATCAATAAAGATACTTTCTATGAAAAACAAGAGGAGAAATAAATAAGTTTCTCTGAATAAAGGCATAGGAATTCACAAAGCATCTGGAAAAAGACAGCTTAGAGCTCATAATTAATTTCAAAAGTATTTAATTCATTGGAGACCATCCCCCAAATAATTCTAATGTTACTCCAACATTTAGCTCTTTCTTACATAACACTAATCATATCAGAGTGCACTAAACAGCAAAAGAAAAAAATAAAATAATTCATTCATACAGTACTTTTATATGAAAGAATATGATTATCCCTTGAAGTTGTCTCAAGACATAAACATTATGGATAGGGGAGCTTGAATCTCAGCTTTATTGTAAATCCTTAAAAAAAAAAAGATTAAATAGCGTAGAATGATGAACACTGATACTGGAGGCACTAATGATAAAGAAGAAATCGTCAGAAATAATTGCACAATTTTATAATATAGTACATTCATCATGAAATCAGCATAGGCCAATTAGCCTGTGAGGGCTCAGTAAATAGGTTATTAGATTCTGGTGCCTTTCATTGAAAAGGAGGTAGAAAAATAGATAAGTGGATAGATGAATGGATGGGTGGATGGGTGGATGGATGGATGGACAGAGGGACATATATAAACGCAGATTTCCGACAATATCTAAAACCCACTTATCAAGATTCGGTTGGGGGAGAGGCCTTGGGATTGACATTTACACAAGGCCTCAAGTGATTCTTGTGCACTTACAGTTTGCAAAAAGTATTCAAAGACTTCACATCATGTTCATAATGCCAACATCTATAATGACAAAGGTGACATGTTTAGGACCAGAAACAGGGTGTCGCCACAAAACATTGGGGACATGCTGGCTGTGCTCACAAGCTGCTCTGACCCCACCGGCGTGTGTGGCTTGCAGTCCTCTGGATAACGCAGACAGAAAGCTGGACTGACATTTGTGATATCTATGTGTCCTATTACATTTTCTTGAATTTAATTGAGCTCAAGGGTCTCCAAAATACATGAAACATAAGAGAGATAAATGAGTAAAATGTACTTGGAATGGGGCCAATATTTTATATACTTTAAACCTCAAGTTGCAATAATACCCTAAAAGTAACTCACAAATGATAAAGCTGGTGAGGGTCACCGACGCCTCCTTTAAGCATCTGTGCCTCTTGATCTCATGTTAGTAACAAGGATCATTTTTAGCTCACAAAGCATCATCCATGACTTCTTCACAAACAATGCAGGCAAATGTACATTAAGATTATTAGCATTTGGAAGTGAGTATATGTTTTACTCTATTTCTGTTTGGAGAGAATGGCAATCCTGAAATATCCCTTTCCCTTTCACAGCCTTCCAGAACTAAAACTAGTCCACAATAAAGCAAGAAGATCTCAACCAATCAATTACAAACTGCATTAGAACAATGCAAGTAGTTACTTTTCACAGGTGTCCATGCCTGTGAGTTCTTTCGATCACCCCAGAAGTTTCAGCTCAAGATAAATGTTGCCACCGCGGTCAAAGCAACACTGACTCTAACTCAAGTTAATGTGTTGAAATTTTATTCCTCAGTCGAATGTCTGCAACATTTTCAGAGGTGGGTTTTGTGAACTGAGACGTGTGCCAGGCAGATGATGGGCTCTCATCCCGCCAATACAAAGATGGAGGATAAAGAAAGACCATGCAATTTCTCCAAAGCATGGCTGGCATTCCCCTCTCCCTGAAATTACTGGTTGATGTAAATGATTTAAAGAAATTGCAGCTGAACTCAAAAGGCAGCCGGGGGGGGGGGGGGGGGGGCGTGTTTCATATTCTGCATCCAAAAAGGTTGATCTTTTGGGGGGAGGAAAAAAAACCTTACAAGTTGTGGATTATTTCCATAAAGCTCCTTCGGTCAATCATTTTAACCAATTCAATTAAATAATTTCATCTATTATTTTTTATATAATAGGAATTTTAATTCTGTTCCTTATCAACCTCAGTACTCGGGAAGAAATTCTACCCTGAATACAGATATATTAATTAGTCAGAGGTCGGTTAAGTCATCCTAAAGCCATTGTGAGGGGGGCTATTTTCTTGCAGGTGGGTAAACGCCCAATACGGTTCATTGTCATACTGATAGCTTGTTCAGAACTGGACATCCGGTGAGCTGAGCACTGTGGCCATGCTACTGGGGGCTGGTTTTCTTTAGGACGAACTGGTGGCAGCCCAGCCAAAGAATCTATTTCTTTGCCTCAGGCATCACACGCAAGCCAGTTGCACTGCTTCAAACAATCTCCATCGCTGGTTCCTATGGTGGCCCCACCCCAAATGGAGCTGGTTTGGCTCTATCAGTTACCACGGCTGGTCCAGGAACCCAAGTGCCTCCTCTCCCATCACAGGGATCAACAGGCTCCTAAACAGTCCACGCAACCCAAAGGTGCCAACCCTACAGGCCGCAGACCGTCTACAGCTTTATTCACGTCACCCTCGGATTTATTAGCTAAACAAGCAAAATTAAAATAAAAGAGGGCAGAGTTTGCCATCTGCTCTGTGCAAGGAGTACCCGTTCAATTACTTAATTCAAGGAGGACAGGAAATCAACCAGAAGAAGTACAAAAGGCCAAAGGGAAAGTAAAGTTTAAATTGCATGTATGCAAGTGGCAGTGGCTTATTCCCACTATGAGCTCAGCAGAAAACCTACCAGAGACCGATCGAGAATTCAGCAGAGCACAGAGCACTTAATGTGCCATTTGCATCAGGACAGCTCAGAAACGCCTGCCCTGGGCTCGCTGGCTTGTCCACAGTGAGCACCGACCAGCCACGGAGCCAGCCTTGTTTATCTTTTTCTTAAAGGAAGCTGAGTGTTTTCTTGAGACTCTCTCAGCTCTGTTGGTGTTTGTGGCAATAAACTGAAGCCTAGGGATGCATGGCCCCTGGGAGGAGCTGTTTTGCCTGCAGCAACTTCCAAGCCCCTCCCTGTGGCCACTCTGCCCACCCTGAGCCCACGGCAGTGCAGCGACTCCGCTTCTCTGCAGGCCTGTGCTAGAGAAGACGCTAGCTGCTGGGGAAGTCCACTTCCCCGTTACCACCTGCCACGGACTTCCGGGGACCTGTTTAAGGACATCTCCTCGCCCTACTGTTCAAGTTCAAGTTTACAAAACCTGTCACTTAGGGAGAAAGCCTCCGGTTTTCTTACCTTTTTAAAGACTTAAAATCCCAAATTAAGAACTGAGGGGAACACCAGATGTACAAGTGCTTTCTGACTAAACAGTTCCGAATGGGGGGGGGGGATGCAATTAAACCCCTTGACAATGCAATAGAAGAAATATCTGTAAGCAAATCATGACTGCAGAAGCCTTAACTTCCTCTTACATGGTCCACCTTCTTGGTGTGTGATGGATTAGATGTTTCCCGTGAAAGGCACTTACATGAGAGCATGAGCAGTGCCCTGGCCATAAAGGAGTCTGACTGGCAAATGAAAGGTCTCAGCATCCTCCCCGGGGTGATGTGAATTGTTAAAAGGTAACTCAAGTAGAAGCCCACAGGCTTGGGAAAGCAGTTGGGCGGGTGTGTTTCTTCCCATCCCCCTTCCCCTTAAGTGACATGGGTTTGGCAATACATGGTTACATGGCTTCTCTCTGCTGGGAGAGTTAGGGAATGTTACAATGAGGAATTGTGACAAACATTTTTCTGTCCCAGGTTTCCTGGGCTGAAACCTCTAGGGGCTCTTGTGCCCTGTCCCGGTTAGGGGGCTGAGTGGTGCCTGCAAGCAGCCGCACGCAGGCAAGGGAGGCCTGGGGAGCCAAGCGGGTGCGCCCCGTGTATCAGCCCCAGGTCTGGGGTGTGCATGCGCACGTACTTATTGAAGAATTATTCCACCGATTAACTAGGTGAAAACGCTTAAAGTCTTCTTCCCTCTCTCATGGTCCCTTGCAAACATGCTGCTTTTAAGGCAATATGCGCTCTTGGGACTCAACCTTTACAATAACGTTAATCATCAAAAAGAGAAAAAGCATCAAAAGCAAATTCCAGGCACCCCCGCCACTGCACTGGAGCTTTAAAGCACAGCGACGGCGGCTGGTGGCCAGGTGTGGCGGGTGCCAGGTCCCACTGACCACAGCTGCGGCCTCTTCAGACTCTCAGGACTCAGCAAACAGGTCACGAATGATGCCCCACGCACTCAAAACTCTCCAGCAGCCTTCAGCACAGAAGGAGCCACCACCCACCCGAGAGCACACAGCGCAGCTCCTGCGGCTGCGGGGGCCTGAGCTGTCCCTGGGCGAGACCTGCGCCTCCCAGCCCACCGGGCGGGAAGCCAACTAACTGCCCGCCCCCCTCCAGAGGCCCTGCCTTGGCCACCTGGGCTTCTCAAAGCCCAGTGAGACCCAGCCCTGGGAGCCCTCATGCACCAGGGGACACTCAGTGCTGGCTGGCGCTGGCGTCCCGAGCCTCCGGCCTGCAGCCCACTTCCACACCTACACTCACACTTGCTCTTGACCCCGAGGTCGCAGCGGAGGCCAGCCCACTGGCGTGATGAAGGAGCCTTGCACACCTACCTCAGCCTAGGCCAGGCAAGAGCTCAAATACACACACAGGCACCCCAGTCTTGCACGGTGAGCGCCAGGCAGCCCACAGTACCCTTGGGGCTCCTACAGCACGGGTCTGGGACTCAGGGAGCAGAAGGCGCTCTCCTCCCTGTGGCTGCTGCTCCGGGCTCCCAGGATGGCCAGGACGCTGCGCCCCTTGCTCTGTTGGTGCTGGGACCTGTGAGATCGCCCCCGCCCAGGATCTGCACCCCCGCTCCTCCCTCGCTCCAGCCCCCCGCCTCCAGCAAGCGCCTCGGCCCACCCGCGTGGGGGCGGAACCCTCCCCCACACACGTGTGCTGATTACGAAGCAGCCCAGGCAGGGCCGCCGCCGTCTCCAGGCAGCAGGCCCTGCTACTTGCGGGGGAAGGGCGCCCGGAGCGCACGGACTAGCGGGACGGAGAGTGCGCTCAGAGGCAGGAGGGGCCCTGGGCCTGGTGGGCTTTGAGTGCAGGGGAAGGGGTGCGAAGTTTTGTGGAGTTGTAGCAGGTGTTTCCTCTCTAAGAAGGGGCTCGACTGGTCAAAGCCCAGTCCGGTTCCCAGGCCCTTGACCCAACCCGGACACCGATGGGCGGACGCCTCCTAGGGACGGCCCTGGTTCTCCACCGTTTCAGCTTCACCTCCATTTCTAGCCAGTCCGCGGCTCCCTGGGGCGCTGCCCAGCACCCGGCAGTGCCTCCAGGGTGGCTCCAGCTCTAGCGCCCAAGGCGCGGCATTGGGACCTAACGGCGGGTGGGGGGCAGAGGGCATGTGTCCCTGGGTAGCTTCCCAACCCCCAGTGAATGTGAATTGGGCCACTAACCACCAACCGTCCACTCCAGAGGACTCTGGGGACGCCTCCCCACAGACACCCCCTGGCGAGGCTGACCGCTTGCAGGCAGGGGCGGGTTTCCAGCAGTCGGTGGCTCTCACTCAGCCCAGAAGCCGAAGCCGGTGGAGCAGAGCCACCGGAGGGGAAGCCTGACCTGCCATCCTCTCCATCCCTCCCCAGGCCAGGCCCATCTGGACGCTCCTGAGGGAACCAGAGACAGTCCTTGGCCTCGCCAGTCACCCTGGAAACGAGAACACTGAAGGACTAGAAAATGGGTGAAAGGGAAGATGGAAGACTCCGGAGAGGGAGGGGGATTTTATGTGGGGAAAGAGCAAAGGACCATTAAAAAAAAAAACCCTGCAAGATTTAACTCCATCCTTTAAAAAGGTAGACAAAAAAATCTATATAAATATTTCCAGGAGTAAGGTGATGGAGTGTTGAATGATGGGGGCGGGGCCTCCAAGGAGGCCAAAATGAGGGACCGGGCACGTACTTTCCAATGTGAAAATCAGTCGATTCTCTCTCTCTCGCTCTCTCCCTCTCTCTCTGAATCAAGAGCGAGCTTGTTTTCCTTCGCAGAGAATAGACAAGCGCAGAGCCCTTGCCAGCCCGGAGGTTGCAGCCTGTAGGCTACTTGGGGAAAACATTCCCTAACTCAGCGCAAGGAGAAAACCAAGTTCACCACGCTAGGAGCCCCAGGGGCAACCAGGGAGCCCCTTTCCCCCAGCCAGCGGTAGGGGCGGGGAGAGCCCCGGACCGCAGCCAGTGCCTCTGGGGAAGGCTACCCCCCAGGTCTCCCCGCTTTCCCCAGGCGCCTCGCCAGCTCCTTCCAACTTGCAAAGCACTAGGCGCGGGCAGGAAGGCGGGGGCGACCTGGCAGAGGTAGCTCCTGGTCCCCGCCGAGGCTGGCGGAGGGGAGGGCGGAGGAACAGCGGGGATGCGCGACGGGTGCGGGGAGCCGGGCCAGCTGGCAGGGCTGCCCGCGGTACCCCAAACCCCCGGAGAGCCCGAACTTGCCAGGCCAGCTTCGCCCGCGCCACTTTGCCAGCTGCTCCGTGTCCGGAGAAAGTCCTGGGAGCCAGGCCCCGCCACCCCGACCCGCTGTGCCCACATCTCCGTAGACTCAACGCCGCCGCCGCCGCGGCGCAGGCAGCCCCGCTGGGTCTGGCTTCCCTCTCCCTGACAACGCACACCATCTCCCCGCCGCGAAAAGCGACATTTCCTTTCGGCCCAAGTGAGGGGGAAGGCGGGCAGAGGTGGGGGTCGGCCAGAGCGCGATGGAGGCTCGGCTCCGGCGCTGCCTTCCCCAGCGTCTGCAGCTGCCAGCGACTCGGTCCCCTGCCCTCCCCAAACCAGACACCCGCGTGCCACAGCGGCCTCCTCAGAGGGCTTGCCCACCTCCCCGCGGCCGGCATCCCCCCTTACCCTTGGCCGCAGCGAGGAGCCCCGCGCAGAGCGCCAGCGGCACCAGGAGCGGGAGCGGCGGCCGGGGTTTCCTCCGCGCAGTCATGTCTGCAGCTAGTCCACACGCACTCCGCACGGCGCGGCGGCTCTTCGTGGATGCGCCCGACTCCTCCGGGGCGCGCAGGGCTACGGGCAGAGCCAGTGATCACCAGAGGGCAAGGCGAGCGGGACCGAGAGCCCGGTCCCCAGACCGGCGCGCGCCCCACGCCTCCTGCAGGTCTGGACGCCCGGCTCGCTGCCCTCTCATAGCATCGGTGCAGTCCGAGCCACTGCGGGGCCGAGCAGCTGCGCGCCCGCCGGGCTGCCGGGCCGAGCCGGCCGGGAGGCTCCGAGGCCGAGGCTGCGGGAGGGGGTGAGGCGGAGAGAGGAGCTCGCGCAGCCGGGAGAGACCTGGAGCCCGGAGCGGAGGCAGCTGGAGAGAGAGCCAGCGAGTGGGAGCCGCGGGAGGGAGCGAGGGAGGGGCGCGGGGGGGAGGAGAGCCAGTCTAGAGAGGAAAGGCGGGGAGCGCAGAAGACAGGCTGCTAGCGCACAAGGAGCCGCCGCCGTGGCGGCTGGACTCAACCATCCCTACCCGCGGAGAGGGGACCGAGCCTGGCTCGGGCAACCCAGACCGCCCTGCCTCCGCGCCCGCTCCGCGCCCTGCTGCGCTCCACTGGCCCCCTGCGCAGCAGCGCGCAGGCTGGAGAAAGCAGACTTGTTGGGCGCCCACGCCACACACACCGGGGACAGGCAACTCCAGCGAACTAGAAAGACCTGCGGCGCGGAGCTGGCCTCCATCTCCCGACCTCTGTTTAGTTGCTGACCACATAGAGAAGACCCTGCTTAACTTGGCAAAGCCATGGAGGTGGAAAGGAGGCAGACCCAAGCCCCAACTCCAAGGGAGAGAAAGAACGTGGTCCTGTCAACGTTATCATGACTAGACCTCACCTTCGGCAAGATGACTATTTGCAAGGAGTTAACAACAACCTCCCTGTCTCCCGACTTGGGTTGTGTTGGAGTTACCTGTGCACAAACGGGTTCAGATTAAATTCAAAATCAGGAGGAGAGTCAGGAATCGATAGTGCGCTCTGGTTAGGAGATGGCGACCTGGCCCGCCTTCCGCCGAGAGTCTGTCTGAGACTCAGTGGGTGGGGTGGGGGCTTTAGGAGAGAGGGGGCAGCGCTTCTCTCTGAATCTGCAAAGGAACGAGGGTGGCCCAGGAGGAACAGGCTCTGGCATCCCAGAAGTTGACAGAAGGAACCGGATTTCACCCAGCTCTCCCCCCCAGTGCAAGAGGAATTTCCGCAGTCTCTGGGGCACATGAGAAGCAAGACATTTTAGAGGAAGATGGTAAATTCACAGAAAAATAGAAGCCCTGGGTGCGGGCTAGTATTCACCAAAGGAGAGTAAAGGGTTCACCCTTCTTGACCAAAAAGGTTCTGGTAACTCCATCAGAGGAGTGGAGTGGAGGTCCCAGAGCAAGGACAGCCCCGAAGGGAGGGAAACATTGTAGTATGACACAGTCCGAAACACTGTGTCTTCCCGCACCTTGGAGGACTTTGGTGGAACAGAGAGCCCATGGCTGGCCGTGGTCACGGTGCTTCGTTCCACCTGCATTTTGTCTCAATCTTCAAGATTAAATAGGTTGACAGGGCCATAAGGTTTTATTTCCTTGTCCTGTTTTTCTTAGGTTCCCTTTGTCCCGTGGGTCGCTAGGCCACAGGGCAATGTGATGGTGAATCCAGAAAAGGAAGGGCTACGGTCTTGAAATGCCAACACCAAAGCATGATTCCATTGGCTTCCGTACCGCCCCCCGGGAGCTACTGGACGCACCATCCACCTCTCAGCTCCGTCCTGGAGAGAGAGGTTCTGAATGCCAGGAGCCACATTTGCTGCCCTGAAGGTTGCTGTCCTGAATGTGACCTGGGTTTGTCACATGCAGGGCCCTCCACTGCTTCCGTTATCACTGGAGGAGAACAAGACGGAAGGCCGGATCATGGGGGAGCTCCCACAGGGATCCATGGATTCTGCGCCTCAGGCTGAAAGGCACATAGAGGGTAACCCACCCTGTGATTTCAACTCAGGCCCCAGATGGTACCGGTCATTCGGCATGTGGACAAACATGCTTTTAAGACCCATGAAGTTACCCAAGAGTTCATTTCAAGCTCTTCATCAGAAAGCAAAGCAAAACAAAATGATCTCTCTCTTTCAGGGGCTAAAGAGTTGGCTTCTCCTTGAGAAACAGAGTCCTGTCTTCGCGCTGCCCTTCTTAATGACTGGTGTCACCAAGAAAAATCCCTGCCATTAAAAACCGTTTCCCAAACCTAGCCATCCCAGGCTCAGGCTCATCGGTGATTTCTCCTCCATTAGGATCAGCAGTGCTGAATGTCACCTGTGGACTGACACCTTCACACATGACTGTGACAGGCCCTACGCTGTGGGCTGAATGGTGCCTTCCTGGGGATCTGCTTGAAGTCCTTACTGCCACCTCCTTTCTCTGCTGTGGAAAACATCTATTTGATTCCCAGCTTTGAGAAAAAAATGACCCCAAGAACCCGATAAATACCCATCTCCGCTTTCATTTCTGTGGGGCACTTTTTTGGTTGCTGTTGAGATCATAAATCACAGAGTTACAACGATTCACGCCCAGTCGTTTCTTCATCACACGTATGCGGAGGGTGGGCGGTGACTGTCAAGTCAGATAGGTTGATTTTGTAATATGGTTGTATTTGTGCTAATATTGCTATATTTTCCCCAAGATTTTAAGGCCGAGTTAATTTGGAAGGAAAACATGTGGCCCTGCTGCCATCTAGTGCCCAAGTTTTCTTGTTGGGCGTTTGCACAGCGATGGGTGGTCCCGCAGTCCGACCTCTCTTCCCCAGGCTGAGCCCCCCTTCCTGTTCGCTGCGGGCCCCCCAGAACACTCTGGGGCTGTAGAAGTAATCAGGCTGCAGAGAAAGCCTGTATCATCCACTTCCTACAGGATTTTACTCTTTGATTTTTAAATAAACGCAAAGGCCCTAATTTATATCGCAATTCTAATGCCAGTTATTTAGAGGCGTATCAACTGAAGGGAGTTAGACTAGGACAGGAGCCCTAGGAACGGCCCATGGGGCAGTGGGGTGACCTCCTGTCTGCACTGGCCTCAGTGCCTGGAGTGCCGCTCCTGGGGTTGTAACCCCACATCCCATCCTGGGCATGTGTGGCTTATGGCCTCGGGATGCTTCGCCGAGCAGCACTGGAAATATCGTGGGCGCTGGGGAGTGGGAGTCCAGCGGCGGGATAACAAAGGCAAAGAGGGCCTGACGTGCTCGAGAAAGGATAAAGACGTCCTTGAAATCGCGTAACAACTGAACTAAGACTCTTTGGAGAGATAATAGTGTTGTTGCTGATGAGAGACGGTTTTATTTTAAGTGAAATCATCTAAGGAGGGCGCAGAAATATGAACAGGGTACTCGAGATAAAATTAGAAATTAAAAACTTTGCACCAGTGAGGATGCTAATCATCTGGGAAAGCTGTAATGCGTGAAAATCTCGAGAACACAGTATGAGCCACAATCGCCCAGTGGACATTGTTTGGTTTGGGGGACGCTCTTCTCCATAGAGCGGTTGGTATCAGGGCCCTGTGATTCGTGCGCCCTAAATGCAAAGCATGTCCTGAGGAAGCCAGGTGATCTGGAGGAGGTCACCTCTTACTACAGGCCGGCCGGGGGCTCCCACGCGGGCCTCCTGCTGCATCAACATTGCAAAGCATCCCTGATGGCCCTGCATCCACAGAGGGGCACACAGGCCTGGACACCGGGCCCCGTGCACATGGGCCTCTACATGCCGGTGCGACTCACAAGGGGACAGTCACCCACCCCTGGAGCTCTGCATGCAACAGCAGCAGATTACAGGTTCTTTTCAAGTGTGCATTCCACAATAGACCCTTTGTAAGGCCATTAAAAAAAAAAAAAAAAAAACAGTTCTGCAGCCATTTGCAACTATATGTTCATGTAAATGTAGAGTGTTAAAAAGTCCCCCGCTGGCTGGCTTTGGGGTAAACTGACCGCTGCTCCATGCTTTCCTAATAAAGCTCTACCCCAACTGCATGACGTACCCCCTGTGCACAGAGAGAACCTTCCCTTTGGCTAATGATGTGTCAACAGGAGGCAGAGGACAGGTGTTAGGATGTGCCATTGAAAAAGCCTGGGCCAGGAGCTCAGCCCTGCTATCCAGGACCCACGGGGAAGGAGGAGAAACTGATGTCTCTCAGTTCACAAATGGGGGAGTTGAAGAATCGCGGGGCGGGCTGCAGGCCTCTTTGTGCATCCGAGCGGCATGCAGACTTGTGGGGTGCAGGTCGGGGACCAGTCGCAGAGCCCATGAGTCAGCGTGTCCGGGAGGGGCGCAATTTTCTAGGTGCCACAGATGCGTGCCAGGACATTTGTTGAAAACCCCTGTGTGGGAGGTTAACTCCAGGGTCAAAAACCTGCTTGAGTCCCATATCTGCCACTATCTAAACATTAAAGCATAAGTAACAGCAAAAAAAAAAAAAAAAAAAGTCACCGAATCAAAGCATAGGTTTGCTCACGTGACACTGTGGGCAATGCCGTTTCCCTCACAGTCCCATTGGAAAAATCAACAGTATAAACACAATGGCTGATAGGAATTCTTAAGAATATTCTTTTCCTTCTCTATCATTAATCTCTGAAGGAGGAGAGGCAAAGAGGCCCAGATGGAAAGAGCCTGTCCCATCTGTTCTGACCCGTATTTCAGGGGATTTTTATAGGAATTTTTGTAGGAAAAAGCAACACAGTCGGTCAGCGGTCTCCCAGAGTCTCCAGGTGAAGTCAGCAGGAGCCCGTGGGGAGAACCGCAGGTGCCACTGAGTACGACTTTTGAGATCACTTTGAGAGGCTGCCACCCCACCTGGCTCCTTCCAAAGGCTCGGAGGACAGGAGCCAGCTCGCAGAGCTGGGGCGCAGCTAGGTAAAAGGGCCACCCCGACTGTTTCATTACTAATGCCGTCCTCTGGCATTAATGCAAAGCCAGGCGGGGGCGCTCCGAGTGGCTCTCAGCACACCCCAGACCTGCGGTCCTGGGATCGGTGCCGGGGATTCAGTGGTCCCTCCAGCAGTACATCACGTCCTGAAAACACAAATAAATGTTTCTCGCTCTGGCTGGTGTGGCTCAGTGGACTGAGCACCAGCCTGGGAATGGAAGGCTTGCCGGTTCGATTCCCAGTCAGGGCACATGCCTGGATCGTGGGTCAGGTCCCCAGCAGGTGGCATATGAGAGACAACCACACCTTGATGTTTCTCTCTCTCTCTCTTTCTCCTTCCCTTCCCCTCTCTCTAAAAATAAATAAAATCTTTTTAAAAAATGTTTCTCTAGCATTAATGACTGCAAGAACGTGACATCGCTGACTTCTCCTGGGACTGCCTTGGGTAACCATTCCCCAGTGGGATGGCACGTAGAAAGGCCGGGGTCCACACAGCTCGCTCACTGGACGTTTTTGGAAAAGCGCCAACAATTCCGATATTCAGTTTCCTCACTTGTGAAACGGAGAGTTTGGGCTCATGTGTTGTGCCACCTCTGAAGCTCGAGGACTCTTTTCTTTCCCATGTCCCGGGCTTTCAGCGTTTTCCTCCTCCTCGGTTTACAATAAAATGACACATGTTTGTGTGTCTCTGTGCAGGTTCGGTGAGCTCTTCCTGGGAAAGGCATTCCAAAGTCATATAAAAAATACATGCTCACCAGAATGGGCTGCAAAGAAGCGGTCACAACACCGCACACGCACACGCACACGCCACCGCGGAAGTAGCTGTAGAACACAAATCACTGCATTCGTCTTCATCCGTAAAGTAAACCTGCTCTGGCTTTTGATATTTTCATCACAAAAATTCAGTGAACTGTGCAGCGGTCACAAAGCTGAAAACCATCCTTTTGCCCCTAAAGGCCTCAGATTCCGACCTCAACAGGGCAGGGGGACACCACCCTCTGCATTGTGTCGATTTCTTCTCACCAGAGGGGACTTGCTCCTACGTGACAATTTCCTTATGTCGAGGAAACATACGACTGAAATGTTTTCAGTTTTAGAACACATGGGGGAAAACCTTCACTCCATTTGAAAGCAGGTGTTCAGACCCTGGTGTCTTTTCTTCTGTCACCGTGACTGTGTCACAGCAGACGCGTGTCCGTGCAAGAGCCCCTCGTCACTCCGCCAGATTTTAGGCATGAGACTTGGGCCTCTAAGGGGCCGCAGAGGCCCGCAGCACACAGGCAAAGGGGCTCGGTCTTCCTCCCTCCGCCCCTGCAAAGCCGCTGCGGGCATCTGCTTCCGCAGGGGGGCGCTCGGCGCGGGGCGCCTGGCGGACCCGGACTGCGGTTGGCGCAGGTCGCTCAGGACCTTTCCATCTTGCTTCCCCCACCCACGAGTGCCTCCCTCCTTCCCTTGCCCGTTCCTCTCTTGGCTGACTGTAAAGAGAGGCAACTTAGGTGGTTACCGATAGATGCATAAAATCCCCAAATCTCTTTGAATGTCAGTAAGTCTGAAATGTCACCAGCCGGGGCTTGTCCGTGGAGTCTTGGAGGCTTTCGGTGTTTCAAACACCCTACGAGGAGAAGAGGCTTTAGTTGCTCTGAGTTGAGAGAGCCAACTCCTGTAATCTAACTTGATCTTTAACTGAGTAAAAAATGCCCCCAGGAAGGCACCCCAAGGTCAAGGACTGCTAAGACCACCCTCGTTCGTCACCCTGCAAACTGTCTCCATCCTCCAGCCCGCTCAGCGGGGATGAGCTCTGTGCGGCAAACACGGACATCGCCACCGTGAGGCAGGGGCCAAGCCGTCCCCTGCGCAGGCCCCTGGGTACCCGCTGCCCAGCCCCGAGAAGGAGCATCCTCTTTGTAACTCATTTGATTGCTACGAGGGCTAATTGAGACCATCTATGAAAAATACAGGATTGGACCTTGAAAAACAAAAGAGCAAAGTCAGCTCCCTCTCTCCCTCTTCTCTTTATCTTTGCTGCTGAGTTTAAATATATTTTGATATTTTTCCCCCTGAAAGATTGCCCTTGCTTTCTTATTGATTGAAATAACATCCTCTAAAATATTTCCTGAAACGGCACATATAAAATCTTCCCAATCGAAGAAGAAGCTTTTATAAAAAGCAGTAATTCTCATCTTTGGAATGACTGCAAAACAGTCCCTCCTTGGGTTGTCCCCTCTCCCCGCGGAGCAGTGCTGAGTCAGGTCTCAGAGTCCGTGCTGACAACCCGGGGAGCAACAGCACGCATTTTACCTGCCGGAGCGTCTGAAACGCACCGGGGTCTGAATTAGCGCCCTGGGATCAGGCACGAAGCAGTTCCGTTCTCCACAGAAGAGACAGGTGCCCAGACAACATACCTACTGTATGTCAAATATTTGCTGATGCAGATTCCAAAGGATCAATACATATAACCTGGGTCGCATGAGCGAAGATCAGAAACAGGACGGAAACGTCAGCGTGCGGCCCAGGCTTTTGCCACGGTATCCTCCCGCCCAGAGCTGCTGCTGAAGAGTCTCTGCTCTGCCGAGGTCTCGAGGGGCCCGACGCAGAGACGGGCACTGTGTACGGGCTTCAGGCGGAAGCCCACTCCGGGTGGAGGAAAAGCACACGCACGGCTTTGGAGGGGTAGATCCGGGGTTGGCCAGAAAGCTTGTTTGGTTTCCTCCACATGATGGCTCTGGGAGGGCTTAGTTGGTCTTTGAACTTCATTTGAAACATTTTGGTTAGATCGTACTGTGACAGCTGTCTTATCAGCATGCCTTTAAAAAACTTACCCAAATGGGTGAATTTGTGTGCAGCCATTTTAATATTGAAGGTGGAGGGAAATAGGCAACATTTTCAGCATCTTATACTTTATTATTTCAAGAAAGGCAAACAGACTCCTGAAATTTAAAAAAAAAAGAAAAGAAAAAGGAAAGATTTGCGCAATATACAGAGAAGGTGCTGCCACTGACTGAACGTGTCACAACCGGTTTGCAAAGTTTCATGCTAGAGATTTCTCACTGGATGATGCTCCAAGGTTAGGTACACCAGCTGGAGTTGACAGTGATCAAATCGAGACACTAATTGAGAACAATCAACCTTATGCCACGCGGGAGACAGCCGACATCCTCAAAATATCCAAATCAATCAAGTTATTGGTGAAAATGAAAAATGTGTCTTTTATTTCATGGAAAAAAATACAAATTTTTAGCCAACCCAATACATAATGACTTCTCAAGTAGATTTATGTTTTGTTAGAAGACTTTAAAAAAATGTTTTTTGAGCATAAACCCAGGTGCGATAACCCTAACATGAGTTTGTAGTTAGTGAATACAGACGGTTTGATTACAGGGAGGGCCACCTAGATTTTGCTGTGCCTGGTGGGTAGGTGTTAACATCACGCATAGGAGACGTGGCAAACGGCAGGAGTAACTTATCCTGCCCCTGACACAGCCCCAGCCACGCCTCCTGGTACCCAGGCCACGCCCACCCCATGCAGCCGTGGGAAAACACCTACCACCCAGGGCTATTTTCCTCTCTCCAAATGAATTCGCACTGCCTTGTTTGTAAATGGAACTAGTGGCACCTCATCTGTCCTGAGGCAGCACCAGGCAGCAAAGGGTCTCCCGCGCTCGCTCAAGTACTCTCCATCTCTGAATCTATGACCTGCCTCCCGTTATGCAGACGATGCTCCCCATTAAACCTCAGCGGTGCCGGGTGGCCGCAGGGCCTTGGCAGAGCCGTGCTCATTGCAGGGGATGGCCCGTGAATCAGAGTGTGCGGAAAGCGCTGGGCAGTGGCCCGGGGGAACGGAGGGTGATCGGACGGTGCAAGTGTGTACAGTGCCCACGTTGCCTTTCCTTCCTCCCCCATACAAGGTTGTCAGCGCAGGTTCCAGGACAAAGACGCTGCTGAGTGGGGGTGAACTTCCGAGAGAAGGAAATGGCGACAGGAGACACCGTCAGGGCCAGGCCTGCCAGGGGCTTCTCTGCTGCCCTCCGGGGAGCCAAACCGCAGGGTGGTGCGCCCATCCTGTGCTTACATACACGTGCGCGCGGGCACTGCCTTGCTCTGCGGAAACGCAGGGGCCCCTAACACCTCAGGCAGCCGGCCCATGCGTGGGAACTTTGGGAGAAGGCGCACGGGCCCAGGCTCCCGCAGAAGGTGCCATTGCGCTCAGGCTGGGTGACAGCAGTCTGTTCTTTCTGTGGTCACTGTATTTACATGTTAGTCAGGGGAACAGACTGTGACCTGTCACTGGCCCTCCACTGACCTCCTTGTCAGTGTGGTGTGGTCACTGCACCCTCTGCACTGGGTCACACCATCAGCCACCGGATGCCACCATCAGTGTGGGGGCTCCCTGCGTTTTCCAAGGTCACCAGGACAAGTGAGGCTGCGAATGACCTGGCACTCGCCAAGAAGTAGCCCTGACACCAGGCTTTGTGGGTCACACACAAGTCTTTTAAGACATGGAGCCTCTGTGGACGTGGAGAGGGATTCAGTGAAAACTGGAGGGGCTGTGTGAGCAGGCCCCGGGGATCCCGGCACCCCACCTGTTGTGGCGCCATGCACACTTGAACTGCCATTAAAGGGTGCATCCATTCCTGCCCAAGCTCGGTGCCTGCGGAGAAGGTAGTGCCAGGCTCGGGAAGAGCTGGCAAGTCAAACGTGAGCTGTGCCTAAACCTGCTCAGACTGGATGGCCTTGAACAGGCCCCGCGGAAGGGCCCGTGGCCGCGCCCCCCGCATTAGGAGCACCCAGAATGGGGGTTAGATGCTGTCTCAAAGCCGCGCCCCCCTTTCTGTGCAGCAGCCTCTCCCTTCGGTGGTCCTTGAATGCAAGTGAACGCTGGAGTGTGTATCCCAGGCCCCCGTCCAAGTGCCAATGGCAACGACAAAAACTTCCGCAAATCGTTTAATTTTTGTGTCAAGCTGCACCCTAGTTTGGAAAATTAACCTGAGCCAATTGCCCCTGGCGTCATTTTTAAGGAAGCTTTCCTAGAGAAATTCAAACTTAGTCACCATACAGATGCATCCCCCTTTACCCTTGCCACTCGCCGTTTGTAAAGCAATTTCAGAAGATCAGAGAGAGGGGGGCCATGCTGGCTGCTCCCAGGAAATCAGAGGACTAGTGGCATTACACCAGCTGAGTTTAGTAGGGGACACAACTGTCTCCAGTAGGGCAAAGGTCCCTGATGTCACAACCCTGAGCAGCATTAGCCTTGGGGACACGAAACAAGTAGATGCACCTAATTTTAGTTTGGAAGCACCCCCAGCTTAGCCACAGGCTCTGGTGAGGGCCAATTCTGCTAATTTGCTTCAAATTTCAAGTCTGCCCTCTCTCATGACAACTGTCACCACCTAGTACTGGACAGCAGGACCTAATTCCTAGGGGAAGATTCAGGGGAAAAATATATGGGTCCACACATATATACACATACACACAGGGAGACACATTTTTTAATACTACTTCTTTTAGGAGAATGCTCTTCATAGCTGGGTTTTTTGTTTGTTTGTTTGTTTTGTGTTGTATTGTGTTGTATTGTTTTAGAGACTTGGGTGGGAAAGAGAGCAGGGTGAGACTGATGAAATATCCCAGCTCCGTGGGAAATACAGCTGCGTGGGGGGGCTGTCTTCCACCCGAGTCCAGACTTCGGAGGAAGGCTTCAGCTGCCGTTGGGAAGAGCAGGGGTCAGGGACGACGGAGGGGAAGAAAAAGATCGTGGACCGAGCAGGTCTGGGTCCACTCGCCAGCTGTCAGGATTCTGCCAAGTCAGTCCCTCTCGCTCAGTCTTAATGACTTCAGCTTTATAATGACTGTGCAAATAATCCCTGTCTGAGCAACCTCCTGTGCTATTTTGAGAGTATAATAAATTCTATACGGGAAAACACTGTTGAAATTAAAAATACTTATACAAATATTAGCTGTTATTATCCTTGATCTGGTCCAATTTCATTAACCAAGAGATTGGAAGTTGTTCACATCCGCCTGCACTGCAAACACTGCGGTGTGAATTGATGTAGCCAATGTGACCATTATTGGGGCAGCCAAGGACAGGAGGGGTGTAAACCTGGTCATAAACCATAAAAAGCTGTAACTTGTCATCATTTTAAATGAGGAAAAATCCAGTTGGAAGGGGTTGCTAGGTCTGAAACGCTGTGACCCTTCTGCTCCACAGGGAGGGGATGATGAGGAGAGGTATTTTCCAAACCCCCGATGAACCTCTTTTGAGTTCTCACCACGTCCACGGCCTTCCACCCATGCCATGCGTCATGACCGCTGACACCGGAGTGGCCCCCTGCACCTGAATTCTGCACCTCTGCACATGGCCTCCTTTGGCCTTCGTGATGGGTGTGACGATTTCCACATGAGGAAACAGGCTCAGAGGGGACACTGACCTGTCCAGGGACACCGTCCGTGCCAGTGTTTGGTCATGGGACTAGGGTATTCCTTGAGATCTTACCTATTATAGAGCAAAGGACTTTCGCCGAGGCCTGTGCCCTGTGTCTTCAAGGGACGCAATGGCCACGCAAACGGTGTGCGAGTGTTTGTGTGTGTACATGTGCTCATTTTGCCGAGGAGCCAGCCCACTGCTCCCAAAATGTGAAGCCCTCCTGATGTGAAGAATTGCTCAGTTTAGAAATAAAGCTAGTAATGAAGCGCATCTCGATGCCTTAAAAAAATTGCTTAACTCGTTTGAAAAAAAAAGAAACCACCAGAACTTCTGCGAATCACACAGGTGCCTGCCGGTCAGGGAGTGGGGGAGAACTGCCGCTTTCCTCCTGCGCCTGTGCGGGTGCTCATTCAGTCCCTCCCTCCTGCGCGCGGGGACTAGAACTCCCTTCATCGCGATTCCAGAGCTTGGTGCAGCCCAGCTGTCAGTGGCAGACTGACCGAGTTTCCATCACTTTTATTACCAAACGGCTCTCCCCCCGGACTACCATGCAGGCTGAGCACAGGCCTGAGTCTGAGATTTGCTCTCCCCGGCTCGGCCGAGGGCACTGAGGGGTCCTGGGTTAGCCGTCACGCATCCCGCTGCAGCCTGCGTTGGGGTTCCAGGACCAACATCCCTGCACTGCGGGAGATGTGGGGGTGCTGGGCCGACATGGAGAGCCAGACCTCGTCTCAGTCTGCCTGGGTCATTATAACAAAGATACTATAAACTGTGCAGCCTAAAACCAACAGAAATTTATTTCTCATGGTTTTGGAGGCTGGAAGTCCAAGATCAAAGGCAGCTGGCAGAGCGGGTGTCTGATCACGGCCTCCCGGTTCACAGACGGCCTTCTCACTGTGTCCTCTTAGGGAGGAGAGAGCAGGCAGCTCCCAGGGGTCTTTCTGAGGGCACTAATCTCGTTCCCGGGGGCTCCACCCTCGTGACCTCATCACCTCTATACACCATGCCATCGAGGGTCAGGTTTCCACATGTGACCTTGGGAGGGACAAACACATTCAGTCAATTACAACCACCATGAGAGCAGAATGTCCAGGGAGGACCCTCATCTCCAAGCCTGCCGATCAGCACATGGAGCCCTGCACTCTGTCTCTGTGACCCCCCAACCTCCTTACAATGCTTCACAGGCTGTGACGTCCACTGTTCCCCACACCCGTGCTCTGTCACTACTTTGTGACCCGTTCACATCTCCGATCCCCACACCGGGGCAGCCCCTCCCTGAAGTGCACACGGTGAGCGCAGGGGGCTGGGGCGTGAAGCAAAGCGGAAGCCCGCTTCACAGGGACAGTGTGGACCTCGCCTGAACTCTGTGCTCCGACACCGTGATGGCTAAGAATCCCCCCACCTCCCTGCATTTGAGGACATGACCAACCACGAAGAGCCGCCTTGCCCAGGAGATGTGGAGAGGACTCACGGAGGCCTCTTGTTAGCCTGCAACAAGCCAGACAGGGACCCCTCAAGCTCCCCTTTTTTATCCATTAATGCTAAGCTGTATTCTTGGTGTCCCCCGACCTTTCCAGGCAGAATGCCTGCTCCCCAGAACAAAGCCCCTTGGGCCAGGACGCCCACATTTCCTCGGGTGCTGAACGGCAATGCCCCGTGGACATTGGGGCAGCCCCCTGAAGGCGCGCCCCCCCCGCCCCCCGCCAAGCTGGCCGAGGGACCCTCTCAGCAGTGCATGGCCCAGGCCAGTCTCCCGCGTTGGAATTTCTAGCCTTATGAGTCCTCCAGGCGAGCGAACGGCCCAGCTCTCCCTGCCCCCAGCCCCTCGCAGACCGCGTGCCCTCCCTCGTGCAGCGGCCCCTCGGCAAGGCCGCCTCTGAGCCTCACCCTGCGTGTGTCTGATGCACAGGAGGCCGTGTGGGGGCCAGTCTCAGCAGCTCGAGCTCGATGGCACCCGATGCCCCCTGAGAAGGACACCACGTTTTCTCCTTGGAATGTTGCTGATCATTCGTCAGGTTTGTCTTACTTTTGGAAACGTGGGCCCATGTCGCCTGACTCCCCTCTAGTTGCCCTCAGACGGGCTCATCTCAGACTCCTTCTCTCCCGTCCATGGCACAGTGGGCACTGCGCCTTCTGCACCTGCAGAGGGTCCCAGCCGCCCCCTTGCTCTGCTGCCTTCTGCCCAAAGAAGAAGCATCGTGCCACAACTTCCCCAACGAGCTTCTCATTCACCAACAACGTACAAGAGTTTTAAATGAAATGACCAATGACGCGGCTCCCAGAAAACCTCTTAGGCAAGATATTTCTAAACCTGACTCCCACCTACAAATGTTTATATAATTGTTTATATAAATGTTTATCTAATTTTAGTCATGAAACGATATTTAGACAAAACAATCTAAACGAGTCCTATAATTGTGCAATGCTCTATAGCTTGGCCGTAACACACTCGTAATAGAAATTTGCGGAGATGACCACAGACTCGGGCGCCACTGCAGGAAGTGACGCAAAGAGCCCCTTTGCATGGCGCCCAGTGCTGCTCGCCTGTGACAACTTGCGAACGATCCCATGGCACCAGCCCCAGGATGGGACACCCACCAAGCCATGAAGTCATCCAGCGGCCCTCATCCCACGGCCCTTGAGTGCATGCTGACGCAGTTCTGTATGCGGGTCACGTACACTCACCACTGGAGGTGCGCGCCTGGACAGCACCAGGCCCCAGGGAGCCCCGTCCTCTTCCGAGCGCACCCGCCTCCCGATACAAAATGCTCCCGTGGCTGGTCTGGTGAGGAAGCTCAGTGTCACAGGGGAAGAAGCTTGTACTCACAGGTCCCTAGAAACAGGAGGCCATGCAGGGCCACACGGGGAGGCCCCAGGGTGGGTCAGAGGAGGAGAAGATTGGGGGAAACCGAGGCAGGGTTGTTGCTGTGTTTCCCATGGGGAGGAAAGGAGAAACAGGACAAGCAGGTTTAGGGTGGGCTGGTTTGTCTCCTTTCAGGGGGCACTGGGGCACAGGAGCTGTCTCTCTTTGCCAGGTGCCTGGCCCTGGGTGACTAGGGCAGGGGGACTGTGCCCTGGAATATGAGAGTCTGTTAAGGTTGGGGGGTGGGGGTGCAGTACGTGGGCTGCGCCCGGGTTGACGAGGAAGGGCACACTCATGCAGATGTCTCCAGGAATCAGCTAGCCCTGGGGGGGCAGGGGGCAGTCTCCCAGGGTCAGGATGGCCCCCGGAGGTCGAAACAACACAAAATACAAAAAAATAAAAGAACGAAGGGGCATAGTTAATGCGCACCCAGCCTTTCCTCTTTCTGTCCCTACTTGTTTGCAAGCACGAGGATATCACACTTTCATAAAATGTCTTTCAAAACTTTGTATCAATGAACCAGGTAACATGCCATCTTTGGGGATTGGCTTTTTGCACGTGCAGTGCTCTGGAGGCCTGTGGCAGCTGCGCGCGGCCACGGCACGTTTATTTTTATCCCTAAGCAGTGCTCCCTGCAGTGAGCGCGCTGCGGTCTGTCGGCGTCCGCCAGGTAAAGGGTGCCTGGGCTGTCTCTGGCTTTTGGCTGTGACAGATTAAGCTGCTGTGGATACTCACGTGCATGCCTTTGTGTGAACCTATTTTTCATTTGTCTTGGTCATATATCCCCTGTGAATTCTCCTGAGATTTATCTACCAGCTTAATAAAATTCCTATCAAAATCCCAGCAAAGGCTTGTCCTGAACATCAGATGGAGGTATAGCCCTTGAACGATTGAATATGCTTTATGAGAGTCACAAGAAGAATATTCCAGTGTATAGAGCCATATCTCTGCTCTATTTTTTTTCTCTTTTTCTTCCTGATGCTCCGAGATTCCCTTCTGTTTGAAGAACTTCCTTTAGCCAATTTCCAGGAATGTCAAACGTGACAAGTTGTTTGTTTTCTCTTATATGAGAATGCCTTCATTCTCCTTTCATTTCTGAGTGATAGTTTCGTCAGATATTGAATTCAAAATAAATAGTTCTTTTCTTTCAGCCCCTGAAAAATATTGTGCTACTTGTTTCCGGCTTCCATGGTTTCAGGTAAGAAATCTGCCGTCCTTCAAACCACTGTTCCTGGCGGGGTGAACGCCTCATCCGCGCCGGAGCCTTCAGGGTTTTTCTGTAGCTTCAGTTCCCAGTTTAATTAGGATGCATCTTTCTGCATTCCTTTGGGAGGGGTACCCACTCTAAGGTGTAGCCGGCTTCTTGAATCTCTAGGTTTTAACTTTTTCCAAATTTGGGAAGTCTTTACCCATTAATTCTATAATTACCTTTCAGCCCTACTCTCTCCTTTCCTTCTGAGACTTCAAAGAAACAAATGTCGGGTAGTCTGTGACTGTCCCGCTGGTCCCGGAGACTCTGCTCACTGTTTTCCATCTATCTCGTCTTCGTGGTTCAGACCGGGTGAACCCTGCCGCTCTCGCGTCGGCTGAGTTCTTCCTCCATCACCCCCTCTCTGCGGCTGGATCCATCTAGTGAGGTGTTTCCTTCTGTTACAGTGTGTCTCCTGCTTATATCTCTGTTTGATGTCTCTTGTCTTTTTTTCCTTTTTCTTTTCACCTTATTCCTAAGTATAGTCTATTCTGGTACTACGTGTTGTTTCTTTGATTCAAATTAGCTCAAACCTACAGGAAAAGAATGGTGGTTTGTAGGGACCCTGTTGGTTCATATATAATTTCCGCTGGCAGGTTAGCAGTTTGATATGGTCGGGTTATGTCAGGATTAAATACTTTTAAAAATCAGCCCTCTATGAAGATCTTAAGGGAAACCCACAGCCTCGCAGAGACGTCCCCTTCAGCGCACGACCTCAGGGACACTGTCCTTGTTCCCCTTTGGCTCGGCTCCCTGCGTGAGCGGGGCAGTGGGCGAGTGAGCTGCTAAGAAATTCCCCCCGCCTTGTTAAAATAATAATTGAGGAAGAAGGTCACCCCGAGTTTTGTGTCTCGTGTTGGTGAAATGTTCTCAATGAGAAGTAAAGGTGGTCACAGCCCTGCAACCTGCAGAAGGTGGCCCGGTGGCGGCTCTCAGTGGCAACGCCTGGTGAAGGCTTCTCGCCGCCGTCACGATCGTTTTGATCCGGGCTCCGACCGTGGAGTTACCGCGGGCTCAAGAGGGGTTTGCCGCTTACTTATTTTCCTTGGAATCCCGTGGTTCTGAGCCCCTGACTTCGCGGAATGTGACATCTTTCAGAATGCACATATAGCGCCATACCAGGAGAAGCTCACATTATTTTATACTGTTACGATAAACATTATTCCCATAGACAAGGGTTTCCATTTACAAAGATAGTTTTTAAGCAGTTAAAACAATTCAGGCTCTGAGTTGAAGGTGCCTGTCTCTCAGGGACGTGGCGAGGGTCTGGGGTGGGAGCGCTTGCGTTTAGAAACAAGGTCAGTCATGGGGCCAGTGTGTGTGACCCGTCCGATTCCCTCAGCAAAGCAGGTCGCGAGGGGCCAGGAAGGGGGCATGGCGAAGGTCGCAGATGCCGGAGATTCCGGAGCTCCCAGCCTATTTCACTGCCAGCTCCTAGGCATGCGAGGGCCTTCGCACACACCCACAGGAACACCGCCCTTCAGCTTCTCGTCCAGGTGCCACAGGAGAAGAGGAGTTTTACTTCTTTTTAATTATGGTTTATTTTAAAATCAATATTCATCTCTAGCTCATTACCGCTTTGCTGAAATTAAAAGTGACCTTTGTCTAACTAATGATCTATCATGAAACCCAATGCCCAGGGATCGAGTTGTGCCACTTGCTCTCGGAGCTACAACCCCTTCGTCTGGTGGAGTTGGGTGACAGAGGTGCCAGGGCCTGGGACGGTGGAGGCACTGAGGCTTGGTGTTATAAACTAAAAAGAAAGTGTGTGTGCCCCGCCCCATCCCATTAATGTTAAAGCCCTAACCCCCAGGGTGACTGTGTTTGGAGCTGGGTCCCTAAGGAAGTCGTTAAGGTTACTTTAGTTCAAACGCAGCCCCAGGGTGGGGCCCTGGCCTCCCAGGGTTAGCGTCCCTACTAAATGGGACTGCGCTCACTCTGCAGGTGCACAGAGGGAAGGCCATGTTGATAAGCCAAGAAGACGCTCCTGACCAGCAACAGAAGCCAGGCCTTGACCCGGGAACTCCTGCCCCCAGAGCTGTGAGGAAATGCATTTCTGCTGTTTGAGCCCCCAGCCGGCGCTGGTGCCAGGGGCCCGAGTGCACCCCCACGGGGTCAGGTACAGTGTTGCCAGTGGTCACTGGGAGTTTATAAAACTACATTCTTTCACTCTGGTGCTAATTCCTCCCTCCCTTGTAAATATTCTAAGTGCAATGCATTTGAATGATAAAAGCATTACCTCGAATTCAGAAGTAGAAATGCATAAGCATTTAAAATATAAACACTATGCTAATTTATAATCTTGCATAGCAAAATTTTCAACCCACCGATTTCTTTTGAAATTAGCCTTTTAACGCAGGTAGCTCGGGAGTCCTTCTTTGACCAGCTCCACACCAAAGTACGGAGTTATTTCCAGATGAACATGCTACCGTGGAAACGCGGGAGGCCACCAGGAGTGCTGTCACTGTGCCGTACCCAGGGATGGGATAACCGTCCTCGAATGACAGAGAAAACATCGAGCTTTGAGTGGAAAGCGATAATGCTGTGCGCACGGAATGTGACGAGCAGGTACTCGTTGTTAATGGCCTCATTCTTATTTGCTGATTTTCGACTTTCTGAATGGAGACTCTATCTGAGCATATGACTATTGAGCTAATGGTATTAAAACACTAATGTAAGCCTGACTTAGCGCAGGTTTCTCAAAGGTTAACTATCCATTGGCTTCCTCATAAACAGCATGGAAGTGAACGAAATGCAAAATGATGCTTGAAAAGAATCTTAGCGTCTAATTACTTGAATTCGGAGACTGCGGAAGAGGCATATGCACACTTATTAAGCCGTTGTGGCAAAACGCCTTGAAGCCCGCCGAGACGGGCGCAGCGCCCGCCCTGGGTGCCGACTTCCGCGCCCGAGTCGCGAACACGGCGGGTTTTCCCTCCTTCTGTTCCAGTGAATTCAGAACGTCGACATTCTGCCTCTTGACACGGGGCCCACCCTGAATATGCCAGGGCCTCACATCGCACCAGGAGCTCTCGGAGCGGGCACGCGCCTGTCCAGGTTATTCTAGTCGCCGTCCTAACTGTCACGCAGCCACATCTTAAAACGCAGAAGGGAACCTTCCGCCACGCTCGCGAGGACCCCGGCCGGGGGGAGTCCCCGTGCAGAGCTGGGCGTCCCAGCCTCCTCCGCCACCGCGCCGGGCGCCCTGCCCAGAAGGCGCAGGTCCCCTGACGGGGGCGGCAGGAGACTTCGGACCTGCGACAAGCACAACACCACTGTTTCCTCGCTCAGATGGTTCAGGAATCAATTGAAATCTGAAGGGCACTATGTTACCTGTCTGCCCTTCCAAGTCACATCTTTGAAAGGGTCTCAAGATAATTTAATTTCTTTAAAACACGGCCCCTTGCTTCCTTCTTTTACTTATGATGGCATGTGACAGATAGAGGTTCAGGTATCCGATTATGATGTCCCGGTTCAGTTGTTCCTCAAAAATACATTCTTTCTTACCTTTCATATTACCATCAAATTGTGCTGGCTGGGGTATAAGCTAAATTTTAAAAATTCTTATGGGGAAAGTTGTAAAGACAAACATTCTTCATGACACAAAAGCCGTCCCCTTAGGTTACAAAAACAACTGAATAAAATACTGGGATACATGTGTGCAAAGCCGTGTGTCTGTGTGCACATGTATGAACGGCCACATCTGCTCAACTGGCAGAAAGCCGGGGCGGGAGGGAACAGAAGCAGCGAGGCCATGTTTTTTCTTTTTTCCCTGCATATTAAAATAAAACATATTAACATAGATATTTACCAGGCTTATGGTGATTATTTTACAATATATGCAAATGTCACGGTATTAAGTCATATACCAGAAACCAATAGAATGTTATATGACGATTATATCTCAACTTTAAAAAAGCAAGCAGCAAACAAAAATGAACAAAAAATGATTCAGGTCATTTCTATCCTGGAAATCACGTTAGATTTGCAAAGACAAGTGGAAATATATATATCTCTTTTTTTTTATTGCTAAATACCTGATGGATATTTCAAAGATACCTGAAATCTTCCACTAAATTTAAAGATGCATGTTGCTTTGGGATGATGATTTAATGAATATAATGTCATTCTGCAGCAATGTTCACTGCGTTAACTTTTCTTAGTAAGAGTATTAGATTAATCTGACCGCATTTACTCAAGCATGGAGAAGTGGGAGGAATCTAGTTAACTCAGTAGAAGCCCTGTGATACTTGGGGTGGGAACGTGAAAGCAAAGGAAGCAGCTTCAGCGAAATGAACAGCTCCAACTACCGCCACAGAAAAACTGAAAAACAAGCCAAAACTCTCAGAACCAGCTGTGTCAGGGCTCTGGAAAAACAGTCAAAGGTTTATAGCAACCAAGCAAATGCTGAGTCAGGAAAAAAGCCCCTTGAACACGGCAGGAACGCGCTGTGGCACTTCCACCTGCCGCGGCCCCGCCACCCTCCCTCCCAGCTCACACAGGTGCTCCGGCGTTTCTGGGTGGGGCCCTGGGCCCCGGCACGGCAGGGAGTTCGCTGATTTGTGTGCGTGTCTGTCCGGCCCTGTGTGGGGCCGCCTCGCGGGGCTGGCGCAAGCCTCTCCCTGTCTCACCCACCTAACCTGCCCGACACAGCAAGAAGCACTGTGCGGCAAAGGAAACCCTGGGGCCGTACGGAGAAAAGGTAACAAGGAGTCAGGGCACGCAAGGGCACGCCGGGCCCGGGAGGAAAGGCAGGAGGGAGTTTCTTCGGGAACTCGGGCCTCCACAAGCACCTCTGTCGGCCGGGGGCGTTTAGAAAGCCGCGCGCAGGCCCAGGCCCAGCGCCAGCACGCAGAGGGCCCTGGGCGGGGGGTGGGGGGGGGGACGGACACAGGCGGCTGAGCTGGGGTTACAGGAGTGCCCAGCAGTACCAATGCGCAGGGTGCGGGACAGCCGTTTTGTTTCGTCTGTTTTGCCTCTTGCTCTTGGTACTGGAGGAAACCTTTGTCTTAATACTTAACACACCAGTTAAACGAACGGTCAGCTTTCAACCACCAAGATGAAAGCAATCTAGGGAAGGGAGAGAATTCGATTCACAGTTACCTCAGAATAATGTTCCAATGTCCAGTTTAAAAACAACCACCAAACATCACAGAGCATAAAAATATGGCCCACGCGAAGGAAGAAAACAGACAGAAGCCATCCTTGACGAAGCCCAGACGTTGGACTTACTAGAAAAAGACTTTAAACAAATTATTTTAAATATTTTTGAAAAGTTAAGACCACAGGCCAACAAATAAAGGAAACCAGAACAAAAACGACAAACAAAATGGAAATATCAATAAAGAGGTAGAAATTATCGGGAATGTCCAAATAGAAATTCTGGACCTGCAGAGAACACTAACTGAAATGAAACATCTATCAAAAGATCCAACAGCAGATTCAATTAAGCAGAAAAAAGAAGGAGGGAATGTGAAGACAGAACAACTGAAATGACAGCATCTGAAGAGCAGAATGAAGAGAGTGAACGAAGGAGAACAAGGCCCCTGGCGCCGTGCTCCCTTCTGGGAGGAGGAGAGACAGGGAGGGGCAGAGAAATCACTTGCAGAGACAATGAATGACGCTTTCGAAACTTGATAAAGGAAACGAGTGACACTTAGTGCACTTCCAGGAGTCTCAGCCAACCGCAAGCCGGATAAATCAAAAGGCCGCAACGCGTGCTCTTCACACTGCTGAGAGGACAAAGAGAGGGCCTTGAATGCAGTCACCTTTGACTGAATCCGCAGCGTATCTGGGGAGCTTTAAAAGGTACCACGATAGCCCGGCATCGTCCCTGAGAGAGTCGGGTTTAATTTAACCGAGTGTCACGTGGACAGTAGAGCACTGACGGCCTCTGCAGGTAATTCTAAGCTGCAGGCAAGGCTGAGAATCCCCGCATCAGCGCCTGGCGGGCTGAGGACCCCAGGAGGTCGAGCCTCGGCCAGATGGCTTCTCCCGCAGTTGAAGCTCCGGTATCTTTGGTGCCTCAGAGTCACCGTGTTTAGCCACCAATTATGGGGGTGGGGATGGGGTGTCCCCTTTCTCTGTGGTTCACCCTTAAAGGGACAAACCCTAGTGTCTCAAACACCCTTACATGGTGGATCAGCCCCTTTGCCTTTGGCATCCATACTGTCACCCACGTTTTCCAGCGCGGAAGCAGCAGGAAGACCGAAATTATGTGTTAGTCGGACTTACCCTAAAAAGCAGGGTTTGGGGCCTCTGGGTTCTGGTCCAAAATGCCAGGTGCCTGCAAGTCATCGCTCCCATCCTCACAGTAAGAAGAAAGCGGAACGAACTGAAAACCAGCCGCCTGGCCTGTGCATCTCAGGGCAAGCCCACCAGGAAATCCGGGGCGGTGGAGGGCAGGCGCGGCGCCCGCCGCTCCCGGAGGCCCAGGCGCCAGCTGGAGCCTGTCGGGAGCGCAAGGAGGGGAATCGGCTCATTTCGGGAGACCGAACTCCGGCTGGGTGGAGACGAGAGCTACGAATCCCTCTCTCGCTTGAGTTTTACCACCAAGGGCCCATCACGGTCTCGGGGGAAGGTCAGAGAAAAACCCTCACATGCGTCCAGCAGGGGGCGGACGAGGGATCACACAGACAGGTGCGTGAGCCTCCGGGTGTGACCGATGCAGGCCTGCCCTCAAGGAAGCTCATTCTCACACCTGAGTCCTTCCGGAGCCTCGCGGAGCCGAGCTGAGCATCGCCTGGGAAGGTCACGGTTCAGGGACACCGGCCCCCAAAGGGCTGAGGCCTAACTATAAGACAACAGCTGCATCTTTGAGGTCCCCTCTCTACCCTGCACATGTGTCCACTTCTCCCAATAGGCTCCTTCACACAGGAATCACCGGTGCTTTAAATGCCTGATCTGTGAATTCCAAAGTCTCTTTCATAGCTTGGCCTGGTACCGATACTGCTTTGGGGGTGTGAGCACATTTTGTCATTCTCTGACGAAATGAGCTTGGCGTCGTGGCTGAAAGGCATCCGGGCGCGTAGGCCTTTGTTTAGTGTGCGGCTCTGTGCCCCCGGGGTAGAGGTCGGCTGCTTCCTGTTTGCCACGCTGCCGCCGGCAGAGGCTCCATCTCCTCCGGTCCCCGGGTTTGTCTCCCGTGGTGCCTTCGGGGTGACTTAGAGGGACCGCGGCTGAAATGCGGGGCGAGGCGCGCAGCTCTTTTAAGCTGCGCGGCGCCCCGTTCAGGAGCCGGCCGAGGTGAGGCTCCGGTGTGGAAGAACGGGGGGGGGCGTTACTCTGTGCCCCAGCACTCGGCCCCGTCTCTTCGCACGCTTATTCGCTTACATAGCCGTCTCCTTAGTTATCTGTCAATATCCTCGGGCAGGTCCGGCGGGTTTCCTCTGCGCCCCTTTGTTACTGCTGCCTGACTCGGACGCTGCGTTGGTGCGCAGGCTGCCCAGGGGGGCAGCTAAAGCAGCGGGTGCGCGGCTCCTCGCTTTGATCTGGGATTTTTACAAATTATTATTTGTGAGATATCTAATAATCATTGACATGAAAGAGCATCTCCCTTGGCATTTATTATTCAAGAAATGGGTAAGGCTTGCGTCGTTTTTGCACATCTTCCCCCATCCTATTGCTGGGCCCACGGAGCTTCCCGAGGCCCCGGGCTGGGGGGTAGGGACCCGGAAGGGGCTGCACAGCGACTTCGCATCCGCCTACACCACCGCCAGTGGGCGCTCTCACGAACTCTAGTGGGTCCGCACCAGCTTCCTTCATGGTCCGTCCACAAAATAAAGATCCTCTTTCACCCAAGATCACCTTTCAGACTTTGGTCCTTATTTGTAAATAGAATGTTTTATTCAGTCTGAGGCTTGAGGATTTAGCAAGTGAGTGCCAGTCTCTTTGGTTTGGGTCCACATTTCACAATATCAGGCGATGCACATCAGAGTGGCTGGGAGTTGTGGCTTATCCATTTTTTTAATTGAAAAAAGAGGTTATTTTTCTTTTTTCTTGTTTTGATTTTTTTTTTTTTAGTTTGGAAGAAAGGGAATGATGTAAAAACAATAATAAAATAAACAAAAATGTTTGTACTTCCCTTTTTTTTTTTTATAAACCCTGTGTCTTCTTTGACATCATTACTTCTACTGCTATAATTCTGGCTGATCGGTCTTGGTTGTGAGTTTCTGCAATGGTTCTAACTGGACCCCCTGCTCAGAGCCTCTATGCCCTTCTGACCTGTGCACTGCAGTTTAATTTTTATGGATACAGAATAGTGTGAAGGTCAGTAGGGACTATAATATTTATTCATCCGTTCAACAAATATTTATTGAGAAGTTTTTGAAATTTCTTTAGGAAATAGCTGAGAATAAAAATTAAAACTGTGTTTATGGACTGATATAAAAAAGATAAACAACTAAAAGTAAATAAATAGATAGGTAAGTTATGGTAGCAATAAATGCTATGAATAAATATATTTTTAAAGAAACACAGGAGTGCTTTTTTAGACAGGATTTTCAAAGATTAATCTAGAAAGATGATATTTGAACAGAGGCACAAGCGGTCCGAGGAGTTAAGTAGCATTACCGGCTCCCGGAGCGAATTCCAGACTGGGAGCAGAGGAAGGTCAAGAGGCCCCGTGGCTCTTCCTCGCCTCCGAGCGCGTGGGGAGCGGCAGCGGCCACGTGGCTGCTATGGGAGACAGGGCGAGGTCAGAGCCGTCAGGGGTGGGCCGCGGCCCTGGCAGAGCTCGGGAAGGACAGAGAGTGTCTGCCTTCAACAGCAGCAAGGGACCCAGAACTGTCTCCAGACCGTGAACTTAGTGACGGGACCGGGAAGTTCAGAGAGGCCCCCTTCCTCCATCCCCCATCCTTCCAGGGCTGGGAAACCGAAGCCCAAGGGCCACTCCCGACCCCGGTCACGCAGCCACGCAGCAGCCTCTGAAGGCGTCCGCTGCACGCAGGGTGGTCCAGGGGACGCCCTGGGGCTGGGAGGGCTGACCCTACGCCCTGGAGCCACGAAGTCCCTGACAGAGGTTGACCTGGGCAGGGGTGCTGGGCCACGGGCTGGGGTGAGCTCTGCGCCGGACGGTCGGCCTGCAGCCGCAGTCTCTGCCCGCCCTTCGCACTGACCAACCTCATGCTCCCCCCGCTGCAGGGGCGGCCCGCTCCCTCCGTGGGGTGTCCAGTTGGTGAAACCAGGCTTCAGCGGAGGAAGCTGTCCCATGTGATGGGCGCACAGAGGAAGAAGCCCGACAGAGCGGGTGCTTCTGGGGTGGCCGGCGGGAGAGCGGTCGGGCGCTCGGCGGCTTCATGGGCCCCGGCTCTAGTGTCATTAATGTGGGCATGGGTCACTGTACCTTAATGACAAGCTATCATTACGAAGCCTTTTAAACACCCAACTAGAAATGTCTGGTGGGCAACTGTTATTTCTAGTATGAAATTTAGGAAAGAGGTGGGAATTTAAGATATAAAATTTGGGAGTTCTCCCTGTAAAGATGGTATTTAAAGGATAAGAATTGTTTGAGCTTATGAACAACCCAACTCCAGCCAGAGAAGAGAAGAGAACCAAGTGACGGGTCCCCCAGGCGCCTCGACATTAGGGGAACAGGAAGCAACAAAAGTGCTAATAAAGGGGCTGCAGAGAGACGGAGGTAAACCAGGAGGATGCATGGTCCCGGGAGACAGATAAATACGTGTTTCCGGAGAACAACATGTGAGTAACTGTGTTAAACAGTGAAAAGCTGAGTAAAATGAAAACCGAACTCATCATTGAACTTGACTTCCAGCACTTTGCCAATGACCTTGGAAAAAGATTTTCCTGTGGAATTGCGAGGTCAGACCGACCCTAATTGGGATTGGCATGAGTTAAAAAAAAAAAGCAGCATTGAGACAGTAAATACAGACACCTGCATTCCAAATTTTCTGCAAAGGAGAGAAGAAAATAGGACCCTCCTTCGGGGTTATCCGAGCACGTGAGTTTCTGACACATGGTGGGCGCTGGAGGAGAGTCACGGGGACAGATTAGCAGAAAGGGAAAAACCATTATAGAGGAGGGACATAAAGGAGGAACCCATGCCTTGAAGAGGACACAGGCGATAGGATTTAGAAGAAATAGTCTGTGGTCTTCCTAAAACCACTGAAATTTCCTTTTCGGTAAGAGCTATAAAGGTGCCTTTGTTATGTAAATGAACTGACTGTTGGACTGCACCTGAGGTCGGGGCTGGCTGCCAATAGATCGAACCACGTGATTGAAGGATGAGACCTTCCAGTCCCCACCCCCAGGACCTCAGCAGAGGGGAGAGAAGCTGGGGGTTGAATCAATCATCAGCAGCCAATGATTTAGTCAGTCGTGCCTAGGTCATGAAGCCTCCGTCAGCCCCCAAAAGGATGAGTTCAGAGAGCCCTGGTGGGCGAGCTTGTGCAGGTGCTGGGGGCGGAGCGAAACTGGAAGCCCCACACAAGTGCACCCACATGCCTTGCCCTGTACATCCCTTCCACCTGGCTGTTCCTGAGCTACATCCTTTTATAATGAATCAGCAACCCAGTGAGTACACTGGTCTCCTGAATCTTGTGACCCGCTCTGGAAAAACAATCAAGCCTGAGGAATTCACCCTGGGAACCTCCCATTTGTCGCTTGTCTCTTGGGAGCTCAGGTAGCAAAGTGGATTTGTGAATGGCATCTGAAGTAGGGGGTGGGACCGAGCCCTTCCTTTGCCTGTGGGGTCTGATGTTATCTCTGGGTAAACAGTGTCACCAGGGAGCTGAACTGCAGGCTACTCAGCTGCTGTGCTGAGAATGCATACTGACGTGAGAAACCTCCCCCACCTCCGCCCCGCCCAAATCCCTCGGCAACTGGGTCCAGGATGTAGGGTGCGGCCGCATAAACGGAGTGGGTGCAGCAAGGAGACGAAGGGGAGTCTGAAGGAAATGAACGAGGAGAGCTCATGTCTGCCCCTTTTCTCAGTTAAATAAGAAGGCGGCCCCCCGGTGGGAGAGCGGAGAGAGGCAGCACGTCAAGCGGTGCGCGTTTCAGAGCAGTTGACCAGGGAAACGGCGCAGGCCGAGGGCGCGGGCCTGCGGGCCCTTTGCAGCCACAAGTATGGGAGCAGTCAGCAGAGGTGTGCGTTTTTCCCAACAATTCTCGGGTGTTCGGATGCAGCCCGCATTGGCAACAAGAGGTTTAATTTAGGGATTGTGCGATGAGAGGGTCACACCAGTTGTGCAGTGTGGTGTCCAGGTCGGGTCTAGGGGGACTAGTATTGAACGGGGTAGTAAGTGAAGAAAGCAGGAGCGATTGCTCAGGTGGACTGGGCAGCTTTGTGGTGATAAATGCTTGTTCAAATCAGGGTATTTGCAGACGGGTACACGGGGCTGGAGGCCGGGGTCAGAGAAGGCCATCCTTTCTGTGGGGACCACGGAGGCTGTAGAGTTATGGTGAGGTCTCCAAGGCGCATCCATGCGAGGAGGCCACCAGAGCACCACAGAAGACAGAATCGGCAGGGGTGAGCAGGGCGGAGAGCCGAAAGGCCTGGGCGGCGACAGCCTGACTGCTTTGCCGGCGTCCTCACCAACAACGGCAACCGCGCTGGTGGTAAACGGAAGGCTCAGGCCAGAGCCTCGACCCACCATGAGGGAAGGGGGGCGACCTGCGTAAGAAGTGCCCGGACCCAGCTGGGCGTCGTCCTGCGGCCCCGCTGTGGGCGATGCAAAGGAAAGGAGTGTTCCTAGGCAGGGGCAGGAACGGAGGTCTGGAAGTGGAGTGAGGGACAGGGAGGAGACGCCCTGCCCACCCCCAAGGTCAGCGGTGTGTGTCGTGGGGACAGGAGAACGACAGACACCACAAGGGAGGGCAAAGGGCGGGAGGGCAAAGGGCAGCATGCCTTCACAGGCGCGAGTGTGGCGGACAAGGAGGCTGGACTCCAGCATGGGGGCATGATCCCCAGCACGAGGTGGCATCGCAAAAGCCGGTGACTCGTGGAAGGCAGGCAGGCTGGTGGAGCTGGTGGCAGGACCCAAGGTGAGCATCAGTGTTGGGGGGTCTCCAGAGGGCATCGTCGGGGCTGGGCAGACACAGGGCTTGTGCAGTGGTGCTACGGGAGGTGATGGGGCCATGAGCCAGCACAGGAGTGAGAGAGAGGGGTTTGCAGAGGGCCACACAGAGAAGGACCAAGCGCAGGAGAGACGGTGAGGGGGAGGGCAGGACATGGAAAGGGGTGGGGTTTGCACTGAGGACTGAGCACGGTAAGCCCAGACAGAGAACCTGGGAAACTGAGGATGTGGGTTTATAGCTCAGAGCTGGAAAGGAGGTGGCCAGATGCACTTATCACTCATAACCTCCACCTACACATCAACATGGGGCGCCGGCCGGCGTAGACGAGAAGCCCACGTGGAGGCTCACGGGCGCAGTGAGGGGTAAGGGTTAGACTGTGCCCGCCAGTGTGGGTACCTCCCCACAGAGCCTGCTTTAATTCCAGCTTCTGACATCCGCTTTCCATTCTCCCCAATTGTTTCTCATGTGTAAGGGAAAAGGGATGAGATGGGAAATGTGACGGGAAAGGAAGAAGAATTAAAGGCAAGTTGTTTTCTTTTTTACGCCATGTGACAGTCGCACGCTTAGTCGGATAGCTTTCTCCACTCAGACGCCTGGAAATCTAGTGAACTGGGGCTGTGACCCTGACTTCAGGCACAGGAACCAGCGAGGAAAACGCAAGCTAAGTCGGAACAATTGAAACAAAAATCAGCTAAAATATTTACTTTTAAAAGTAAGGTTCCAAACTCCAGTTTCAAGTTCCCTCTTGTAGTGTTTTGCACATTCTCACAGGGCTAGAAAGGGTCACACTATAATCTGAACTACTTTTTACGGTAAATGCATACAAATGCGATGTTCTCCTGGGAAACCTACAAAATCTAAAAGAAAAAAGTATTTTGAGAATTAAGGTCAAAAGTAAAATAGGAATTTAATTAAGTGCAATATTTTAACAACACCTCATGCTGCCCATATTATCGATGGACTATTAGCAAGCCGCCGGGTTGGCAATGATAAAAAGGGCTATCGAAATCGTTATCAGCATAACCTTAATACCTTTATATTTTGGGGTATCTCTTTTTGATACTTAACCATTTACATAACCCAAACTAGAAAAACTTCACCGCCACCTTAACTTTCTTAAAATATCTGTAACACAAGATTTGATCCTGTTAATAAAATAATATTATTCACATATAGTAAGGCTAGTGAAACACAGAGAAGGTGGAAACCTCTGTCCGTTTTGAATGGCGGAGCTCCTAACAAGGTGCCGGGCGCCACGCACGTGGCCGAGGGCGTCGAAGACGCCGGGCGACGGACTCACCGCGTTCGACTCTCCGCCTTGCCCAGTAGTTGGAGGCAGCTCGGCATGGAAGTGGTGAAATCACAGCAGCTGTGGACGGTCTGCAGTGGCCTCCCTTCTGAGGCGTCAGGTCCTTGCTCAGCGAAGCGCTTCCTGTCCGAACCGCCCGCCCCTGCAGGTACAAGCCTCCACCGCGTGAGGCAGGGGTGGCACGGCTTTGTCCCTGGCCAGCTCGAGGGACCGGGTCCCATCAGTCAAGAGCGGGGACACGGGCAAGACGACAGCCGTGCAGCGCGCCTGGTGCGGGGGACCCAGAGTAGACGTGCGCTCGTGAAGGTGGGCCCTGTCCCCCGGCGCTGGGGGTACCCCATGCTTGGCGACAGCCACCATGCCCGCCTGGTTCTGCGTGGCCGGCCGAGAGCACGGTGCGGCCTGGGGCGCGGGCGCCCGGACGTCGCGGCCCCAGGGATGCGGGGCCGAGTCTTCCCAGGGCTCTGCGGTAGCGGTAGCGCTGCGCATGCTGCTGTCTGTTAACATGGGCCTGAGAGACGTTTTTAAGAGCAACACACCACACATGGGCACAGTCCGGAGGGAGGGTTTCCTTTATTTTTTCTTCTTCTTCTTTTTTCTTCTGCGTATCTAAGGCTTTTTACAGTTGACCCACAGCTCATAGCAAAGAGCCTTTGTTGACCGGCCTGGGGGGCAGAGGGGGTGCAAGAGAGCGGGTATCCGACAGCGTAAAGAACTTCTCCGGGATTGTACTGCTTTTTTGCGGTCAAAATTTAGTAAACTAAAGAAAAAGGTGAATGACTTTTCTTTTGTTTAGTGTGTTTTATGTGAATAGTGAAGAGCACGTTCTAGTCGCATTATCACACCCGTGTATTTTTAAAATAATATAGTTTTGCCTTTCTTTCATTTTACATTATTTATTTATTTATTTTTAGGGAGGGAGAAAGAGAGGGAGAGAAACATCAATGAGTGGTTGCCTCTCACACGGCCCCTACTGGGGACCTAGCCCACAACTCAGGTCTGTGCCCTGACTGGGAATTGAACCCAAGACCCTTTTGGTTCGCACGCAATGCTCAATCCACTGAGCCGCACTAGCCGCGGCCACACCCCACGCCCGCCTGTTTTATCAGATGCGCCAGCCCACGCCAAGTAGCCTGGGAGGCGAAGCCTGGCTCTCAGCTGGAGATCCAGGAGATTGCCCTGGAGATCAGAGCCCCACGGGCTGCAGAGCTAACGCGCGGGAACCGGCTAGCGCGGGGAAGCATGGGACACGCTCCTTTCTCAGGTGTGATGATGACGTCCCACAGCCCGGCCCCGGCGGCACTCCTTTCCCTCAGGGATCTCACGAGTCTGCAAAGCCAGCGTGTGCCGGGGCAGAGTCTTGACATTGGACTTGACCCCATTTCGCTTTAGATACTTGCTGATTCTCATGGAGGCACCCACAGCTGAGCCTGCTGGCAGGACTTGCCAACTTTCCAGTACATTCCACCCTTGGCTCCTTTGAAGCTTGTCTCCTTTTTGACTTTTTAAAAATGAATATTTTATTAACTTAGATTTATAATTCTATATAAATCTTTTATATTGTCAGTTTTCAGTCTCTTTAGATTTTTTTAATATATATTTTTAAAATTTTTCAGTTATAGTTGACATGCAATATTATATGAGTTCAAGTGTATAGCAGAGAGTTAGACATTTATACAACTTACAAAGTGATCCACCAATAAACCTAGTACCCACCTGGCACCACCCACAGTGACTACAATACTGTTGACTATGTTCCCCGCACCGTGTTTCACGTCTCCAGGGCTGTTTTTGTAACTACTGATTTGTACTTCTCAATCCTGTCACCTTTTCCTCCTGGTCCCTCAACTCCCCTCCCCTCTGACCACCCTCAGTCTGTTCTCTGTGTATGAGTTTGTTTCTGTTATGTTTGTTCATTTGTTTTGTTTTTTACATTCCACAGATAAGTGAAATCATGTGGTATCTGCCTTTCTCTGTCTGACGTATCTCACTGAGCATCACACCCCCCAGGTCCACCCGCGCTGTTGCAGATGGAAAGGTTTCACTCCTTTATGGCTGAGTAGTATTCCACTGTGTAAACAAACCATCTTTCACATACAATACACCATCTTTCACTTAACACCTGAGAGCAAGCAGGATGCTAGAGAGAAACAAATCATGTTGTTACCTGTCAGTTCCTTGAAAATATTTGAAAGTTTTAGCTCCCCTGGGCTTGTAGATTACCTGTGAATTTCAATGCCAACTGATTCCTCAGGCACAGATTTGAAAGACATATGTGAACAAAAATTGAAATATAACAAATATTATGCCTGATAAAGAAGATAACTCGACATGATTTGTTATTTATCAAGAGTCTGAAATTTTCCTAACAACAGGATTTCTTAACATCTTTCTTTTCTTGATTTTCCTGCCTTGAAGGTACTAGACAAGCTTTCACTCACTAACAAACAGACATGGGGAACACTCCCTCGAGTCACTCCATACCCTCATGAGAGCGGGGCAAGCCAGGTGGCCGCACACGCACACCCAGCCCGTTCTCGTTGTCAGGCTTGGTTCCTAGACCGCCACCCCCGTGCCCAGCACAGTCGGGTAAAGGAGAGTCAAGGGGCAAACCCGTGGCCCGACCAGCACAGGTGAGTCATTGGTCACCACAGCGCTGAGGCGACGCTAAGCCGCAGACACGCATGTTTCCTCTTTCTAGAATACTTGAAAATGCAAGTCTCTGTGTTAATCTAATATTTTCTGAAAATGCCTATTTTTCAGAACATCCGGCACTGAGCGCACCCCGCACCCGACACCAGCCGCAGCCTCTGCGTGAACCCTCGTTTGCTGGCCTAGGGCCCGGGCTTGCTGCCCAACTGCTTTCAAGTAGGCTCTCCTGCTGCTGACGGAGTGCTCTGTATTTTTACTCCTTCTTTTAAAAGTAGCAATTTTTTTTTTACATAGAAAATTGTGTGGGGGCCTTAAAATATGCTCACGAATTTTATAGTCCAGATGATGGGCCTCTGCTAAGAGTCAATACGTGAAAGCAGTTGTGCACAAGGTGAAGAAATTCAGACAATAACACTTTCGTACTCACCATGTCACACACACATACACACACTCCATTTGTTGGCCCTGGCTTTATTTCCAACTGACGTAGTTTCAAATTCCTCTCATAAAATTGTGTCTTACTGCTTTTAAAATCTGCATGATACTTCATATTCTGCTATCTCAGGGAAAATATTTTTTAATCCATTTTACTCTTGATGGACATTTGTTTTGCTTTTCTCTTTTTAGAATTACAAAGAGTATGCTGCTGACACGCTGGTTGACATGACTTGTAGTTTTTTAAAAGTGTATCCATACTTGAAATTCCTAATGCTGGAACTGCTCATCAAAGTTCCAGTGTGGATGCCTACTGGCAATTGTCTTCCGCAGTGATCTGGCCGGTTCACCTCCCTGCCTGAAGCGCGCGGGATGGGGATTTGTGCGCCATTCACTAGGAATGTCTGTTGGCCACTGGATAAAGGGTTAAGAATAACCTACTGTCCTGAGATGCTTGGTGTGCCCAAGGTTAGCATCCTCCTGTGTATTTATGGCACTTGTGTCTTCTCTGGGAAATTTCAGTCCATACGAAAGGCTGCTTTTTCTGTTGGGGTGTGTCTTTTTATCACAGATTTACATAAATTTGTTTTCATCAAAGGGAATTAACTGTCATGCATATCACACAATTCATATCATTGATGAATTTTTCCCCAGGAGATGTTTTAGCAACATTATCAATCTGAAAAATATTGAGTATTTTTAATGTTTAAGTCCTTAGAATAATTCACCATTGATGGTCGGTACTAACTGTACTTTAGATTTTATTGCTATTAATAGAACTTCTATCCAAATAATATATATACATATTATTTCTCCTTTCTTTGATATCGTATATGTTTTAATTGTATTAATTTTGATCCATTTGATTTAACATGTCAGGGTTATTACGGTAAGCAAATAATCGCAATTTTTGATGAATTCTCTTACCCTCATTGATGCAGATCTTAGAGTCACCAAACCCGTGTATGTGCTTGGGACTCTTTCTGAACAAGGACTCCAGTGATGGGTGTGAAGGAAACGGCGAGACGCTTGGAGGGGCAAAGATGCATCCCTGATTAACGCAGGCGTCCGTCCGCTCCTGGTCTGCTAAGACTGATTGACATCAATGTTAAACTTTGTCAAAGGTCTTTTTCTGCATCCGTTAAAATAATCGTATGGTGACACCTCTGTGTAATTAATATAGTGTAATATAATTATAGGAACACATTGGACAAAAATATTAGTTGCTTTGAAACTAAATTAAATTCACGTGATTGTGTAATTTTATCTAGTTATCTACATCCCAAATCACCCTTGTATTCTTTTCTCTTTTTTCACATAACGATGATATTTGTATGCATTTGAAAATGATCACCAGAGCAAGTCTCGTTAGCATCCATCTCTACCCGTAGTTACAATTATTTTTCTTGGTATTCTAATTTTCCCAGTAAGCCTTAGGCTGAAAAGAGAGAACAGTCTTTCCCTAAAGGGGTAGTTAGGGCAGAAGGCAACTGGAGAATTGTATTCAGAATATAAAAGAACTGACTTCTCATATGTGCATAACATAGCATCAGATGACTTAGTTCTTGCTTCAGGGAATGCATCAGGGAAATGCAGGCATTAAAACATGGATTTAACAACTTTGAATATTTACTATGTGTCAGATCCTCTGCTAAGCGCTTTACATAAATTAATTCCAATCATGCCAACCCCAGGGACCCAGGCAGCACCGCCACCCTTATGTTGCAGCGCGGGGCCAGGCAGCGGGGAACAGAAGTGACCGGCCCAAGACCAACAGCTGCTGAGGGGCAGAGAGAAGACTGTAACAGACAACCTGCTCCAAAGGCCAAACGTCTAACTGCGGCCCCATCATCGGAGGTGAAGTTGTTGTTCCCTGTGCGTTTTCCACGACCGCCTTATACCTGAAAAGCCTTTTCTCTTAGTGGATCCACTGACAAAAGGAGACCCTTACGTAAATTCATCAGCTACTCCTTGAGTGTTAAATTATTCCAATTAGTTACCTATGAGGCATTTCCATCCTCAAAGGACTGTGATGTGGTGATTTAACATGAGAGGCTTCTCTATCCTCAAAGTCAGCCTCCTGCGTTGATCAGACAAATCTTGATCTTTCCGACATTAAGAGATTAAGCCGGTATAAGCGTTTAATTGGAGAACATCAAAGGGAAAGTTCCTGAAGACTTTATCTTTCTTTGAACACCCGACTGACTTTAGTTAGCAAGACTGTTCTACCTTTTTTTTTAAGAAAAAAAAAAAACCTCTCGGAACAAACAAAGTGTTTTCTTTTTGACTTTATTGTTAGATTTTTCAAATATTTTAACAACAGAGAATAGATAAGAGTAAGCTTGTCTGTGCCTGAAAAAAAAAGAGAGAAAATGTTCCCATCACTAGGGAGCCCTGGTTATTATCTCTTTTCTGGGGAAATTGCTTCCCATTGGAAAGCTTCTATTTGACTGTTCGGTCTAGCCTTCGGGGCCCAATATTTTACCCATTACTTCTCTGGCCCAAACCTGCACCGCCCCCACCCCCGCCCGCCTCGCATGCACAGAACTTTTGTGAAAATTGGAATTTCAACTACCGGGACGTGACAGCTCCTGCTTTCATCACGAAAGACTTACAGGTTTTATATAAAAATAATTCTCCACAAAGTTTTCCCGAGCGTGTTACTCAGCTCAGATATTTCTTCTGGTCATTTCTTTTCTTAATTAGAAACAAATAATGCTGACTTCTAACGAGCTTATTTAAGGATGCCACTTTCTTCCCCAGTTATGTAAAATTGAAATAGTAACTCAATTTTCCTCTTTACCTTTAATTTATGATTACTTTTTGGAAAGCGCCATTTAACACTTCATTCAACTTTGGAGTAATTATAAACTCGCAGGAAGACGCGCAACAGTCGCGCTCACAGACACCCACGTGCTGTTTGCTTGGCTTCTGCTGACAGTCGCGAGGAAGCGTTTCGTGTCCCCCCCAACCCCTTCGTGCTCTGGAAACATGCCCCTCTGTTCCCAGACTTTGATGCAAGTTATAAACCCAGTACCCAGGACGGATGTGTGAACACAACTTCCTGAAAAGATGTATTCCTGAAGCCATCTCTTTAAAATAGGTCCTGTAGTCCTTCCAAAAATAACTCTAATTAAGCTTGCAACTTATAGACTCCATGTCTGTTAGGCATATGAGACACTTTAAGAGGTGCAGCTATTTTATTCTGAAAAGGAGGTCCTACTTCAGAGTTCTTGCTGCTGAGGAAAGGGAGTTGTTTCGACCTGGCTTCATCTGAGTTCTTTAAACCCAGAGACACTGTGGCTTCTGAAGGGCCCGATGCGGTCGGTTCCATCCGGTACAGAAGGGGTGAGGGCAACGGTCGGGAGAGGAGAACAGTGCAGACCAAAGTGAGATGGGAGCACAGCTGTGAGCAAAACGTGGCTGGCAGTTGCCACGGAAAACGTGATTTAACAGTGCGGTGAATTCAGAGATTTGTTAAAACAACAACAACAACAACAAAAAGACACAGGAAACATTAGCTGGTGAGACTGGCTAGGCGAGTCTCATTGTGGTTCCAGCTTTGTATTTCTTTATATTCTTCTTCGTCCAAAAGAGTTACGGTTTGCAGCTCTGAGCTCAGACTCCGAGGCAGGCACGTCTGGCGGGACCTCACCTTCCCAGTTTATTAGCTGTGAGAACTTGGGAAACTCAGAATCTCTGCATTTTATTGTTTTCATCGCAAAAATGGTTTCATGGGTGTGTGCTTCTCTCTATACCCATCCAGCGGTGTAGAGTAAGCATGTCAGCATCTTATCAATCAGACCTCATTACAACACTGTTTTCAAAAGGACGTATGCACAGGTGTGTCGGGAGCATAAAGTGAAAACACAGTCGAGTGTCACCTGACCTATAATAAGCCCCTAATAACTGCAGCGGTTACTCATGGGCCTCAGTGTCCCCTGAAGCGATGCTACTTTTAATCTGGATTTTGGTCTTGGGGCCCTTGAATGTTACTCTAAGAGGATTTTGTTTAATGAGTGTCATCAAACAATAGGTGTGTTTAAATTCCGTAACTACGAGTTCACACCAGAGTGGGACGAACAGGAAGCAGCACCTGGTTGTGGGCCTGGCCCCCGGCCTCCATGGGATGCCCTGGGCGAGGGACAGTGGCTCCTCCGGGTTCACTGACCCCCTCGGTCTGTCTCTTCCGTCCTTCATTTCACTCACGAACAAAGCCCCTCGCACTCCAATGGCCTTTCACAATGCAGCTGTGAACTGACTGGAGGGACTGGTGTGTGCCCAGGGCGTTTTAAGTCTACGGAATATCCAAACTACCCTCAAATTGTCTTATTTGTTGGTGGTGTTTTTATATTCCCACCTCTCATAACAGTTAAATTACTTTCTCTAGTCCCAAATGTGCATGAATTTTATATCTCCCTAGGAATTAATGGTTGAAGTTCTACTGATCACATCTACGCACATGTATTAAACCTTATTTTATAAAATAAAATCAGATAGGCAAAAACTTAGAATGAATATTACAATAAATCTCATGTGCCCATTACTCTCTGTTTTCTTCAAAATGTGGTTACGTTTGCTGCATGTATCCAACTTTTTAAAATTTAATTTTTGATAGTGTCTTTTAGAGGAAATGTCAGATATCATGTTCTATTGCAACACACATCAACATGCACCTCTAAAACTTGGGCCTTTTCTTACATAACCAGAAGGTAATTATTAAGTTAATGGAATTAACAGTAATTCCTTGTTGCCCTAATATGCTATTTTAACATTAGTTTGTTTGAATCTAGATGCAAACCAGTCTACCACAATACTCAGTCATTCTTTTAATGAAAGAAGGACTTGAACATAAATAAAATGTCACAGAAAATTGGGAACATCCCAGGGGACTGGACACTTTCCCTAAGTCATGGGGATTCACAGTAGAAAGACCTCAACTGTAATACAGAACTCGGCCAGGAGGGGGAGTAAGCATCAAGAGCTTTTTTTCATCTCTTCTACCAGGGTGGCGGCAGTCCCTAAATTTGGGAGGGAGATAAAACATCTGTTTGAGAGAATGCTCTGGAGAACTTAATACTGTAATTCCTGTGGGTAAATTTTTTTTTTGAAATGAATAAACACATAGAAAATAAGCATGAATGAAATGTTCGTATTTGGACCTAATAAATTTGCAGGGCATTCTGCAGAGACAGTAGAAACAAAACTAAAACAAAGTAGAAAATTTAACGTCCAATCAAATGATATGCCATGGACCACGTTGTGCTTTAGTTAATATGTTTAAGTCATAAAGTTACATGCATTTCCTTCTCATCACTCACAATTGTGTCCAATGTATTTAACCAAGTAAAAGAGAGTCATTCGGACGTGCGTGCGAAGAGTTGACGGCAACAGTTAATTCCACGTGTCCCGCTCATTCAACAGGTAACTGGGAAGTGCTGAGTGCCTGCCGGGCACTGGGCGAAGCCAAGGACGCTGAAAGGTCAGTGTGGTCCCTTTCCCAATCTGAGTGCTGCTGAAGAATGGGAGGCAGGGAGAGTTCCGTCTCACTTTTTGATATGATATGCTAGTTCAGGGAAGGCTGGATTTCTGCCACAATGCTGTCTTTCATAAACCTGAGAGAGTTGTATTTCCAGGTAAATATATGTGATTAGAATGTATCCATTCTGTGAAAATAGCAACTCTCCCTGAAGAGGTACCTTATAAAGCTTCATCACTTGGTCAATGCAAGTGTTAACATGTGAAGAAATGATTAAAATAAATATTCAAATAAAAATAAAAATGTTCATTATACACAGAACTGTTAGTGAATACATGCTTGTCAATGTCTTGTGTATTTTGGAAAATATAATCTTTATGAGGACCCTATAAACATCATGTTGTTAATTAAAATTATACCTCATGTAGTGACAGATAAACAGCTCCTTAAACAATAGTACGGATGCTGTGAATGTCAGCATTTTGGGTTATGTTTTATTGCTAATAATTCATTACAATCTATCTGGAACTTAGTCAGTTAGATGAACAGAGAGGCTTTGATTCTAGCATATGTTCGAAGAAATGAGAATAATTAGCAAAAGGCCTTTATACAAATGGCCAAGTATCCCTGCAACACACTCTTCCCTCTGACAAAGTGGGTGTACCCTCCAAACAGGAGGTGACCCGTGAATGCTCAGCGTAAGTGCCAGGACATTCGACATTTGCTTGTGTTCAGTGTTGAATCCCTGCGTCCAGAACTGTATTTGGTATCTGTTGAGCAGAGGTTGTATAAACATTTCTTGAAATGCACGGATTTGGGGACCAATGAGTAAGTTGCTGGCTAGTGGCTGGGATGGAGAAAACTCAAGCATGTTCAAATATCTTGTCAGAACTACCAGGACTGCTGATGAATATTCAGAGGAGAAAGATAATTAAAAGACATGAAAGACGATTCCTAACAGGTATTTTGGTGACCAGGTTGATAAGCACATTTACTGAAAGGCAAGGGAGTTTGGGGTAGAAGTTAATATGTTCGGTTAAAAAAGAAGTTCATCCAACGGCGAAAGATAATTTCGAACTACCACAGGCCAACGTGGGGTCCAACAGCAAGGTGTCGAGTGTGAACAGTACGAACTTGAGAGGTTCAGTGCCTACACACAGGACATCTGTCCACAAGGACGGCGAGGGTGAGCGCAGAGAGAAGTCTCCACCCTGAGAGTTGGGTGCAGCAGGACTGGGAAGAGCGGCGAGGAGGACCCGCCAGGAGAAGAAGCCGCAGCCCACCCGACAGGCCGGCCCCGCCCCAACAGCTCACCAGGCCCAGCCCCACTCCGAGCGAGGGCGAAGGGAAAACAGAGGGCGACTGTCCGGATGCGGGTCTCTACTACAAGTCCTTCAGCTGAATTAAAATGATGCAGGTGCCTCATCAACAGCGAGGAACAGCTTTCAAGGACTCCGTAGGCAGTTCGGAGGTGACTGCGGGGACTTGAAGTGGACATGGAGAGGCCTCCAGCGCTTCCAGAAAGACACAAGCGCCTCGGGATGCCCCTGCCTCCTGGGAGGCCTTCCCTTCCAAAGTGCACTGGGGTGGGGGTGCGGGTGGGGGTGCGCGGCCCTGTGGCCCTCCCTGTTCGCAGACGCTCCTGTCTGTATAGAGGGAGTTGCAGGCCGAGGTGGGGCCGCTCCCAGGTGCTTCCACTAGGAGTCACAGTCACCCCCGGGGCCAGGAAATCTTGAGGCTCAGTTTCCACATCTGTGGAATGCGGCACTTTCCTCTGACCTTAGAGAATTATGTGAGGTCCAAACTATGCAGCACAGTCGTCAGTACTTCCCAGGATCTTAATAAATGCTTTTCAGTAGTGAGTATCTTTAAGTTTCTATGTTTGCGTGTCACATGGTTAAAATAACATCACAATTGTCTTCGGGAATAAAACATGATATCTTTTTAAGAGGACCTGATGTCTTCTGAACTTTTGGGAACTTAAGGTAGTGTTCCAATGGATTATACCTACTTTGGGGTGGGGGGGGAAACAACACGACTGACAGTCCTTCCTCCCATTTGATAATCGTGGAAGCCAAGTTTCTTTTCAGGGGCAGGACCGGGTCTCTACATTTGATACTGACCTTCCAAGTATGAAGATAAAACATGAATACCCCCCTCAGGCTATTCCAGTCCACACGCCAGATAATGACCCAGAGCCTGAATGGAGGCTGTGCAAGATCTTTAGGTAAATGAAGCAAAGAGGCGTCATTAAATCTCCTCCATTAGGGCTACTTAACTGAAGTCATCTGTGGATGGAATTCACGAGGTCCCTGGACTGAGGGGGAAGTAATCACAGATTTATTTCCACGGACCTGTAACTGAAATGTAGCATCCCTTTCAATTATGCAGACGGCAAGCCACAGACATGTTCATGACTTTGTGAGTTGCCGATAAGCATCAAGACATTTTTATATTATTCTGTAGATATTTTGAAATGTTTATACTCATCACTGCTCTGAAATTAAGGTATTATTCCCAGACTATATATTTAATATTTAAATTGAAACTTCATAACCTAAGTGTTTGTGAGTAAGTTGATGACAATTTCTGCTTTGAAAACTAAAGAACAGAAATATATTCTTTTGCCATATCATCTATTTACAGAAAAGTTGTGGCTCTAAGAGGGTTAGCCACGTCAGTCTCAGGTCTGATGTCACAAAAAGACTTCCCCGGCAGGGTGCTCCGGCCAGGACTGTACCACTGAACCACCAACTGCTGCCAGTGAAGCGCGGGGTCATGTTTGTGCTACCCTCCCAGAGCAGCAAGACTCACCCCCTCAGGACACTTGTCTCAGCTTGAAATAGCACATCCATGGCTGCAACCCTGCCCCTCACCCCACTGGGCTGTCGAAGCCTCACAGGGCAGCGCCTCACAGTGGTGCCCTGTAAGGGAGCACAGGCCCAGAATAAAATATAGGCACATATGCAATTTAGAAGCCATAGTTTTTACTTTCTTTTTTTTATTTTATTACATTTATTTGGGTTACATTGGTTAATAAAATTACAGAGGTCTCAGGTGCACGACTCTATGATACATCACTGTATTTACATGTTGCGCACTCATCGCCCAAAGTCAAATCTCCTCCCGTCACTTTGAGGATAATTAATGGCATCATCCCTGCAAAAGAAAAAAAGGGCAAACAAAAGGACAATATTTCAATACTTGCATCTTCAAAATGGACCAAAACATAGCCAGGTGTGTCCGGAAAAACTCCAGCCATTGCTAATTCAATGAGAATGGTTTGCATGACATCCATGTGACCTGGCAGCCAAGGAGAATGAACTGGAATGTACATGAGTGAACAATGATGACTTCACTGTACTAGTCAGGGGGGCGGCAGATGCCCTTGAGTGAGCATGTGTACTGTGTGACCATCGCATTTAAAATGACTGAACAACTACAGCAATGGATCTGCATCAAATTTTGCGTTAAACTTGAACATCCCTCTGCAGAAACTATTCAGATGATCCAGAGGCCGCAGCTGTGGGCAACGGGTGATTGGCAGTTTCATCATGACAATGTACGCGCTCACGCATCACGTCTCATGCAGAGTGTTTTTGGCAAACATCAAATCACCCAGGTGACTCAACCCCTCCATAGTACAGATCTGGTGCCCTGCGACTTCTGGCTTTTCCCAAAGCTAAACTCACCTTTGAAAGGGAAGAGATTTCAGACCGTAGCGGAGACAGGGCAGCTGACGGCGACTGGGAGAGCTGCGTGAGGTATTGAGGTGCCTGCTTGGAAGGGGACTGAGGCTACGCCTTGGTGTTGTTTAGCACGAAGAAGAGAGAAGACAGAGACTATCGGTTTTACAGGGGATGGTAAGGCACTGTTCTTCTCTAAAGAAATGTTACAATGTGCATATTCGATATGCACACATACATGTGCATATACGTATTAGTTGTATATATAATTAACTGTGAGATATTTCCCTTATAGATGAGGGACACGTCCCGACACATGGGCTCTGAACCGCTCACACAGGCCAGCAGCACGCCCCGCACAGGCCTTCCCACGTGGCCGTCCTGGAAAAGGGGGGAGACAACGGCTCCTGTCCGGGATGCGCCGCGCCGTCTCAAAGTCCACCACGTGACATTTAAGGAGTGTAGAACTTTACATCCAATTTTTCAGGCTTGCCGTAAGAGTTGAAAAAAATAAGCCCAGAAAATGAAGTTTGTATTCCCTCTTACCAGCACCGGCTGGCGCTGAGCTGAAGAGCTGCGGGCTAGAGAGGAAACGGTCCTTGGCCTCTCAGTCCATACGCTCGGACCTTAAACCTTTGCAGTTCCATCGGTGTTAGGAATCTGGGAGAAATTAACCTTAAATAGCAACGATGAATGATCTCTCTACATTGAATGGGGCATACAGTTTTCTTGGGATTTAAAATGCGCAATACATCTCTTGTCTTTCATTTTCTTACGGATTTATTCTTTAATAAAAACATTTTGCCCCCATTGTCAGTCGCCCATTGTCCTCCTCTGGAGTCAGGCCCCGCAGGCGCTTTCGTGAAGCTCACTGAGGCCTTCAACACTTTAACTAATTGGTCCTGCTTGTGTAGTTCCGGGCTGTTCTATTTATAGTGGTATCAATTATGCTAGCCCCATTTTAGGGTTCATTTTAGAACTTAAGCAGAATGATAGGAAAAATGATTTTTTTTTTTACTATCTTAAGGGCTGATTCTCTATCATACGCATAGAAATTATCAAACACGATATGCCCTTCAGTTCTTCATGATTTGGCCCAAGTACAAGTGATTAGCGTGAATTTTAAGAGAACATATTATATTCAAAGGAGTCATTATGATAATACCTTTATTTGTTTACTGGGGAGAGAGGGGATTCTGAAAAGCATGGTTTGTATTACTTAATGCATATAAAATGGGAATTGAACACATTTCTTCAAAATTAGCCTAATCTTTGGTTTAAAACTTTAAATAGCATTGCCTCAGTTTTCCGATTCCGTGGGGTTGACTGATGTCTGAGGTCTCTTTTTCGTGCCGGGGCCGGCGGGCAGTGTGCACAGGGGACCGGGCTCCGGCGCCATCCGCTCTCTGTGCGCCTGCGGCCTGCCGGCTGCTCTGAATGGCCGGAGCTCAGACACTGAGGGAGGAAGGTGGGCGGAAAGCATCCTGCTTTGAACTGACCTCTGTTACGTAGGCTCTCCAGCGGTTAATGTTTAGCGGTGTATTTACTAAGCTTTTACTAAGCCACCTGTCATGCAAGGACCTATCCATATATTTGAATATATATTTGAAATACATACATTTGGAAAGAGATGTGGTTGCTGACAATGAAATTGCTATAATGTCTAGCATGGGACTTGATTCTATATTTCAAATTACATAAAGCTTTGCTTATTTAAAGTGATCAAATCATGTTTAGTTAGATGATTATCTTCTGAAACTTGTTTACTTCATAGTTTTCAAAAAAAATGAATAACAATGCACCTTTATACAAACTAATATTGAATGTAATTGCAAAATAAAATTAAAAAGAAAGACGTGAACAAAAAAGTGTGATCATGACACACTTTACTGACTTTACTAACCCAAAAATGTTTGGACATGAGACAGGATAGAATCCACAGTGCGGACCGGAAGGGAACAATGTCAAGGCGCCCCCGACTGTGGTGACGCCACAGTGCCTGCCTCCCGTGTGCCGCGCACCGGTCGCGTCCTTGAAGCATCTCGTGCAACTTTGTGCACTTAAGGGAAGTTACCGTCCCCAAACTTCTGAAGGCTGCCATTTAAAATCACATAATCAAAATGTTAGGGATTAAGTACATCCAACTCCTTTCAATTAAGAATCTTTAGAATGCAACTTGACATAAGCCCAACATATAGAGAAAAATTAAATGTAAAAATCACATGTGTGATTCACGTGCTAAGCAGTACCAGGCTACGCTACTCAATTTATACACGGTAACAGGTTTAATGAACTGTTTATGATATGACTTGTCAAATTTCCATTAGAAAGAGATTAAATACTGTCCATCGTTCTTAGACTCTAGATGGGTGCTAAGACCTGCCATCCTTGTTTCAAGAACATACACAGTGAAAACTGAGGATGCAGCTACTCCTGGCCCTTCAATGGGATGATGTCCAGATAAACGCATCGCAGGTTAAAAACGTCATTGGTAGAAGGGCCTTGGGCACCCCTCCCCCTCCGACGGCAGAGTACTGCCTCGCCTGCCTGCAGTGCTCACACACACTGCCATTAACCCACAGTGACAAAATCACTTATTAGTTTATAACTAGGGGTTGAACACCTTGCACAAATCATTGAATAGAGCGTCCAAAAGATGCCAGCAGTGCAGCGCACTGGAAGGGACAGTCTGCTGGCTCCGGGAGCCCCCGCCTGTCTGGGAGCCGAGGCTCCTGCCACTGCCCAGCATCACAGGCGGTGCTGGTGGCCTGGGAAGCCATCAGGCATCAGAGTTTGGAGTACAGTTTCTACCGAGCACACATGGCTTTCACCGTGAGGCTGAAAATCACGAGCCGGGCCCTTCCCGTCAGGACCACCTGCACTTGGTGGTTAGGACAGGATGCGCGAGGAGCAGGGAGGCCAGGCGTGAACTCAAGCTTTTGCTCTGAGCAAAGTGAAGGTTAAAGTTGCAATTAACTGGTACTGGCCGAGCGAGGAAGAGGCTGGGAGGCGGAGTGATAGGACGGCACACTTCGGTCACACTCCGTTTGCGCTTGGGGCACCAGGCAGAAGCATCAAGTTGGCAGTTTGGATTTCCCATTTGGGAGTTCACCATAGGTGTCTGGGCTGGAAGAATAGACTCAGGGGTCACTCGAAGCCAAGGAACGAGGTTGGATCAGCTAGAGTACGGATGGATATTTAAAAACATGAGGTCTGCTAGTGACAAGAAGGGATGGAGAGGTCAGAGTTACAGGGGAAGCCCGGGTGTGCCCACCTCTGAGGCACATGATGCCCGTGACCAGCCCCGAGCGCAGAGCAAGGGTCCACGCAGAAAGCCCCAGACACGAAGGCCTGTGGGCGGGGGGCTTAGTCAGAGACACTGGGTGACCCTCTTCTATTGAGCCCATGGTCTGATTAGTTTGTTATTATTAATTCAATATTGCCATTGCTTATTTGCTTACTATTTCCAATTTCTCTTCTCATCTTTTCTTCCCTCTCAGAAAAGTCCACCCCATCCTGGTGGACATCGTTCAGCAAGGAGGCCATGTCTTTGCACCGGGTCACCGTAGGCAGCTGTTCCACTCCCTGGGGGCTCTGAGTCCACTCTGACTGACAGTATAAAGGACACAGGCTCACATACGCTCCCTGGATTTTAAGCTGCACGCGCACAGCTCGCACGAGCGCTGCACGGCCCGGTTTCGCTTCCGTAATTTGCTTCCAGGTACCACCACCAACCCAGCGTCAGTGTCCGCTTTAAAAGCTGCGCGTCTCTTTGTAAAACTCTGAATTTTGACTGATTTTTCAGAGACATTTGGAATTACGTTGGTATTTATTATTTCATTCTGACCTACTAAAACCACACAACATATTATCAGGAAATAAATATGTCACAGAATGTTTCCATACAAGCCTTCAGCTTGAATAAATTACACTGCACCAAGAAAAGCTTACAATATAACTCAAAACCTCAGGGATCAAATCACGGACAAAAAACAAAGACAATGTCTAGACTGGTATGTCTAATACTATGGGGTATACTGACTAAAATTTCCTATTCATATGTGTATCAAATATGAATATTTGTATCATGTATGAATATGAATATGAGTCTTTCTCTTACTGAAATACCACTCAAAGTAATTTCTAATCATGTTATTGCTCTATAAATTTTAATATAAAGCAAGCATGTTTCTGTTTGTGTGACACATGTATATATGTGTGTCTATGTGTATGTGTGTGTATATATATCTCGCATATATTAAATAGCCATATCTGCATTTTTAATTTTGTATGATAGGCAACTATATAACCACCAAAAGAATAAAATAAGAGTTTATCTTTTCACTACTCAGAAACCGAGGAAGAAAGACATAGTATAGTAATAAAATTGTCTCCCGATTTCAACTGGAGCCATAAGATGATAAATTCCTGTGTGCAGAAATGTAGTCATCTGTGATTTTTTCACTGGAGCTCGGTTTATAGAACCAATAAACCCATACGGACCGTTGCACTTTTATTTAAGGCTGGCACACAAAAAGCCAATTCATAAATTCAACTAACAGTTTTCCAAAATAAAATAGTAAGGCTGATTAGCCTCCCCTCAGCAGCTGTAACCCAGCAGAGTGTCTCCCCACTGTTGTAGTTTTCTTGCAAACTTCAACAGGTTCTTTACCCATTGATCACATCTAGAAAAGCCAAGAGTCTTTCATTAAACTTTCCCCAATAAGATCCAGTTTCTACAGGAAAATAAAGCTGGACAGAAACAATATCCACACCTTTCTCCCCTACTCTGGCTCCAGGAATACCCAGAAAATTATCCACCCCAAGGACATGACTTGCTACATGTTTGAGTGGCATGTCTGCTCCTCGAAGTCCTGAACCCCGTCTCCATTGTCCCCTCACTCCAAGGCAGCCCAGTCTTCCGCCTGAAACTGCAGAGTAAGAAGCTGGTTCCTACTTTTGAACAAAACACAGGTCTAGACTGGAGAGGCATTTAAAATAATGTTTCCTAAATAAAGTCCCAAAGCTGGCTTTTCTATGTTCAATCACACACCATTCGGACCAAAAAAAAAAAAATAAGTTTCACTTGCCACGGACACTTTAAAAAACTTTTAAAAGAATTTATAATTTTGCCTTCCTCCAACATCCATCTGATTCACAATAGCAATACGTCCAGCATTAAAACTTCGAGACTAGTTCACGGATACCTGAACGAGCCAGCCTAGAACTGCTTTTCATATTCAAACCAATACACTTTGCGGTTCTGTACTCAAACATACACATGTTAAAATGATTACATGCATGCAGAGTTTTCTGTTTCCCAAATAAGCAATGAATTTACTTGGTGAAAATGTCCCTTTATAGAGGCAACCAGTTTAAACGCCTACAGAAATCTATTCTTTCTCTTCTCAAACATACCCATTCTGGGCTAGACCACTTTCTAGCAAACACTCTGCCACCACTTCCTCTTTCATGCAACAGAAACTTTGGTTCACAGTTAACTTACTTTTCCAGTTTTCTCCAGGGGTGGGGGGTGGTCTCCTTCCCCAGGAACAGATAATCCGGAAAGGAATGCTACTAGCAGGGGGTCTTAGGCAAACAGCGGCCTCTGACAGCCATCCAGAGTGTTTTGTCCGCTAACTCACCAGGCACTAAACTCAGACATCTGTCTGTTAGCAGGTCGTTTCTCAGCTCTGGTCATGATGGCGTTTCTGGACTTGAGACCAAGCCTGCGTGAGGCTGGTGGGGGGCCCATGAGGGAGAGGACGAGTGTTTGCCATTACGGCCCATTACAGAAGCCATTTTTATTTATATGGCCGGCCATAAAGTCCTCCTGTATCTGCAGCGAGCGCCTTCTGCTCACAGCTTCCGCTTCCCACCCTTGTTCTCCTGAAGGAACCAGTAGGGAACGTGCAGGTTTTCATTCCCCAGAAACCCCTACATCAGGCGTTCAACATTATTTGTTTTTAACCTTACTGAAAGACTAATGTAGTTTTAGAATTTGGGAAAATAATGCCGAAATTTTATAGGCCTTAAAACAAATTGAAAGCCTGACTATGTCTCGGATGTGATGAGTTTTCAATCGGCCTTTATTGTCAGGGATAATTTCCAAATATGAAATTAAATGGATCAGCTGAGACATAAAATAAGATTCTGTGGAGATTGGTTATGAAACTCATATGGAGTCTAATCATTCTTTCTAATACTCATTTTTCCCACCCACTAAATCATTACCTTCATTAACAGCGATTAGAACTAAGCCCCAGAGCTGGCAGAGCTGGACGAGTCCGTGCAGCTTCTAATGACGGTAGCCTGGAGCACCTTCTGGGGACGTGAGGCCGTGGGTGCCGCGCACAGGGAGCAAGTCCGGTGCGGGGTACCCCCATCCAGCGTTCAGATACGCAGGGCCTCCCACACATTCATTTCTAGAGCCTAATTTTGCAGCTACAAATCACTGATAGAGTTGGGATTATTAGAAAACAGGAGGGAGTTTCATGGGACTGAGGTAAAATCCCATCTGTAACTCAGAAATTAATCTCTGCTTTATTCAGTGCAGTGACAAAGTGACTTCTAAAAGTTTAAATAAGGGGAACGCCCACCTGTTCCGTAATGTAACATCCTGTGTGGTTTGTATAAATTATGGAACCTCACACGCTCCCACTGCAGTAAGGTGGGCGGTGGAGAGACTCTCTCCTGAAACTGTGACGTTCATGGTAGAACAGCCTCGGGAGAGCTGGCCAACTGCTTGATCAAGGCATCATTTTGGAGTGGAAATAACTATAAATTGACCTTTTAGCCTTTAAAATTTTACAGACATCTTAAAAGGCATGACAGAAGGATCTGCTCCCTAGTACTTCCTCACACAGCTGAGCTACCCGCATGCCCTCTACTTGAGATGGCCAGGGTAAGGTGGCAGCCATGCAACAGCAGCGAGCAGACTCGGAAATGACATTCCAATGGAAAGAAAGAGGAGTCTTAAAAATAAACACATCTCACAGGTAAAAGGAACAATAGTTAAAAAGTGCGATGAAGTCATTCTAAGGAGATTTTAGAAATTTTGTCTAATTGAGTATGTGTCTATTTTATCTTCAAATGCCTGTGTGAGCCCTTATACAGGATTGAGAATAACAGGCCTGCTAGAAAAACGGGGGCACGACGTTTGAAACAGAATTTTTCCCTGCCCTCTGCACCCTGCGCCTAAGCCCCGCCCTGGGGGAGCTGGGGCCCGGGACAGCCTGTTCTCCTGCTAGCCCCTCGGTAACCCGCCGACTGGGCGCATCGGGCTGGGGGCAGAGGCGAGAGGCCGGTCCAGCCTGCGTTTTCTCTTTTAAATGAAACGCTCAATCAGAAGTATGATGGCGTGACCTGATGGGCGCTGCAGCGGTAGGGGTGAAAAAGACGTTTGTCAAGGTCTGTAGAATTTACTACGGAGTCTTCTCATTTGCTAATTTAAAGACGTGAAAAAGGCTGTCTCTTTCTGAGATTTGTATTCAAACAAACGCGGATACAGTTGTGTCTCGTGCTCACCATAGTTGGACTGCTTAGTTTCTAAACTGTAACCCTGCAGACCAAATAACAGTGGAAAGCAGGGCTGCCCAGTCTCTGCTTCTTTAAAATGCGGAAGGCTCCCAGCGCCCTGCAGCCCAAAGGAGGGCGCGAGGACCTGCAGCGCTGTGCGAGACGCCCCGGGAAAGGAGGCACGGGCCGGGTCGGGGGCCGGTGGCCCAGCGTGAAGGGCACATGAAAAAGGGGAGCTTGGAGTCCTCGCTGGATGGAAGGGCGCTCTGCAGCGGCGATGCTGAGGCAGGAGTCCTGGAGGCGGGGCTGCGTAAAGTCCAGCTTAAGGTTGGTGTTTTTTTTTCTCCAAGCTTCAGTTTTGCCAGGAAATGGTGGCCTTGAAGAATGAGAAGAAATAAGGCAAACCAAAAAGAAATGAAGAGAGGAAATAGGAGAGAGGAGGAAAAATAAAAAAGGAAACACTGATGATTTATATTGCTCCAATCAGACTTGAGACAGAGAGAGGCTTTGCAGACCACAGGCACAGCCTCGGGCACTGGGGAGGGTGCATGGAGCACCGTGTGGGCACAGTGGGCTTTGTGGCCGTCTGATGGCCAAGAGGGGGGCCTGCTGCAGGGCAGGAGGTTGGTGGAGGACCAAACGGTGCGTGTCCAGGGAGGCAGCAAGCACGTGTCCAGGGCTGGGAGGGTATCGGGTGGGACAAGGCGCCCCAGAAAGGACAGCGCTCCTGATGAAGAAGGGGGGGGGACTGTGAGGTCCCTGAGGAAGAGCAAGGACAGACTTAGGGAGCTTTCCCCAGATGGCGGGGTCTTGTCTTTAGAGATAAGCCTGTGTCAAGGAGTTACAGTCTTTGAAGGGAAAACAGACACACGCTCACAGAACAACGGTCGGTCAAGGATTAGATTTGGGTGGCGTGTATATTTAACACCCAAGAAAGAAATCCCTAACCCTATATCCACAGTGCCTTTCTGATGGAGTGAGCGTTGCTTAGATGGCATTTTTCTTTCCCTCGGAAGAAAAGTAAATGATTTAAGCTAATGAGATCATTATAAAGCCTATTCTTGGTAATTACTCACCAAGTCATAGTTTTAGGGATGTTACTTAATTTAAAAGCATATGGACAAAGACGGACTTAGGAAGCACAGAAGAAGGATGAGCTGTTCCACTCTGTGGCCAGAGAAGTTCGCAGCTAAGAACACTCTCTTAGGATGGGGAACTCGACGTAAAATATCTAAAGAACCAACCATAGCTTAAGGACGAAATCCAAAGTACCTGAGAGCTGACACGGGAGAGGTGGCCCAGGAAGCGCGCGCATGTGACCATTTTTAAGTAACTGCAGCAAAACTAACCCAGCGGGCGAGCGGCGCAGCTCCAGGTTGGGCGGCTTCTCTGCCACCACGAGCGCCGCTGCCCTGTGAAGTGTTTTAGTGCCATGGCCAAGGGCAAGGGCTCTGCGGGTGTGAAGTAAATCCACCAGTTATAAAGAGCAAAATATTTACTGCCACCTACAGAACCGAATACTGAAGGCCAGAGGACAGAGGAATGCGAAGGAGTAGCGGGGGCCGGGGTGGGGGGACCCCTGAGAAAACTTCCTACAGATGGTCAAAGGGGGGACAGAATGCCAAGCAAAAGTGAGGTCTGAGCGGAAACATGGAGAATCCGGGTCATCTGAGAGGAGAAAGAGACGCGGTGGCGGGCAGGCGCTCTTTGCTCCTCGGTAACCCTTTCGGGTTAAGGCGGAAGGCGCGGCGGTGGGGGGGCGCCGATGGTGACACCGCGCGCAGCAGATAAAGGGAGGCTGTTCGCTGCCAGGTGTCACAGCTCCAGGAGCGTGTACAGCATGATAAACAGCGAGAGAGAAGGGGCCTTTTGAACGTCGAAGGCAGGCTCCGGGCCCAGTCCCGCTGCCCACGCAGTCCCCAGACTGAGGACTTTTTAGACGGAGAGATTTAGGCTCAAATTCTAAAGTTCTGTTGCTCTGTGGCTTGGAGCTGGGCAAGGGCCTCCTCTCTTCACCACTTTCATTTCATCGCTGGTAAAATAGAGATTGCCGTGGCCACAAAGATTCCTGCTGAAAACAGGTGCTTCCAGATGTGTGCGGTGACCCATTTCATGAGCACATCTGTAACAATCACTCACAGAGTCTCTGTCTGTCCTACATGCTGAACGTGCAGAAATGAATGTGACAAGATCAGTGCTTTCCCAGAATTTAAAATCTGGCTGGGGAGCCAAGTGACAAGGGTTCAATATGTAAATGCTGTTAAGAAAAAAATAATAATAAAAGTAATGGAGTAAGTGGTGGCGGGTGCAGCTGGAGCTAACGCTGTCAGGAGTTTGCTGGAAGTGAAGTCTGATAGGCTATTTGTGTTTCAGTGTGTGCGCTTCGCAAGATACAAGGCTAACGGGGGCGGGGGGGGCGCGGGGGGCGGGGGCGGTTACACCCCAACAACACTGCAGAATGGCAGCCTGAACCGGAGTCTCAGGGCAAACTAAAGGGATTAGGAATGATATGCTTCTAGAATAAGGACAAACTTTCATCAGGCAAATCCTGGTAATCATTTTAACAGTCATTCCTGATGAACGGTGGGTGAAACGCATGGGTATGCTCATGAGGACGTGACACAGGCTGCGGCCCGGTGAGGAGAGACACGCACTAGCCGAGCTGCATGGGGTGGGGGGCGCATGGTAAGCCCCACCAAGCAGAGAGGGCTGCCTGTTTTAGGAAACACCTCTGCACTCACAGATAAGCACGTCAAATTTACGGAGGGGAAGGAAGGGACTGACGAGCCTGCTGTGGCATCCCAAGCCACACGGTTAAATCACATAAAATGCATTACATTAAAATATAACAAAATGGAGCACATATGTGAAATTCCTGAGTGGAACTTGAAGTCTGGGTTTCTGAATCACACCCGAGTTTGAATTTTGATTCTACCACCACAGAGCCCGTAGGAAACTCAGTCAGCCACCCTACTGAGTGCAAGGCACTTTGTCGGGTCTATTCGAAGGAGCTCTAACCAAAATAGGGGCTACTCGCCCTGGCCGTGTGGCTCAGTTTGTTGGAACATGGTGCCATAAACCAAGAGGTTGTGGGTTCAAGTCCCATGTAGGGCGCATGCCTGGGTCGCAGGTTCAGTACCCAAGGCACCCAGTCAGGATGCATGCAAGAGACAACTCGATCAATGTTTCTCTCTCACATTGATGTTTCTCTCCCTCCCTTCCCCCCTCTCTAAAATCGGCAAGCATGCCCTCAGGTGAAGATTAAAAAAAGACATGGACTACTCGATGCAAAATTTTTACCCGAGACATAGAAGTATCAGTAAGCATGGTAGAAAGCCAGACCCGCGGGAGTGATTCTGGTTAGAGACTTTGTCCCTTATTACCAGGTGGTCTAAACATATTATCTATTTAGTTTTCTGTTGGTACAATACGGGCAGCCCAGGGTGGATGCAATGTGCTTTGAGGCCTGTAGAGACCAAGACTGCCACAATCTTTTCCGACATTATTACGGTCTGATTTCATCCTTAAACAGCATCACACGACCTTTCTAGAGAGGAAGCCGGAAGAGACTGCAAGCGAGGCGGCTCCCTGTCAGTCAGGGGCTGTCTCAGAGAATTAGCCCAGGCCCTCCACTCACCTCCTACTCATGCCCCACCGGCCATCCTGAGGAGCAAGGCCAGTATGGGTGTGGCCTGTAGGGGACAGGTGACCCGCTGGAAGGGAGCCAGTGCCCGCTCCTCTCAGGGGGGTGGACGAGTGGCTGGCGTCCCCACCGCAGGGCTCCACCAGCGTTCACTGGGACCAGCCTCGGCTGTGCAGTGGGGGCACAGGGTGGTAGAGGCCCTCGGTGTCCCTTCACAGACGGTGCCCATGTGCAGGAGCACACAGTGCGGGGAGGGCATGTGTGGTGGGGGGGTGGCATGTGGATGCGACAAGACTGGCCATGCATGCTCTGTTGACAGTTCTCTGGGGTCCTCCCTGAAAGGGGCTATTCTGTCGCCACTCAGTGAGAAGTGGGGTCGTCTGAAGGCCATTCAGGGACGCAGGTCAGACAGGGCCAATAAAGCTATTTTCAGTGTGCTATTGTGTTTTACATTAGAAAACAGCATATAAAAGCGATGGATCAGAAAGCTTTGAATTATATCTTCCTGAGTGTGATTTTTTTTTAAAGTAAACTTCTGAAGAGATAATACATTCAAAACAGACAGATGGCATGCAAACAAGACCTGAAATTGAGAAACCAAATCACGCATTCCTCAAGGAAGACGTACAAACACACAATGAAATCTCATTGACAAGACTGAAATTATTTTTGGAGGCAGCGGGAAAGAGCAGGATCAAGTCAATTCATAGAGAATATTTATGCAAAGTACCTGTCCAAGGTATCACAGAGTTTCAAGAAGGAAAGAGCGCGTCTACCCTGGTGGGAAAAGGTAAGCGCAGTACGCAGATCGGGACTCCCACATTGTTGGGGAGAAGTATGAGGAGACCATCAGCGATGGGTCCGAGGGAAAACCACCATTCCGCCATCACACAGAACGTCGTCAGCTTGGAAGGACACGGGGTCATGGTTTAGGGAAGTGAGATACTGAGATGCCTGCCTTCGGATTAGCATTTATAGTTTTGACAAGGCATTTACAGTTTTATTTTACAGGTTTTAACTCCTGGCTTGGGGCTGTGTGCACAGGGGGGCCAGCCGTGCAGGGGAATGCGAGGCAGGGTTATAATGTCTGTGCTTAAATTGTGACACGGTAAACTGCCATCGGCGGGAAGTCACCAACAACAGTGGCCACACCCGGGGCCTCACTGAGAAGTGCAATGAGACTTTGGCATAATAAAAGTGTTTCTATGTGTTAAAATAAGATTAACACAGAAAATTAAAGAATATGCCAATTATTTGAGGAGATTAAGAATAATAGGCCCCGAAGGCAACTTGAAAAGCAAAACAAGAAAAGTATGAAAATATCTAAGTATAATGAACACTTTATAACAAGTATTTATGGAAAATTCCGGAAAATGTTTAAATCCATCAAGAGATACTTGGATTTGGCCAGATTCACGGTCACTCTCCTTGTGCTATGTCTGCTCCCCTCTGATTCTGAGTTTTCATGTATACAATACATTTTTCCTTTTCACCTGAACTTGTACAAACTCAAGGAGGAAAATTTAATGTGCTACAGAGCCCAAGGTGGTGTTAACTAGACCAGACCCAGCGCTTGCTTACAGTCTGAAGACGGTCACTTCTAATCAGCTTTTAAGAGGTTGTTAACTGACTAGAAAGGGCCCCATTTGCCCCCCGCCCCTCAGTGCTGTTTTCTTTCAAACTGTCATTGCACTGTACACAGACAGGATGGTTAGGAAGCTACTTTGAGTGAACAACGGTCTAATCCCATGTCACTCGCTGCGTACTATGCAAAGGTGTATATTTGAGAATCCCAAAGAGGGAGTTGCTACAGCCTGACTTTATAATCAGTTCACAGCAATGTCAGGGAGTCTGGAAAAAGGAAGATGTCCCACAGATTTCTATCACATCTGATTCTGCTGGGCTTTGAGATTGAGAGGCGTGCTCTCAGCTTGAAAGAACCTTGTAACCTTCGCAAACAAAAGCAAGGTATCTAAAATCTCAGATTTTGTCCACCAAAATGATTTTGATATTTTGACGCTCTCAGTGTGACAAATGTTCACCAGCTTATAAGAATGCGAAGTTACAGGCTGTGCATCAAGCGACACAGGCTGAATCAGTGGCCATCGGTCACCTCACGTCTTCCTGGGCGCCAGCGCGCACGGGGCCGCCGTCTGTCCTGCAGCTGTGCTGGGACGAGGTCCGGCAAAGGTCCCGTGACGTGAGCAGAGAGAGGCGCGGACGCCACGTCCTGGGATCTCCGCCAACACCTGCAGCCCGAGTCCAGGCCCCTCCTCGTCCCCGCAAGTGCTGAGGCTGCCCTGATGAAACATTCCGGACGGGCACCCCGAGCAACAGGCCTGCGGTCCCCACAGTCCCGGACGCCCGGGTCGCAGTCTCTCAGGCCCCCAGAGCAGGGCCCGCCTTCCGGCTCGGGGGCTGCGCTTCTCAGTGTCCGCACACGACGGGGAGCGACAGCGAGGACGCAGGTCCGCCGCCCGTTCGCTCCCGGCCACCCGTGCAAAGGCAGCGCCGGCACGTCCCTATGTCACGCTCTGTGTGGGGCGCAATCGACTCTCTGTCGGACGCGACACGATTTACTCACTACCTGAAATAACTTGCTTAGATGGAAATCACTTATTTTTTTCCCCTTCTATTTTTCTCCTCATTAAAGAACAGAATTTTTGGCTTTTTTTCTAAATGTAAAAGCATCTCGGGGATACTGTTACACTATTCCAACGACAGACGCGGCCAAGAGCCGCCAGGAAGAAAGGAAACGGGGGCTGTAACTCCATCCCCCAGAATGAGCCCCGTGCTCCTCCCGAGCTGCGGGGCAGGTAGAGTGTAGACACGGAGGCAGCCGCAGAGTTGTTTATGCACGTCCACACCCGTGGACAGGTATACACGTACCAGTACATGCTTTTTTGAAAAAGGGATCCTACCATGTGTGTTTTACAATCTCACTCCTCACTTAAATATCTCATGAGCACCCTTCCATGCCAGCGAGCACACACTCGCTTTCTCAGGGACACTGGCAGACGGGGAAGAATGAAGAGCCAAGTCAGAAGGGCTGTGCGCCAGCGCAGCCACCACCGGGTGATGTCTCTGTCGTGCTCTTTCTGGGGAAGGGAGGCACCGACCGGGGGTTGGTATGTGACGGTCCCTGAGAACTGCTCAAATTCATTACAAAGGAGACCTTTCGAACTCTCCGTGCTTCCCTCCCGGCGGGATAAAACTTGGATCCCGTCAGGGAATGTCGCCAAGCAGAGGCTGCCGCCCGGGGGCTGGAGCTCTGGGGGCTGGATTAAGGCAGGCAGTTAATGTCAGTGATGGCTTGTAAAGTCACTGCAGACGCTGAAGCCCAGGAACGAGGGCTGAGAAACGGCAGTGAAGACAAATGGGGACGTGAAAGAGGTGGCAGTGAAGGTCAGTGCAGCTTCTGAGGGGCCAGATTTTCATCTAATCACCGGAGAAGGGTGTGGGGCAGGAGTGAACGTCTGGGGACCGAGCGGTCATTATCCACACTTGGGGACATTTGAACTAGTCTACAGGTGGACTAGTCTATAGGTAGTCTTGAGTTTGTTCCCCACTCTGCCATCTGCTGATTACATGACTTCAAGTAACTTGCTGGGTCCACACTTCTTTGCCATTAAAATTAAGGAATGAATTAAAAGGATTCGTATCTTTGTGATTTAGGATCTATGACAAATAGTAGGAACTACATCACAGATATAATTTTGCCCTCTGTAACCAGAGCTGTACTAGTCATCCAGACTTTGCAGGATGAAGAGTTTTGGGGAAGAAAAGAACGCTGTGGTGAAGACAGAGAAATGTATCTTATAACCACTGAGATTTATTCTTAAATTACTTAAACTAACAAATCAAAGTATGACTTTTCAGAACAGGCATCCTCTCAGGCATCTGGAACTTGTGACTTAGATGCATTCACTGTTGATCAGTGAATTTAAAGAAGGAGAAAGTAACCAAGAACTTGGGGACATTACGGACCATGATGGCTTTCAGAGCTTTTTAAAATTTCCATCCTCCCAAAAAAATAGATTCATCCCCATTTGCCAATGTACTTATTTTCTTTGTTTGTTTTTAACCGTGGTAAGAAGACAGGATGAGCTCCGCCCTCCTCACCATCTCCCGGCCCGTCACAGCACGGTCGGCCACGGCATGACGCCGTCCAGCGGACTCCAGCGCTCAGTCTCCGCGCAGAAGTGGCGCCTCGTAGACAGTGAGCAGCAACTTGCCTTTCCCCCGCCCCGGCAGTGGCCTTTCCGTTCTTGCGTCTGTGACTTGGACTATTTTAGATACTTCACGTACGTGGGATCAGGCAGTGTTTGTCCTTCTGCGGCTGGCCTGCTGCACTCAGAATAACGCCCTCCAGGATCATCCTTCTTTTACAAGACTCGGTAACAGTCTAGCGTGTGCGCCTGTGTACAACATATATTTCACACTAAATGGGAAATGTATAATACATATAATATAGAACCTATCGTGAATAATGCTGTGATGAACATGAGACCAGATGTCTGTCTCTCTGAGATCCCAACCTCAATGATTCTGGTTAATTTAAATTGGAAAAAAAAAGCCAAAAAACCTAGAAGTGGGATTACTAGAAAACTAGATATTCATGTTCGAAATAATAAAAAGTGGGCGCTTATCTTACGTCATACTCAAAAGTAACTAAAAGTGGATTAAAGGCCTAAATGTAAGACCTGAAACTTTAAACTCATCAAAGAAAACACAGGAGAGACATTTCATGACATTGCTCTATGCAATTATTTCTTCGCTATGACAACAAAAGTACAAGCAACAAAAGCAAAAATAGACAAGTGTCCTCCTGTGCCAAACTAAAAAAGTTTTGCCCAACAAGGAAAACAATCAACAGAGTGACAAAACAACCTATAGAATGGGAGAAAATAATTGCAAAACATATGTCTAATAAGGAGTTAATTTCCAAAATATTTCCAAAATACAGAAGGAACTCCTACATCTATCCCAAGAATAATAATTTTAAAAACTAACAACCCAATTAAAACTTGGACAAAAAATCTAAATAGACACTTCTCCAAAGCAGACGTGCAAATGGCCAATGGACATATAGAAAGATGCTCAACGTCAGGAGTCATCAGGGAGATGCAAGACAAAACCACAGTGAGACACGACCTCACACCTGCTAGAGCCTACTGTCCCCAAAAGGGATAAGAAGCCTTGGTAAGGACGTGGAGAATTTACAAGCGTAGGACGCAGCTGGTGTTACAGCCATGATGGGAAACAGTATGGCAGCTCCTCAAAAAGTTACACGCAGAGCTACCTTATGACGGTCAGGCATTTTAGACCATGTATGGAAACTGACTTTCTTTCCCATATATAAGGCATAGTTAGCAATGTGTATGGCGTGGGTGGTGGTGATTTGATTCACCAATCAAGAATATGTCATTGCATTTGATTATCACGTGAAAGTCAATCTCTGTCTCTCTGTCACATATATTATATATGTGAGACAAACACACACATGCCTTATACATATGCACATAGCTGTATTTGTCATATATATGCCTATGACTTCCCATCACATACAACATATGGAAGAAACAGAGCACTAAACTGAGAATTAGGTAACCTGGTTCTAATAACATCATCATCAGTGATACCAAGGAACTATGCCTGGACCACCCACACTGAACTGCCTTTATCAACTACTCCTTTGGTATTACATGATTGGTTTACATTAATAAATGTAATAAATATAACCCTGTGAAGCTCATTGCTGTGTTTATTATGAGGGTTTTCCTGGGGATAATATTCACCATATTACATAAAGATTGTTCTAGGAAGACCCACGGGCATGCACTTCTCTCTTATAAAGAATAACTGTGTTCATTTTGAACAGTTGAAAAATAAGGACAATGTAATCGATCCCATCTACTCTTTCTCTTTGGCTCTATGAGACTCCCTGGTACCCAACCTTTAGCAACAATTCGGGCCTCACTACCAACTGGACTCCTTAATCAGCTTAAGAAGAATTTACTGTCAGGAATCTCGGGACCGTAAGGAAGGTAACAGCAGAACTGTTCAGCCGAAATGTGTTATTGGGAGCCATTAGAAACCAAGTCAGCCGTTCTTGTCATTTATTTCTTAGACCAAAAGGCTTCCCATTTCTTTGCATGTATTTGATCATGCCATGTAGATTTTCTTGCTTGTTCCTGTTTTTAAGTAAAATGAAACACAATAAACCAACCACATGGTTTAGGTTATGGCGTCTCTTTAACCTCAGTCTCAGCACACCCTAAATAATAGTGATTTGATAAGTAGTGTTCAAAAAGTTTAACCATGTAGTTCTTTCCAAAAAATATTCTTACTTAATAGTGCCATATATGAAAGAAATAAACAATACCCACAAAGACCACCTCAGGATGAACCCACGGCCCCACAGTAAGCACGGTCTTACAGTCCCGCTCCTGTGACGATGTGAATGAGCCTCGGTCCCAGGAAGGGAGTTCCGGGCTGCCTCTGGTCTGCCCCTCTGTGATCTCAGATCAGCACGCCATTCCTGGTGAGAACTGCAGGGTCCGCTCCAGGGAGGACGCATGGGAAAGGGCCACCAGGAAATGGGTGGGGCGTTCTCAGCCTCTAACATGTCCATTCACTGCACTTCGGCACTTCCAACTCGGCTGCTTGCTGGCTTCGATTGCCTTCTCTATCTTTATTTTATTGCACCTCACAGGTATTTCATCCTGGAGTCCTCCTTCGAGAACAAACAGGGACCTTACAGATCGACTGCGTGACTTGCGCTGCCTCTCTACACATCAGTCCCGTGATGTACGAGTGAGGTGTAGATAAAGCTCCAAGAGAAGGCCCACAGAGCTCCTACACAGAAATCTAACAGACAAAGAAAATAAAAGTGTCTATAAGCAGGCGGGCAGAAATCTAGAGAAGCGTCCTGCTCCTCCGATCCCCCGGGCAGTCCCTGCGTCACTACTGGGCCAGCTAGTCGGTCATGTTAATTCTGGACATGCGAGTCTAGTGTCCGGGTTGCAGAGGGAGACTGATGAAGATTAAAAGAGAAAAGGGGCGAGGAACAGGCGGCGAGGCCACACTCCCAGGAAGGGGCTGGACTGCTACTCACCGCACGGCCTCACGCATTTTAAGACGCTCCTTGCCTGGCACCACCAGCACGGCAGGCGCTGGGTGAAACCGGGATCTTTCGGCTCACTTTCGTAACTCACCACTGCTCCCATTAACTGCTACTGAGTCTAAAATTTCTCTTTCTAGAGGTTTTTGCTTCAGTGCAAAGACGCTGGAGTTTGGCAAGGCCACCTGATGTAACGGTCACGTCTCTGATGTGGAGGCCTGTCCACTGGACTCCTGCCCAGCCTCCACCGCTGGCCCCTGCGGGCTGTCAGATGGCTCACCGAGCTCCCAGGGAAGCGGAAGGAGAGCGTTTACGTCTGTATCATGCTCTGCAGTCTGCTCCAAAGTTCCTGACTGATCACCACGACATGTACAGGAAAGATTAAAACCAGGATTAATGGCTTATCCCCTAAACTCTGGGCCACGGTTTCAAAACACAGGAGATAGAGCTCTCAGAATGAAAATTAGAGTCTGAAACATTTTTAGATTAGCAGAAGGTCAAGAGAAAATATGCTGATTTTAGTTTTTCTCGGATTTATGGCATCTCTTGAGACTGGTGGGGAGCTATGGAGCTCAGAGTAGTCAGTGACTTTGAGGTGCCCAGTGGCGGTTGATTACTTTAAGGTTTTAGTGGCAGAATATGCAAGAAAAATGATCTCTGAAAGGCTCTAGTGTAGGTGGGAAGGCAGTGGGACGTTAGAGTCGCCTGACCTGGAATTTCTCTGCCGCGCCCCTGGCACATGTAAGAGGACACAGAGGGCTCAGGATGCTGGAGAGAGGCGATGTCAGGCGAGCTCGGAGCCAGACTGCAGCACGTGGGGCAGGGAGAGGGCAGGAGCCGGTGGGGACTGAACGAGGGGGAGGCACGCGGGCTTCAGGGCGGAGGAGAGAGAAGGCCTGTGATGGCGTCAGAGTCAGGGAGAAGGAAGAGTAAGTGCTTTGGACCACAAAAGCTTTTCTAAACATATTACTTCACAGAAAGAGTAAGTCCAGGTGGACGGTGAGAGAGTCAGACTTGTCACGCAAGGCAAGAGCTGTCACCCTTGGCCTCCGGGGGCCTGCACGCAGCTGTGGTGGGCGTGTGGAGGCCTCCCACAGCCCCGCGCCATCCCCAGACACCAGCCCGACAGTGGTGGAGCCACGAATCGGCCCCGTCCAACTCGACCGGACGCTGTGCAGGTCATGGGCCCAGTTCCACAAAACCACCCTCCACTCAGACACAAACCCTAAGGGCAGGTGGTCGCCCGGCCAGCTGGCTCCAAGTCGGAGATTCCTACAAGGCCTCTCTGAGTTTGATTAATTTGCTAGAATGGCTCAGGGAACTCAGAAAACCCGTCCACTCATCCTACTGCTGATTTTCCACAAAGGGCATTAAAAGACACAAGCCAACGGCCAGGTGAGGAGACCCACAGGGCGAGGTCCTGAGCGGAGGAGCTTCTGTCCCTGTGGTGTTTGGGGCCGGGCACAGTGGCACTTGGAAGCCTTCTGCTTCGTCAGCCTGGAAGCTCTCCAAACCCCCATCCCCCTGGGTGTTTGGGGGCTTCATTACACAGGCATGGTCGATGACCCCTTGGTCATTGATTCAACCCACAGCCCCTCTCCCCTCACCACAGGCCAAGGGGTGGGACTGCAAGTTCTGCCCGTCTTCCTGGTTGGTTCTACTGGCAACAAGCCCCTGCCTCAGGTGTTTTCCAGAAGTGACCGCATTAACAAAGGCCCAGCTGTGGTGGAAGGGGCTTCTCCCGTGAAGCTCTGGAGCATTCTCAGGAGCTGAGGAGAAAGGGGTCGAACAGGAGAACAGAAGGTGTTCCCAGCCCTCTTCCCCCTTGGGAAACGCCGAGGGTTTGGGGAGCCGTGAACCAAGACTGGGGACTGCGACCGGTTATACATGAGAAATACATGCTGGTCACCTGAATGAGCAGACATACATTATTTCTTCTAAATCATCACATCACACTTGGTTTGTGTCCAAATAAGTTGAGAAAGAAAAGTCACTAAATTATGTCTGCAAACCCAGGTGGATGGCAGCTGAGGTTGAAGTCCAGCTACCAGATCAAACCTGATCTCCTTCTCCTATCACACCCTACCGTTAAAGAGAAAGCCACAGGCTCAAAACGGCGACATTCGCTTACACGCTTCCTCACTGGACTGCCAAGTGCTTGTCCTGGAAGTGAACATGTCAATCATTGGTCCACAAGATATGAATTAAATCAGGGAGCAAAAATTTGCTCCTCAGCGTGCTCATCGGGAAGGTTTTCCAACTTGATAGGGATTTGTAAATTAACAATAACGCTGACCACAGTGTAATAAATTCAGTAACATAAGAAATATACTAAAGCTATTACAGAAGAAACTGACATTTTTGCAAACGACTTTTACAGTACAATACCATCAACATAAATATGTAACTACATGTCTGCTGCTTGCTGGAATCATATGTCAGAATTTATGAATATGTGGTCATATCTTTCTTCACACATAGGTTTCCACAATGTGGGTTTTCCTGTAGTTAAGAATATATATTATGACCAGTAAGAAAATGAGAAAAGCTGTACACATCAGCTGTGTTTATGAAGTTACTTCCCTTCCCCCCACTCTGAGGATGAAAAGCAGTTCTCGCAGGAAGCGGTTTTCCCCAGTAAAATATTTATAAGGACTCGCCTGTCGCAGAGCCCCCGCGACTCTCTCTGAGTAAAGCTGTTCATAAAGATAAAAACACTAAAGCCCCCTCGGCCTCATCGTCATCGCTCACGGAACTTCTCTCTCACAGGAGCCTCCCGCTCTCTCTCCGTGGCTTGCATTCTTGTCACTGGGCCCAGAGGGGTGCTGTGCTGTGTATCTCAGCTTCTCCTTGTGACGAGTGTGCTTCCTGAGGTGTCCCCGAGAGACTTGCTCTCCAGCGACCAGAAAGGTTGACCTACCAATGTTTCTGTCACCCCTCCTTCAAACAAAAGGGTGCCTCGTTCCCAGACGTCCCTTGACAAGGCACCATTCCCACTTACAAAATATAAATACTTGAGATTTTGCATAAATCTCAAGTCTTCTCTGCAGTCTTCTCTGGTGAGGGCGCTTTCTGTTCCTCTGATTTCCGGACACATGAAGAAATAAGTCTCCCTGAGGAGCTAGGAAGTCTTGTTCATATTGGCTCTCAGGGGGTCCCTGCCCAAGTGCCAAGGTGTGGGTTCTGGCTCTTGGATGTCTTCGGCTCGCAGATGGTAACTGGCCATTTTTAAGCAATCCTGACAATCACACAAACCACCCTGCACGGAAAGCCACCGCAGGGTCTCAGGTCATTGTATGGTGACCAGGCGTCATGTTTCCCCCTTTGTGACCTTGCTCTCCCTGCTTCCAGAGAATTCTAAATAATTCCCTTCCTCCCCAGGAAAGTGGCGGTCTCACCGGGGAATTTCACTGGCCCATGGGTGAAAGTCACAATCCACAAGAACGTAAACTCTTGTAGAGAAACAGGACAATAAAAAAATATAAATTCCAGCAAGTATTCTTTTTTAGAAAGCCGAGACAAAACAAAATAAACAAAGACGTCTCTACCTGATTTATTCTAAGGTGCATTTACTGTGTGCTGTCAAAAACCTTTCTAATTAGTCTCCAAACTGATCACTGAAGGCAAAATATGCTCTAAAGTAAGTGGACACTGGCACTTTTAGGAAGTGTCTCATGGTGCATCAAATAGAAATAAAGCGTGGCTCATAAATCCCACACAACTCATACCTAATCAAAATGAAGTCCATTATGCACAATTCGAAATATGTTATAAGGTGCTTATTTCTTTATTAATGTTAGTATGTGCCATTTATAAGGAAATTCCAGTGAAACTTAAAATGTGTAAATAAGTCATCTTTTCTCACGAATGATCTGTGAACTTCCAGAAATGCAGAGATGAGAGCCCCGTGCGGCACACGGCGAGTGAACCATGTACGACATTCTGCTGCCTCCCGTGTTTCTGTTGTCATGAGCTGTCAGTCCTGACCCAACTGAGTATCATTTACAGGATCAGTAAAGTTTGCAAAGAGGCGAGTTGTGCCACCCTGTTTCTGCGTCAACAGCAATTCCACGTGGTTGAAATGGATCCCTGAATGGCTCACGCCAGAATGCAACCGAGCTGTGTGTTTACGGCAGGAAGGTCCCTTTTGAAGCAACACTCCAGGCAGTGGACAGGAATCAATGCCCTTGGGAGAGGCTGACTGGTAAAAGCGGTGCTAACAAACGAGAAGCTGGGCTCTCCCACCCTAGTCTTTTCTAGAGTGTGAGCAATCGGCTGGGAGATATTCGAAAATGCCCCATCTTGTGAGGTCACCTGAGTAGCTTCAACTGTTTGGCTCGTACGTCTTTTCAGCCACTTTGCCTGTTGGAGTCACACGTGTACCTCCAATGTCTAGACGAGGTCTGGCTGAATTTAACTGAGTCAATAACTGTTTATTGAATCTAGTGAAGAAATCACGGGCATCGCCAGGGGCTAAAAATTAACACTGAGCAAAAGCGGACGTTGCTCAGGCCGGGTCTTTCGCTCAACAGTGAGACACGGTCGGGGACTCCGCCTAAACCCCCCAGGAGTCTGAACAGCCGGCACTCGAATCGCTCTGAAAACCGGCCCTGAATCTCCTTTTAACAGCTGGTAAAAAGCAGTTGCACACCACAGCCTTCTCCATTCAAAGTGGCACGTGCAGATTCTTGGGGAATTATAGTCTTTTTAAACAATTTGTAGCTCTGCCAATTTTTTCAGTTCTCTCAAACATCGTAATTATTGAGTGTCTTCATTATCTACTTGTTTATATGTACATTAAAGGGTTAACTTTAGCCCTGTTTTATAAAGGTCCATCCAATTCTTCTACCATCCCCTTCATAGGAGTTGGTTTTATGTTCAAGACCACCTAAAGTGTTTTGTTTCCATATACAAATAAAGGACCAGCTTGAGGCTAGCATTTACGCTTGAATTTATACAAGGTTTATAAAACATGACACTGATTTACCACCATGTATTGGATCACCTACTAGGTACCTATCTTGTTCAGATTAGGTGAAAATCTCTGAGAAGGGAAGGAAATGAACTAATACTTGTTATGTCCACAGTAGAAGACAATCTATTCTGGAGTAGAATCTATTCTACACCATTTTTCATCTATAACAAATAAGGAATGATCTGCTATAGCAAATGATGCCAGCATGACCTCGTCAGTTATAAATGAGAGTTGGCAACATCATGGAAACGTCATGGGTCAAATAGACACAGTGACATCCCAGTGACAGCCACCTTTACCACCTTGGCTCCATGTCACGTAATAACAGTAAAGTATTGAGTGGCAATTATTCATCGGCGTATGACATATCTATCTCCCTAACATAATAAAAAGATACTATTCAAAGTCCCTGTGGTTAAATCAAGCTTACTTTTAATCTATTATTGTGAGTTTCTTGGGTTGAAATATCTAAAAATATGTTAACGTGAAACAGAATGGGATCCAAACAATCCAGTTACTGATCCAAATACTAGGAGCTGACAATGCCCTCCATCAACATCACCCTGTTGCACTTTTGAGGTGCATGGTGGCAGTGGGCCCGTTTTATGGAGAGCTGCGCCTCTCGCAGCTGTAAGTGATTTAGCTGCGCCCTCAGGACCGTTCAATTCTGACGCTGCCACTCAAATGCAGATTTCAAAACCTTGTGGTCCCCCAGTTGCTTGGTTTCCCATAGTCTTTTAGGAAAAACATTTGGCCAAATCCCAGATTGCATTTCAGCGAATCCATGATTCTTCTTCCCCTCCTCCTGTTCTTCTTTCCGAGTGTGACCATGTTTTGGGCAGTGGAATCGGGAGGTCAGCTCTGTGCCATTGGCCTTGTCCTGGGGAACCTGCACTGTGTGCTGGGGTGTCTTCCTGCAGACTCTGGGTCTTTGGCTCATGTCAGTTGTGGTCCGTTCTCTCCAAGAGGTCAATGCATATGGCCATGTCCACCCCCACCCCTTTCTTCTGTGATGCGGCCGGCCCTCAAAGACTTGGACATCTTCTGTCACCCCTCCACGTGCCGCCAGCTCTGGAGTCAGCCGCCTACAACTACGTCACAGCAGCTTCCTGGCAGGACGCTGACTCAGTTCTCGGCCTTGTCCCATGTTTCGTGCGAGGGTTCTGGGGTCACGCATCCTGGGAAGACAGACACGGCATTGAGGCTGACCATGGGGCGGGTTTCTCGGGTCCTCTGTTTCTAGGCACATGGCCATTGCTGTCCTCGTGTGAGACGGTTGCCTCCCAGAATTCCAAACAGAAGTGGAGGCCAGCCTCTGGGGACATCGAACTCACAAAGCCTGCCTGGGGTTTGTACGCCTGCTAAAACTCCGGGGCCTTTCAACCAAGAGCAAGCTGGGAGCGGGGGGGACACACAGCACCCCCGCACTTCTTCCACTTAGACCTCTTCACACCTCCACGCCTCCTCACCAAGCCCAGGTCAAGGAAGGGTTTTATATGAACCTCCTGAGAAGCATGAGAAAACTGGTCTTTTTTCATTTTTTTTATCTCACTAATGCTATAGGCTACAGTAAAAGTCTATGTTCAGTCTGCCAAACTTCTCTCATATTAGTTAAAATCCAGACTTGAGAATGTTTTTTCTCTCAAGTCTTATGTGATGGTGGTCTTTCTTGTGTGCTTTCAGAAGTCCATTTGAAAAGCAATAGGTGAAAGGTGACTTCGTTTCTCTTGGTGGGGGTCTGCCTTTCCCAAGGACCAGTGAAGAACGGTGACCTTTGGCGAATTTTCCCATACACCGTACATTTTCCTGGAAACTCCCTGTTTCACAAAGTCTGGTCATCTTCTCAATAATATCATGACTCATTAATCAGCAACTATTTACTGAGTAACTGTTATATGCCCGCCATTTCTGGATCCTGGGCTATGACAGAGGATGAAAGACCCACATATAAAATTTTTAAAAATCAACTATACAATGAAAACATACATGAACCAAAAAGTCCTAAAGACTTTAAGCATGTAAGGTGCCACATACGGTGGTCACCGACAAATGGAACCCTGGATTGTTCCGCGCGTCCAGTGTCATACTGATGCGATCGAATGGAGGTTATACATTTGCGTTTCTGCTCACCGTGGCCACAGGTGTGGCGCCCCCTCTGGCTGCCCGCGCAGCCCAGGCCCATCCAGGGGCGCGTGTGGGGCCCTTGGCCGCCCAGCGCCTTGGACATTTCCGTGGCCTAGGTACATAAAGTTTCCCTCCTGCGTGTGCTGCTGCCCAGTCACACTGAACCTTGTGTGGAAGTCGCATGGGGACATCAAGGAGGGACATCTTCCTCGCAGATCCATTTGGAAACTTCATTTGTGCACACTCTCTTTATCAGCCTGTTAGAACAATGATTTGTTCATGAAGAATGTCTGTATTTGGTCACTACATGCTGTCCCTTGTTGCTTACCATGAAGTCATGAATTATTTCTTAATTTGTAACAGGGCTCTCGTATGTTGAAGTTAGCACCATGCTCATAAAATATAGAAAAAATATTTTAAAAATATGTGCAGTTTTGGTAAGATCTGATAGTGTCATTCTCTGACATTTCCAGGTGCCTCTGGCTTTATGAGAGCAATGACAGTTTTGGTAAAAGTTTCATTTTAAAAATAGAAGAATTTATTTTTCTACTGGAGCACTTCTAAGAAAGAGGAGACATGAGCTGAAATGATCTTTTTATTCTTTTTGATGGATATTCTTGGTTAAATATCTAAATATTATGCCCCTGACTCCAGAAACAGTTAGTTTCAGGTTTTCCTCCCAGCAATTCTGTGTTGTGTCTGATTCACTCAAGTGTGTGTAGAGCAGGGACAAACTGTCACAGACTCTAGTTATCTTAGGGGAGCACTACAGCCTGGGTGGCTGCTTAACCGGTCCCTTCTAAAGGTGGATACTCTGGTATCACCAGTGAATGTGTCCCAGGAATCCGAGCTATGTCAATGAAAGGGAAGTCACACTGCTCTCATTAACAGCGGGGTCTCACTCTCACCTTTGCAGGTAAACCCACCAGGCACAACCAGTTGCCATGTTACAAAAGGTCTGTTGTTACATTTCCCTTTGGCTGTTTTATGAGTCAAGGAAATCTCTTAACATCGGTTGTAGAAAAGCTGTCTGTTTCCAAGGACATTCAGAGTGACACCTATTAGCATGGTCCCAACACATGGTTTGCAGCCCTGGAGAGGTAAGATATTGAAAAGTCATTTTTCCTCCACAATCTGTGATTGACAAGCTTAATTCTTGAGCTAGAAAGAGATTTCTTCTAAAAATAAGGGAATACATGTTGTTGTATGTATAAAATTTTTGACATACCTGATTTTGGGTGTACATGGTGCCTGTGTGTTCTGATTTGCACCCTCCCAGTACTTCTTGAAATTGCCCTTAGAAACAGGCCTTCCGTTGCTCATTCTTTATGGCTAACATGGAATGAAATTCAATGATCATAGAAACAGTCAGTAAATTTCGATTTTGCACGTCCTGTGGCTTCTTAAATTTGGAGCACCTCCCAGTCACTCTCCGGCAACTGTGCGTCCCAGTCAGTGGCACTGGGGCACTCCCGCCACGGTGGGTCGTTTTCGGGAATGCATAATGAGCCTCATGTCCCAGCTGAGCACTGCGAAGCAGGGGGACAAAATTAAAGTTGGGTTATTGTGCATCTCTTGCCAAATGTTTTCTCTTCCATTCTGTTTGGTTTCCATTGAGATTCAGCGATGGACACTAGACATGTCACCTGTTGCCAATGAAAATGGGTCTCTCAGCTCCTGCTTGTCTGACATGATGTGTAAAAGCATGTTGTGGAGAAAATATCTTGAGGAGATTGAACAAGAATTTTAACAGATAACTCTCTGTTAAACTTGCACACATTGGTTTTAACCAGTGATTTGCAGGGGCATTTTATCTGAATAATTGCTTAGGACTCAGCTGTTACCTGTATAATCTGGCCAACGGCTGTTCATGGCTTATTCATGAATCGTGGTGTGATTCCTGCCTACCATGGAAGAGGGCTATGGTGTATGTCTTCCAATCACACTATTTCTACTTAGGAATCTAAGTTTAATGCTTGCATAACTGACCGTGCTGATTCTTTAGCAAGTAAAAATCTTTTCCTGAATATTATGTTCCATCCACCACAGGAGCCCAGAGAACCCAGGAGACTGGAAGTCACTGACTGTGCAGAATGAAAACGACATCGGAGTGTTTAAAATCTCCTTCTGGGATAATGTGTCGGTATTATATTGTTATTGGTCGGAATCATTTTTACAGTGTTGAAGAAAGATTAACCAATTCAAAGTTTATATAATCTAAGCTACGACTGACTTGGGGAAATAAGTCCTCTCTTTCTGCAGAGACGCTTTTGTGCCTCCCTGTCACACATGAGGGCGGCTGGCCGCATTTTGACCCTGACCGCCGTGAACACGCAGCCGGACCCCAACCAGGCTCGGCTGCGCCCTCTCGTGACTTGTCGCCACCCTTGGGCATGTTCTCGAGAGCCCACGTTCCGCAGGTTGCTGCTACATCGGTCCACACGGAATCAACTCTAAATATTCTCTTAGCACCGTTGCACCCCAGGCCCCGCCCTGCACTGCGGCGATGGCCCCCGCCTCTCCTTCTGTCCTCGGAACCGAGCCCACGCTGGCTGCCTTGCCGCACGGCCCCCACCGCGTGGCCCCCATCGCGGGCGGCTTCTCCTGCGTGAACGCGCCTCCCCATTTTGACAAGGGTCATTGGCATTGTTTTTCTTTGACAAAACATCTTAATTTACTTCTGAATGCCACGTGTGCATATAAAACTCTGAAACTTAGTAAATTTGTGAAAATAAACTCAAAGCTACTTTAATTTTTATGATGTAAAAATTTTCCGTGGATTACTTTCTAGAACATTTACAAAGGATACCAAGACCCCTTTTTAAGAACGTGAAATTTATTCCAATGACCATATAGCGGACAAAGTCATTTATTTATTCAACAAGCACGTACTGATTACCTGTGCTAGGGGTTCTGGGTACGGCAATAAACGCAGCACGTGGTTCCTGCTGGCGGAGGGCCTCAAACTTGGCCAGATAACGGACACGGGCGGTGATGACTGAATACGCCAAGGAAACCGTTGGGCAGATGCTCAGGGCTTAACACGAGTGGAGAAAAGGCGAGAACCCGACTGACACCAAGGAAAGGAGAGTGAGGGGGGGCGTTCCCGGAATGATGTCAGAGCTGGGTCCGTAACCACAGAATGAAGAGGCGGTGGGTAGATCCAAACCAGGCGGCCACCACCCCAGCGAGGGAGTGTCCTCCACCCTCTAGACAGAAAGCTGCACATGCTGGTTAATGAGGAGGGGATAGTAACCAGACACCCAGGTCCTGTTAGGTTAGGCTAAGGGACATGGTTTTTAATTTTTTGAATTGTGTTCTATCTTTACCTAACTTTGACAGTCACAGCATACTTTCCATAGATTTCCTAATGGTTATGTAGAGATCAAGGCTGGGGGCTGAAGTCTAACCATTTCCTCAGTTTATTCCAGTGGAACAAAAATTAAGGGTGAGGGATGGGCACGGGCACTAGGAGAGGAGACGAAGAGCCAAGGTCAGGCATTGGACTTGGCCACGACAGAACCTCACAGTTGATGATAAAATACAGTGTTCAGGCAGTGCAGGCTTCCAGACAGGAACAATATCAAAGTTAGTGGCCTCTCCCAAGATCAGGAAGAGGGGTGTGGGGATCTCTGTCCTTCAGCGACTCTGCGATACTTTCTGCTGAAGGGAAATTGGCTGAGACAACCGTACACTACGCATTTGATGAGGAATTGCTGATTCTCAGTATTCAAGGCACAGGAGGTGACCCCTTGGCTGTGTGACACTGACCCTTTACGGATAAAACCTAACCTAGAAGTGGTTTCAGTAAGTCCAGGCCAGGTTCGAGTTAGCTCTTCAGGCTCTCTGGCATAACTGACAGGGATCTGGGGCGGGGTGGGGGGACCTATGCAAGCCCTCAAGGCTCAGAGAGAAGCAGCGAACTAGTCCATAACACACAGCAGGTCTGTAATGTCGCAGAGTCTCTCGGATTATTTCCAGTCAAGTCGTCCGCTCTGTCCACACTGCCACCATGACATCTGCTGTAATTCCACAGTGCCCCACATTCTGACCACAGATTTATGGCTTTTACAACACATGACATGACATCATTTCTCTTTCACCCTTTTATTCTTTTACACCGTCTCTTGCCAAAAACAACCCTTTATGAAATTAACGCCATTCTGTCTTCAAACCTCCTTCAAACGTTTTATCACTTCCCACGTGAGCAGCAGTTACCCGGCTCAGTCAAGCCTGGGTCTGACTGCACCGGTGGGTTTCTGGTGTAGCTCATCTCCTCACGTCTGGGACAATTCCTATTTAGTCTCTAGTAACAACTACTTTAACAGTGGTGTGTTTATTTATGTTTTGGAAATTTAAAAAATAAATGTATCCTTTTGAAATAAATAACCTAATTAGTTTCAGGATTTAGATGCAATTGACTCAGCAAATTTTGCTTAATTATATTAATTTGATTTGTTGACTTGATGTTTTTACCAAATAAATATTTTATCGCTCTTCTCAGCAGTCATTCAGTCTACTTAACTGGGTCCTGATTAATGTCCAAAGCAGGATAAGACATAAAACCCTACACCAGGGTTAGAATGGCAAACAGATCATACGCCCTTGCATTTTTTTAAGACTTAATATTTTAGAGAAGTTTCAGGTTCATGACAAACGTGAGAGGAATGTACGAAGGTTTCCCACACACCGCCTGTACCCACTCATGCCTGACCCCCACTCCCCGGTCACCCACATCGCTCAGCGGAAGACTGCGCATTCTGACCACAGGTGACTCATCACAGTCCCAAAGTCCATGGCTCACATGAGGGTTACCGCACTGGACTATGGGTTTGGACAAATGTATAATGACACATGTCTATCATGATGCTGTCACACAGATGGCTTTTACTGCCCTAAAAATGCCCTTGTATTTTTATTCCCTAAACCTCCTTAAAATACAGCAAATTATTTTTTTAAAAGGCAAAACTCAGAAAAGATATGTAAACTGAGAGACAACTGCAAGAAGAATAATGTAGTGTGAACAGGAGATGGGAGATTAGTAATTGTTTCAGTGGGTCCCCAAAAGCCGCACGCTGTAACGACACTGGAGAATCGTGGGAAATAAATGTGTGTTTTTGCTGAAGAACTCCCAAGTGTCTGGAAGTTGGAGAATAAGGTAGGACTATAACGAGAAACATTAGTTGGAAGTTTAAAGAGCAGTTAAGCAACCCTCCCTCCCCTCAGCTCTTCACGCCATTCTCTGTCCTCTCTCAGCAGAAGACCAGGTGACTGTTTTCTGTACAAGGCCAACCCCAGGGCCCCAGCCCTTGTGTCTCCCAGGCCTAACTGTGGCAGTGCTTTCATTTTGAAGTAGAAGAATAAAGAAAATGTGTACACTTGAAATGTTGAGACTCCCAAATTTCTTCCTCTAACTGAATTCTAAAAGTTAACTCTCATATTTTTAAATCATTTGTTGCGTGAGCGTGGGGCTTTCTCTTCACACCAAAGCCAGGCCGAGTTGGGGAGAGCACACCACAGAATGGACATCTTGACATTGATATTCTTTAATTCAAGACGTAAGGTGGTTTTCACGTGGTGCAACTCAATGCACCCATCTGTGTTCATTTTCATGATTGCAGTAAGTGATTTTACAAGTACTCAGATGAAATAACATCTTTGAAACTGTTGAAATTTGGAAGCAGTTTCCCGAGACTGGAAAAAGCTCTTGGGTTTTGAACGAGTTCTAAGTGATCTCAGCGAGTGCCTGCAAGTACCGTAGTGGGTGCCGTGGAATACGCCATGTGATCGAGCAGGGAGAAGTCTCGAGCATTGACTGGAATTCTTTCAGCCTGAGAGCGATGCCACAGCGCAGCTGTGTCTATAAAGCTCCTCCGCGGGGACAGCCAGGGACAGGGCCCACTCTCTCCTGATCTCCTTCGGATGCAGGTTCAGTGACGAGGCCCGTCGGTCTTTCATGGAAATGACAGTCAGCAAGGAATGTGTGCTGGTGATGTTATCTGCAACATGGTGGCCTTTCTGGGGTGAAAGTAGCTTTACATTTAACCAGCAAAGTCACAGAGCAAATGGATCCTTTAGTTTTTAAAGATCAATTCTAATATACAAGTTATCAATTATGACAACCTACTAATTCATGTGAATGTTCTATTTGGAAGGTTTGAGCTCAGAACAACAGAGCACATTTAACCTGATGGTTCGGTCTGACCCCATGTTTGGAGAACCACAGCGTTTCGGGAAGCTGACTTAGGAGGAAGGGGGAAGGAGGAAGGAAGACAGTGTGTACGCCCTTCAACAGCACCACCACGGAGACCTGTGCTGTTGGGCCTTTTTCTTCACTAGTGGTTAGAAGAGGAATCCCCACATCCCTTCTCCACCTTGATCTCCTTCCTATCCTATCACGGTGAGCGATCTCGCATTCTGGCTGGTGTGTAAGTAGGAGCCAGACAGAATGACCCCAGTATTTGAAGACAACACAGGAGCACATTTGATCGGACGCCAGGATCACGTGGCTGGGCCTTGTGCGCGTGTTACGGGTGTTCGTTTTGGGAGTGCGCTGCGGGAACGCTCCGCCCGCCCTGTTCACACCACACCCTGGCAGGCTGCACAGCCAGAGGCGGTCACGGCAACAAGCCCCGGCCTCCCGGCGGCCGCAGTGGGCGATGGCCGCCCCTCTGCCCCCTGAATCCAGGCAGGTCCTGTGGACTTGATGCAGTGGCCCTGTGCCCGACTCTGGGGCAGCCCTTACAGAACTGGTGGTGTCCTCCCAGTCACTCCTGTCTCACTCTCGCCTCCACCGGTTTTCTCCTAAATTCAGCCATCGCGCTCAGAAGCCCAAACCTCACAGAGAAGCTACGTATGGACACTTGGGTCACCAGCCCCAAATGAGATGGGTGCTGCCTGCCCGGCCCTGCCGACAGCCCGGTGAGTGAGTCATCTTGCCGGCCCAGCCTCGTCCAGCAGACCAAGTGTTCTGACGGCGGCTGCGAAAGGGACCTGGAGCCAGAGCCGCCTAGCTCAGAGGGCTTACCCACCGACCACACGGGGGGATCAGCTGTTGCCTTAACACCCACAGTTGCATTGCTTGTCACGTAACAATAAACTAGAACCACCACGGAGAAGGCCATCTGACATCTTTGGAGCATCTCCCGACACTTGGACAGTCCCCCACATTCTAAACAGCACCTTTCCAAAAGAGTCCCAAAGGCTGAATCTCTTAGTTCGCTGGTGGTTAGGGTACAGGCTTGCGATCTGGGCTCGCGGGCACCTGCAGCCCTCAGAGCAGAGGCAGGAAGCTTCAGGAAAAGGTCCGTGCGTGCACCTGCCCTGCGGCAGTGACAGAAGCCATGGACATGCTAAGATCTCCAAGGCAGGATGACGACGATGTGGCATGGTTCTGGGGCTGGCGAGGGTAAGAGAAGCCACACGGGGACGGAGCAGTAGACCACTCTGCTGGCACGGTTTTGAGCGTTATCTCTGCAATTTTAACCTTAAGTGTATTTCCTCAGCCATCTCAACAAGTCTATGATTCACTTAAGAGCCTTTAAAAGATTTACTTCCTACTGAAACCATTTAGAGTGAATTTCATTTTCCAAAAGTTAGAAAAAAATATGGTGCACACGTGGCTCAGGTTGGCAGCCTCAAAAGGAGCCAGTGCCTGCCCGGACTCCACGCGGTTGCCCACGGCGCAGGTAATGGGGACCGATGAGGGACGGTGCTGCATCGATGCGGCCTGCAGAGTAAGACGGGTGTGGCTTGCGTGCACCCCTGTGTTCACTGCAGTGTTATTTGCAGCAGCCACGGTTTGGAAGCAGTCCAAGTGCCCATCAGTGGATAACAAAGCTGTGGTACATTTACACAATGGAGTACTACTCGGCTATAAGAAAAGAAGGGAATCTTTCCTTTTGTGACAGCAAGGGTTTTCCTGGAGAACATTATGCTAAGGGATATAAGCCAATCAAAGACAAGTACCATATTATTTCACTTACAGTGGAATCTAACGAATGAAATAAACACATGAAATGGAAACAGACTCATAGATACACAGAATAGACTGACAGCTGTTGGAGGCGAGGAGGTTGTGGGCTGCGTGAGAATGGCGAAGGGATTAGGCAAAGAAATAACTCATAAACACACACAACACACGGTGACTGCCGGGAGGAGGCGGGGTGAGGGACGGGAGCAATGGGTAATGCGGGGGGAGGCGTAAATGGTGATGGAAGGAGACCTGACTGGGGGCAGTGAACACACACTACAATGTACAGATGATACATTGTAGAATCTGAAACCTAGATAATTTTATTAAGCAATGTTACGCCAATAAAGTCAGTAAGAAAGATGCAGCTTGATCTGGCGCTTACATGACCCTTAGGCTCCCCTGTAAGGATCCAAGCAACGCTGTCAGCTGCCGTCGAGCACAGCAACCATGACATCAGTGCGGGGCCACCTGGACCAGTGGCCCCAGCATCCACCGGAAATCAGTGAAACATACACATTCTCCACCCCGAGCCCCACCCAGAGCTTCCTGCCACTCCTGGCCTGGAGCCTGGACTCCTGCGTGTTTGTCTTGTTTCCTCTAACAAGCCCATCCCGGGATTGGGACACGGGCTCCGGTGTCACAGCCCCGTTCCAGGGAGGCCTTTCTCATACCCCGTTGAAGGTGACGCCGATGTGGCTGATCCCGGGAATCCGTCCCGCGTGGAGCAGCGTGCGGTCACTCGAGTTGCACTCTCGCACTCAGTCACGGCCTCCCTCCGAATTCTGCAGCGTGGGATTTGCAAATTCTGCACTCCCTGTCATTTCAACTACCTGCGTCAGGCTGCTTTTGGAATTCTCACCCGTCTGGGCTGTCTCTTCCTTTTAACAGCTGATCTACTGCTTCCAGCTCAGTGTGTCGACCCCAGGAGGACTGACTGCCCCTTCACCACAACCCTGAGTCCCAGGGCCTGGGGATGCTGCTCATGTTGGCTCAGGGCAGGAGCTCATGACCCGGAGTCAGAGGCGACTCTGCCCTGTCTCCCGTCCTTGGCTGGGGTGGGGGGACCCTGGCAGGCTCTGGCAACAGCCTTGTGCCTCGTCCTACCAGCTAGAAGCCAGTTGCCCAGGTCGGCCTTCTTCCTCGTCACCTCCGGCGACATTGCCAGGCCGTCTGCCTGGTTCGGGAGGGCCCGGCGGACTCTGCCCAGTCCATCTGCGTGTCCGGTGCTCCCTTCTGGGCCCCGAGGTCACGGTCAAGTGCAGGCACCCGCCCCGGCAGCGGAGACTGGGGTGGGCGGGCTGCAGAACAAAGCTGAGCGACAGCTGCTGTCGGGGTTGGTATGAAAGCGACGTGCACGGCCGTGACGGGTGACAGCACTCTCCTGCAGTGGGCACTGCGAATCGGATTCCCTCGCCCGCGTGCTGGTGTGGCTGCGTTCTCCGGGGGTCTCTGAACCACTGATGGCACTGAATGAAAAGGGCAAGGGGACGGTGGGGTGCTGAAAACAGCTTAAGGTGGTCCTCCTTGTCTGGATATGATTCAAATTTCTGCCACTTGTTTAACCTTTAAATATGCTCTTCTCAATATTATAGATAATTGAAATTTTTGTAATTTTTTAATTAATTCAACCCACAATAAAAGAAGTGAATGTCATCTCTGAAGGAGAAATTGAAAATATTAAGAAAAAAATTTCTTTTGTGCCCTGACTGGTGTGACTCAGCTGGTTGGGCATCATCCCACAAAGCAAAAGTCACAGGTTTGATTCCCAGTCAGGGCACATGCCTGGGTTGTGGGTTCAGTCCCCAGGTGGGGATGCGAATGAGTGGCTACTGATCAATGTTTCTCACACTCATGTTTCTCTCCTTCTCTTTCTCTCTCCCTTCCCCCTCTCTAAAAATACACAGATAAATCTAAAAAATTTTTTCTTTTGAAGCTTGTCCATAAATAATACTTCCAAATTGCTATGCCATTAAATGACTTAGTTTACATGGAAGGTTTTCTTTAGGTCTGGAAAGTAGAAGAAACTTGAATTTTAACTTTCTGTCTGTTATGTCCTGAAGTACTTTTAAAAACATTTTCATTAAAGTTTGGCAGGTATGCAGTGTCATATTAGTTTCAGACATGCAACAGTGTGTGAGGTGGATACATCTTATGATGTGATCACCGCACTAAGTCAGGAAGCCACCTGTCACCGTACGAAGCTATGACAATACAATTGACGACACCCCCGTGCTGTGCATCGCGCCCCTCTGACTGATTTTACGACTCCGGGTTGGTGTTTCTTATTCCCCTTCATCTTTTTTCACCCATCGCCCTCCCCTCTGGCAACCACCCATTTGTTCTCTGTATCTGCCAGTCTGCTTGTTTTGTTTGTCTTTTAATTTACCCTAAACTATTTTTGACAATAAGAGAATATGGGAAATGGAGGGTTCTTATCACTTTACCTGCAGTGTTTATAAGAAGACAGTGTAACAGCAAGAATGCAATTTTTTAATGTCTTCTTTTTTATTAACTTTATTGGGGTGACACTGGTTCACAGGATCACGTGTCTCAAAAGGTGCTGGCATAAGAAACAAGGGACAGGGCACAGAGGCCCAAAAGAGACCCACGCGCGTAACTTTTGACAAAGATGCCAAAATAGCCAAAAGAGAAAGAAGTTCGTTTTAACAAATGATTCTGGAACACGTGGATTTTCATTAGGATGAAAAAAGAGAAAAGAAACTTTATGCCTAACTCACCCCATCCACACAGACTAAGCTAAGGTGGGTTAAAAACCTAAGATAAAAGATAAAATGATAAAGCTTTAGAGAAAAATATAGCAGACAATCTTCATGATTTGGGAGTAGGCGAAGTTTTCTTAGACAAATCACAGCAAATAATGATAAAAATGATAAATTAGGCCTTACACATGTTTTTTAAAAACAAAACTTATACTTATCAAAGGCACTGTCAAGAAAATTAATAAACAAGTCACAAATGTGGAGAAAATACATAAAACACATATTTTACAACACAGTGTTTGAAAAACTCACACAAACAAATGAAATAAATGTATAAAAGATCTGAACTGACCCTTTCCAAAACAAAAATACACCACTGTCCAGTCAATACATGAAAAAGTCCTCCCCATCATTAGCAACTGGAGAAATGCAAGCTAAGACCCCAACAACACACACACTGTTAGGGTGCCCCAAAACAAAGGGAGGAGCCAGGACACGAGACGTTAGCAGGCGCATGGAGCGTGTGTGGCCCTCACGCCCCATTGGGGGGGGGGGCGTAATGGCCCACACGTTGAGGAAAGACCTGGCAGGCTTTGCAAATTAAACATGCTTCTAACCTACCTCCCAGGAAGTCGACCACTAGGTGTTTTACCCAGAGAAAGAAAACACACACACACACACACACACACACACACACACACGCGCGACTTGTTCCTAAGTGGCAAAATGTTTCTAAGTGGCTTCATCTACAAGGGCAAACCTGGAAACAGGCCAGATCTTCATCAACAGGGGAGTAAGGATTCTGATTAGATTCACCCAATGTGATACTGATAAGCAACAAAAAGGGATAAACTCTGAAACCCACAACATGGATGAATATCAAGTGGTTACGGTTCGTATCATTTTTTTCATGATGAATGTTGGCAGGATTCACTTAAAATTTGCACATCCTTCCATCTTATCCTTAGAAGTCCTCTCTCAACTCTTGTGTAGATAAATATTCCCTTAATTGCTGCTAGCTGTTATGGCTTCATTTTTTTTACATTTCCAAACCCATTTTCAATTTAAGTTTGGTGAACAGTCCTCTAATTTTCTGCTTTTAAAAATAATTAATTGTATTTCTCAGCATTGTTATCGTGTCTTTCCCCACGTATCTGTAAGAATGTTACAGTTTACAGCATTCTCATATACACTGTTTCTTGCTGGCCCGTCTTTTCTGTTCCGCACATCAGCACTTCCGCGGGGCAATGGCAGGGTCTTAAACGTGGTGAGGCTACGGTTCAGTTCTCTTTGGTTGGCGGTCTCACAGTCCCTCAAACTCAATGTCACGTGTACACTCTCAACTGCTTCAATGAGCCATAGCCTCTTCTTTTATACATTTCTCATACAGTATCTGTGTTTTCTTGTCACCACTGTTTACAAGGCACCCATTTTATTAAAGCTGATGGCATAGAAAGGAGGAGTAAACAATCGTAGCCCAAATCGAGGGAGATGTTTAACTCGCTGAAAACCAGCATAACATAGGTGTGGTTTCATAGGTATCTGATTATGCAGGCATTTCATAGAATAGAATTTTAAAACTTCATATAGTAGGGAACATTTATACCTGGGGTTAAGAATGCAAAGCTTCTAGTTTTCTAATGTCTGCAATAAAAGTGCTACTTTGATTTTCACGCTAAAAAGGACCTTAGAACTACCTAGCTCAAAATCTTCGCTTCACTGCTAGGAAAATCAAGGTTTGGATGCCGAGTGAGCTGTAGGGCATCGGCCTTTTCCATGGGGCTGAGGCAGGCAGGCAGCCGTGACCCTCCTCACACCGCCCCCCAGTCTTCTTTCTACCCCTCGTGCTCCCTCCAAGAAGTAAGTACATCTCAATACGGTTTTGTATGGGGGTCCTTGCAGGGCTGGGCAAGTCTGAAGTCCTGCTAGAAGACCGGCTACTGGAGCAAGTCAAAGACCCCAAGGGAAGCAATCAGAATGCAGAGAGGCTCCATCTGTCCAGGGGTGGGCACTTTACAGGAGGTGGGCGCTCCTTAAACGGCAGCATCTGCTGGGCACAGGACAGACGGGGCAGCCCCTCTGACTCTGTGAGTGCGGGGCCTCGGGAATTCCTGGGCTGTCTCACCGTCTAGTATCTGCAGATGGAAGAAAGAGACAGGCGGTCCATCACCTCAGAATGCGTCTGGAACATCTCTGAGAATCAGGGGTCCAGGAGCTGAATTCCTGTACTTCACAGGCTGTGCCCCCGAGGGGGTCTTCTCCACCCAAGGCAAGTGCGCACAGAGGGAAAGGCAGACAAAACTGGGAGGAAAATCGCCACGTCTGCAGAGATACATCTTCAGGGAAGTCTCTTCCATGGAGAGGGCTGCGCCCTGCGGGAAGAGCTGCCCTGTCAAAATGCAAGACTTAACAAGCAGTTTACAAATGTTTGTACATGTGATGGAAGTGGCCTGATGCAACCCATGGCATGCCTGTGACTCATCTCCCAGCTATCGTAAATAAAAAATCACTTCGCTTAGCTATGAAAATCACAGATATTATCAGAAATCTATATAACTTATTATATTTTATTTATAATTAAATATATACATGTATGTCAGCAATAATAGAAACAACAAAGTACTTAGCTGTTTTTCTTAAAAACACTTTCACTTTTTAAATCTAACACCCTTTTGAGTAGCTGCCACAGTCTCAATTTCACCGACGACAGAACTGGGACCAACCAGATCCTGCCTCTCCTAAAACCTAAAACGGTTAGTCTTTGATCTGTTCAGTACGCAAGAGACAATCTGGGTTTTGAGAAATGTGTATCTTCAGTGCTGCCGGAGGAGAAACGCAGACTCATCCAGGTCACACGAGGTGATTATGTAGCCGAATGAATCTGATGAGTCTCTAACAAGGTGGGATTTCGGAGCTGGGGAAGATATTATGGGGTAAAGGACTTCTGATCCCATACTGTGGCCGCTTCACAGTTTCGACTTCAGGCTGGCTTGGAGTCACTGTCATCAGAGGGTTAAAGAAAGGAGCACAGAGGGAAACTGAATTCCTAAGTCCAGGGTGGCCTTTATCCCTCCACGCAGACCCCACACTCCCTCCAACAGGCTAGAAAAACCCAGGGAGCCCCTGAGGCCATGCGTAGGGGGGCTGGTTTGAAATAGGTCGATAGGGTTCATAATCACTAGCTGTTTAATTATGGGTGAAAGAAGATGCCCAGGACAGAAAGGCTGGGTCACTTAAAGGTCCTAGCGTTACGGATATGACATACTAAATAGATACATCATTACGTGTATGACACATACATGCAGCATACATAAACATATGCAACTTGTTTCACATATACCATATGTCGCTGACTCGCTACAGCTGTGGCCCAGGGCGTGGGGCGGTGAGGGAAGGTCTCGAGACCTCCGCTGCTAAGAACTTCACAGCACCGAAGGATGAACTTCCGGCAGGCATGCTCTTGGTCCCCGCTCTCCTGAGCACTAACCCCAGAAGTGACGATCATCGTCGCCGGATTCTGACTGACAGCCCAAGGCCACGCCCTTGGCAGCGCTGGAGCTACCGCTCCCACTGCCGACCCGCTCGGCGAAGCCACCCAGAGGCCGTGGAGGAGGGGGAGCCCATTCTGACCAACAACCGACCCACGACTCCCGGCTCCGGAAAGTAACCGAGCGGCAGGGAGGACACGGGCCCTGCGACCCCGCACGCCGACCTCGAGCCGCTGGGCAGGGGGCCGACGCGGCAGCGGCCGTTTCTCCCTTCCGCACCGCTACCCCACGGCCCCCGGCAGGGGGCGATAGTGCCGGACGCCCAGAAATGAAAAACCTAGACGTAAAGGAGCTCCCTCTTTCGGAGCAAATCCCAGAACTATTAAGAGGAATGAGATAGAGATCTTTTATGCGTTTTAATGTATTCTTTTTATTTTTTAAACACTAAAAAATGTCTTAATATATTATTTTATATATTTAATATACAAAACAACTGATGTGACTCCAAAATATTAGTACAATATAATTGTGTGACGTTTCACAGAGTTATAATCTAAGTTCGTATGTTCTGTAGTTTTCATAGCACCTGCAAGTGTGTGATATATTTTGAATCTACATACAGAATGGTCACATGACTCTAAATCATAGTACTTGACTAGTAAGAATACTTAAAACTGCATGAATACCTCAATATCTGTGAATTAGAGCGTATGTACTAGTGTGTACACACCTCAGTACTGTGACATTATAAGGGTGTACATCCACGTCTAGCTTTTCACTAACAAAATAGTGAAGCTGAAATCGAATGACATTTTAAGGCTTCATGGTCAGAAAGTAACCACATAGGATTTTCTTTCACCGTTGAAACTAACACACCTAGTGGTCCATTGAGGACCACTGACTAATAAAATAAAGCCCGTTAAAACAATGCGACTCAGCTTCTGGTATCATTTTATTGGGACTAAAATAATCCTGTGTAATGTATAACCATTTTCAAATCATAAGTCACCAGTTATCTGTGACTTCAGAACAACCCGGCATCATGTCACGTTAAGCCTGCGAGTCTGCCCAGGACCCATGGACCACACAGCGCTCGGCTCTCCCAGGGGAACACTCGGTAGTACAAGAAATAAAACTCCAGTTAGGTCTGTAATATAACTGGAATTTATTTCTCATTCAAGTAAACTGCAACATGGTATCCTAGAGAGCATGGTTAGAGGTGGCTCTCATGGCCAGGTGACCTGGAGTCCCAGGGGAAAAACAGCAGAGGGGAGAATAACTTTCTTATAAGCCCTGGCCCAGGAGAGACATATGTCACCGTCCCTCTCGCATGCCCTTGGTGAGAACCAGTCACATCACTACAAGCAGACACAACGGGCCTGAGGAATACGGTCCCTGAGATGCAGTCCCAGTGTTCTCTGGCGATACCACCACTCTCTGGGCACCTGATATTATCTGCAGGGTCACTGTTTCATTGCTTTGACCACATCAGCGGGTTATCCCCAAGTTTCCAAAATCCTATGTCACAGGGAGAAAAAAACCTGTGTCCACAGGTAGCAATACTTTGTGAGACACCAGAGCCTGCCTGGGAAGTGCAACACGCGACCAGCGCCTCAGAGTGTTCAAAAGGCAGCTTCGTTTTCAGAGTTGAGTCACCATGCGTGTGACGTTCAACTTGAACCTCCGTTTCCACCCAAGTAAAGAGCTACTGCATGTGCAGGTGGACGCGGGGGTGAGGCCGGGATGGGGTGTCTGCCCTTTCATCGCAGCACACAGACCCGTCTTCCAAGAGCAGCCGTGTCCACTCCTCGCCACACTGGGGAGGGCGCTGACGAGAAAGTATTTTATCAACGTAAACACCTGTGCTCCGTCAGCACGGAGAGGAGGTCTTTGTGTGTGGGGACCAGCCCGGTCCTGCCTGTGATTGTGTTCAGGAGAAAAGTGGCGTGTCATTCTGCTCTTTTTGGAAAGAGATTTGGGGGGGAATGACAATGCTTATTAAAAGCTGACTCTGCAGTGGCCTCAATGCTGTCACGTTATCCATTGAAATTTAGTTTTCCCAGCAGCTCTGGGAAATGGGACTGCTAAACCCATGTTATCTATAAAGAATTCAACATTCAAGAGGAAACCCATATACTCAGGACTCACACTTTGGATTCTCAGAATAAAACCACTACTTTCTTCCTATGAATCCCGAACCCCCTCCCGCAGATGGGCGCTCGCTGATGGGGGCCGGCGCTTTGGCCTGGCAGGGCCCGCCCCACAGGGCTGCCGTCAGGGGCGGCCGCACACCCCGGGCATCCTGCTGCCTCTGGCCCGCATGCTGAGGGCAGTTACATGCGCACCAGGCAGCTGGACAGACACGACGCCCCGCTCACTTGGTCCCATGTGCAGGGTCTGTCCTATTCCAAGGAGGGTACCCTTCACTTACTATCACTTCTCAAATCCTCTGAGTTCTACCATCTATTCTCCTTGGGGTGGAAGTGATGCTAAATCCAAACATGAATCTATAGTTTTGATTTAATCAGATAACGGAAAGAATACATTTTGGGATATAACACATATTGCGGGGATCCAGATTACTTATGCTACCTCGTGTTTTTATATCATCTAATTTGCCATTATAATTCAAAGTAACTTCATTTTCCCTGGTGGAGTACTGAAAATTACTGTAACTAATAATTTTATGGTAATTACAGTGAGAACTCACATAATTAGTGTAGCAAGATCACTGTTCTATTTATTTTCCCAAATGAGGCACATCCCCAGCGGGGGGGCGAGGGGACACTGGAGTGTCACCTGGGAGTGTTGGTGCTATCTATAGACTGGGTGGCAGCTCGACTGACAGTCAGGACCTGTCCTCTTCCTCCTTCCCTCTGAGAACCCACCTGGCCAACGTGAGGAAAGAGCTAAGTTTAAAACTATCTAATTCTAACAATGTAGGTGTGCCTAGGATACCTGTGCCAGATTCCATGGGAAGAAGAGAAGCTTCCAGCACACAGAACACTTGCATATGTTTGGCTTCGAGGTTTGAATTCAGAATATACATTTACTCAAAATCAGACCGCTCTGAGTATAGGATACATCTGCCCTACCCCATCCCCCACGTGCGGACTGCTGACACTGTCACTCACCCGAACTCCTCGGGGCCAGGACCTTAAGTACATAAAATCAGAAGAATTAAGAATGAGTGAAGATGTGACATTGTCCTGATTTCTTTTAATTCAATGGGTATCAAACTGCAAAAATCCATAGACATGAAAATAAACTATGGCCCACTGATAAAGTTTTAGAACATTTGTTATACATAAATAGCAAGTAAAATGCCAAATCATATCTTTGTTTTCATACAATATAAATTACTTTTAAGAAGATAAGCCAGACCAGAAGAAAATATTTGTGGAAGACACACATGATAGAAGACTTATCTAAAATATACAAAGAGCTTCTGAAACTCAACAATAAGAAAACAGACTGATTGAAACTTTGACAGGCACCTCACTGAAGATAATATACAGATGGGAAATAAGCACAAGAAAAGATGTTCCACGTCACGTGTTATTTGGAATGCGAATTTTACAGCAACGAGATACCACCACACACCTACACAGTGGCCAACATCCAGACACGGACAACCCCAAGTGCTGGCAAGGACGTGGAGCTGCAGGAACCCCGCCCACTGTGGCGGGGGGTGGGGCGGGGGCGCACCGTCTTATAGCCACTGTGGAGGGCAGTTTGGCTATTTCTTAGAAAACTAAAAATACGCACACCATACAGGAACATATCAACCACGCTTCTTGGTATTTACCCAAAGTGCTGAAAATATGGCCACACAGTATCCTATGCATGAATTTAGGCAATTCAACAACTACCTCCCTTGGTGGGCGATGGATGAACAAACTCTGGTCCGTCCACACAATGGAATATTACTCAGCACTAAAAAGAAATGCGCTCTCAAGCCATGAGGAGACATGGAGAAAGCTTAAATGCATGCTACTGAGTGCTCAAAGCCAATCCGAAAGGCTGCCTGCTCTGTGCGTCTAACTATTTGCCATTCTGTAAAAGGCAGCACTATGGAGACTGCAAAAAGGTCACTGGTTGCCAGGGTTCGGGGTTGGGGAGAAGACGAACAGGCAGATCATGGGGATTTCCAGGGAAGGGAAACCTGTTCTCTGTGTCACGTTGTGACAGACACACATCGTTGTATATTTGTCCAAACCCACAGAATGGTCCACACCGAGAGTCGGTCTCCAGTCACCTGTGGCCTCTAGGCGATGATGCCGTGTCAGTGCAGGTTCGCTGACTGTAACAGGTGTCCCATCTGGTGGGGGGCGTTAAAGGGGAAGGCTGTGCATGGGCAGGGGGATGGGCAGAGGGTATAGGGGAAATCTTTCTGCCTTCCTCTCAATTTAGCTGTGAAACTAAACCTACTCTAAACAATAAAGTCTACTACAATGAGTAAGGTTCTCAATTGTGTAAATGACTTTAGAAAATAAAGTCTCTAAAAATCCCCTCTAATTCTAAGTTCATGCTGCATTATAAAACCATAATATATAATTATATATATAATATATAATTGCAATGCCCATGACAAACCAAAATGCAGGCGAGCGTGTGCTTCTGACCCGCAAACGACGGCTCCGGAGACCGCCCCCTTGCTGTGAGCGCTAGCAGCCGCGCAGCTTCCACACTCTGAGCGGCGGGCGGCGCGGGGCTGGGACGTTTAAGACAATGAAAGCCGACGACGAAGCCCTACGGCAGCCCCTGAAGGCGAGGAGGCAGCTTCCAGGCCAGAGTGCACGGGAGGGGCCCCCACACCAATGCAACACGATGTTCTCTCGAGTCGGGAGACAGAGGTCAGAGGTCACCGCGGCCGAGACGGCTGGACTCCGAGGCGTGAGTGGACCAAAGAGGATTTTAGGGATCTGCGGAAAAATCCCTGAATGTCTGGCCGACTACCTAAGCCCGCAGGTACGGCGTGGAATGCAAAGATGTTGGAGAAAAACACGGAAAGACGCGGCTGCGGGCCTCCCGGAGCTCACGGGGAACCGGGGCGAGTCTGCCTCCCACCAGGGAGAGCGCGGAGAGGCTGCGGCGGCAGGACTCCCCCAGGCGGCAGCGGGCAGCGGGCAGCGGGCAGCGCTGGACTGAGGAGCACCCTGGCCTGGCCTGGACGGAGCCGAAATCAGGCATCACGGGCAAAAGTAATCCTAAGTCAGCGGCTAAATTCTTGAACAAAGCCCGATACTATTAAAAAAGGAGGACAGAACTCTGTAGCCCACTATGTGAATTATGCCGGTCATTCAATAAAATATTTCCAGGCACGTGAAGAAACAGAACGACATGGCCCATAAACAGGAAGTAAATCAATAATAAAAGCAGACACAGCTGTGACAGAGATTAAACTCAGTAGACATGGCGGCGATTTCAGCGACCATAGATATGGCCCAAACGCTAGAGAACGAAAAAGAAGGCATGGATACGTGAGAAAAACATTGGAAAACATATTTTAAAAGATCTGCACAGACCTTCTAGAGATAATATTTAATATCTAAAATAAAACAACACTGGCGATAATTAACAGAGGATTAGAAACCCAGAACAAAATAGTAGTGAACTTGAAGAAACAGCAATAGAAATTCTCAAAGATGAAACAGAGGAAACAAAGAAAATTAAAATGAACATTGTATAATTGGCCCATTAGAAAACATCAAGCAGTCAAAATACATGCAATTTGAGCCCTAGAAGGTGAGAAGGAATTAAAAGATAAACATAATATTTAAAGAAATAATGGGTAGAAATTTACCCTACTTGATGAATAGTATAGTCCTACAGACTGAAAAATTTCAACAACCTCCAGCCCCAAAGATATAAGACAATTCTACAAATACATACTGTATTAAAATTGCGGGAGAGCAGTAAGAAAAATAAAAATCTAAAACGCAGCCAGGAGGGAAGGGGGGAGGGGAAGACAACTTTCTTTTCGATAACACTAGAGGACAGGAGTCTTTACATAGTAAAAATCTATTTTAAAAATAAAGACACTTTATTTTAAAAAATAAAGACATTTTTAGACAAAGAATGGCTGAGGGACCTCATTGCCATCCCAGGAGAGAACGTCCCCAAGCAGAAAGACGACGACATGAAGCTGGGACTACACAGAGTGTCGCAAATGTCGGGGGCGCGTCTCCCTGGTCGGGAGTTGTTTCGGGCTCCTGGTTGCATTCACGGCCATCTGTGGTTTTCTACCTTTAACAGACTGAATTTTCAGAGCTCCCGTTAAATTTACCTTTCTCCTACAAATTTGTGTTAAAAAATAAACTATGGGAAAGTGCCCGATTCTTTGATTTGACAAATGCTGCTGTGAAAGTGGTGCCCCTTCGCAGGCCTGTGAGCTCTTCGGCCTGAATGGAGCCCGCGCACGAACACCCGGGGCTCGGCCTCCGCAGGCCGGTAACCACCGCCTTTCCAAGCCGACCCTGCCGCTATAGACGGCTATCTCCGGCTTTTACACACAAGTGACATCCCTCTGGGCAAGTCCCAAGGTGGGCTGCCAAGGTCCACAAACCTCCTCTGCAACTGACACGCTTGTCAGGAAGCTTCTTCCACAACAGAATCATTATCTTTTACTGAGCACCCATTCAGTGTTGGGGGGGCGGGGACTGGGGGCTTTCTTCTTGATATTTGAAGGGTTTATTAGAAACAGGGGTAGCCAGGAGGACAGTGCAGTGACAGCTAACTGGTGAGGATGGACTGATGTGTCCCTTGTACCCTGGGGTCATGTGGCCACAATGGAGCAAACAGGTTTTAGAAAGAGAAAAAACAAAACAAAACAAGGCCAACGTTGTAACTGAAAGAATAGAAACCTTCAAAAGATCAATTGCAGACCAAGAGGTTAAGTCACAATAAAAGTGTGACCCCACTTGTCGGAGGCCACTACTCAGAACACACCCCCACTACCAGACAACCCTGACCCCTGGCAAAAGCTTTAGTTCCTCAGCATAGGCTAACATGGAAGTCACCCAACCGATTTTACATGTTTTATGTAACCTTGGTCGCAAAGCCAGATTTAAAAAAACAGAACCAAAAAATTCATAGCACAGCTCCAAAGCTCCAAAGTGTATTATCTAAACAAATCTGGCAGGGCGTTACAAAGAACAAAACCTCACCACATGAGTTTACTCCAGAAATGCAAGAATTTTGCAACATCAGAAAAATCTAACAATGTATTTCTTCTATCAACTAGATAATAATTATGCAATTATCTGAAGAGATACATAAGATTTTTGATAATACTTAAAGTCTAATTTAATAACAATATCTGCAATTTTTTAAAAAATGCCCTACATGAAAAAATAAAAAGCTTTTACAAAAATCATACAATGGACACTCAAAAGCAGCAAATGATTTGATTGCGCGTCCTTTAATATTTGGAACAAAGCACACACTGTTACTACTGTCATTCGACCAGTGACGTACAGACACAGGGAGGTGCGCTGGACCCTGAGTAGGGACCACTTCCTATTCCCTCCGCCTGGGCTGTCTCATTCATGCCCCAGTCATCACTGCGGTGGCCAGTCGTGTGGGGACCCCAGCTAAACTCTCCATGAGGCAACCTCACACGCCGCCTCACCCCGGCTGTGTCTCGCTGTGCCCCGAGCCGCCCGTGCCTGCTGACTCCGAGGCACGGGGCGCTGCAGGACCCTGCTTAGCAGTGCGGCTGTGACACTCAGAGAGGCGGGCCATTTAACATCCCATGGGCCAGTCATTAACCGAAGAGATGTAGGAGCAGAAGATAAATTCCACCTTCTTCCAGAAAGACTCTAGAGAAGCGGCTCATGCCCCTTCTGGGAGGACGCTGCCTTAAGCCAGGCAAGCAGCTGCGCTCGCCGGTCGCTGGCACCCAAATCCATCAGTCCTCCCTGTTTGCCCCTGACATTAACCTTGGCGCCTCCTCCTTCCCCTTGAGCTGACCCCCCTGCCCCTGGAGGGGCAGCACGTGGACCTTTCTGTCATTTTCTCTGAGGGGAGGCCACCAGGGAGAGGCGGAGGTCTGGTCCCTTGACACGGGCTGTCATGTGGGGGTTAGGGAACTGGATTCTTTAACGGTCGAGGCAATGCCCAAACTGCGCCCTGCGTAAGTGGCGTTCTGATCATCACGGCTTTGATCTGTGGTTCGTTGTGATGAGAAGCAGGTGGAGAGTGAAGCACCAACACAAGCTGGCACATGGGGCCCAACCAGCGTGGGGGGCAAGGAGAGTCAGGAGGACAGCGGGGCAAGCTGGCTTCCGTCAGCTGCACATGGGACCCTTGAGGAAAAAGCGCGGTAGGGGTGGGGTGGCCCATGTCTGATGTAAGGTACATCAGGAAGTCCAAGGGGCTTCTCACACCTACTCTCACAGAGAGCAGGGCAGCCTATCTCAGTGTCACACCCAGGACCTACGTGGGACTGTGGGGGTCAGGCTGCCCGCATAAAACCAGCCTTCCAAAGTCAAAATCAAAGCCTCCAAAGAAAAGGACTGACATCTTGCCCGCCGTGGTGGGGAGATGGGGTAGGTGAGCCTGTGGGTCTTGAATGCTGAGGGTCTTTTGGAACCTCCGCTTGGTAGAAGAGTTATCCCCTGGGTTGGACAGGGAAAAGGTGCCTCACTTTGCCAAGAGACAATGCAATGACTTCACCAGGCACAGGCTGTCCTCAAGCTCCGCCACCTGGCCTCTCGCTGTCCTGGGCTACCACCAGGAGCAGGTCACAGCTCTTCCTGCAAGAGGGGCTCGGTTTCTCTGCCAGGAGGAAAAAGCTAGATAGCCAAAGAAACTGCGGAAACTGGTTAATTATGCCAACGGGAACGAGAAAACATATATGGATCTCAAGACTGGAGGTTAGGGCGTTGAACTGAAGGTCAGGGAGGTAGTAAACAGGGTGGGCGGGGGTTGACTGACATAGGTTTGCAGTGGCAATCCAGGGTTCGGGGTTCTGGCAAGGACACCGAGATGCGGTCCCGAAAGTCTGCTGTGCTGGCTCTGCGCGCCATCTCCTTGGCACACAGAGATCTGCACAGTGAAAGAGGGGAAGACGCCAGGGCCTCCCTGGCACAGCCGTGAGGAAACAACACTGTCTCGGAGAGCTGAGGGCACGAGAATCGACGTTTTCTGTGAGACCCGAGCACCTGCCACTGGCCAGTTTCCTGAGACGGTCCAAGGACGCTGCCCTCACGAGGGATGTGAGGAGCGTACTCCTGGCAGAAGTCGCGCGTCTGAGGACATCAAGGCCACTGTCTGTGGGCCGTGGTGGACAGTAAGATGCGCTGCCACGGACTGTGTCCCCACCAGCAGCGAGGATGGTAGGATTCCGGGCTGGCTGGCGAGACACGGCACCTTCTTCCCGAGATGGGCAGAGGCACGCACTCACCGCAGGGAGGAATGCAGTGGGGCGGAGGGCGGGCAGTGGTGACTTGACCACGGCATTGCCGTGGCTGAGAGAGACGGGCGGTCAATTAGGGTCGGGCACACACACACACAACTTTTCTATGCCGATATGTCCTACACAAGCCGGCGAACCAGAGGCTAATGCCCACTGACAAATGAAAAATCTCAGCCCCTTGGCAACTTTGCACATCAAAATCACTCCACAGACCAAGAGGTCTCTACCACGGCACCACGAGCACGCACCCTAGCACTCCTTCAGCTTCTTCCAAAGAGACCTGTGGCATTTCCCCAGGTAACTGTGCGATGCCGATGGCGTGACGGATTCCCAGGCAGTCTGAGGCCTGACGGGCATGAGGGGTGAGCTGGCACCGACACCACCCAGTCCCACCTAGAACCTGTGGACAGGGTAGGGCTGTGGAGGGCGGCGGATAAAGGGCGTTTTACCTGAGGCCAGTCGCACAGTAGGACTAATGGACCTGGAGACCCACCCTGGAGTTATTCTGCTTTTCTTGCATGTCATGTGGATATCTGAGCATAGCTATCACCTGACGAGACAAGATGGCGAATGACTCTACGCTCTAGGGGATGAAGATCGGGTCACCCCACCGTTCAGTCAACCAGGGTCAGCCCCAGTACTGGCCAACGGTGGGAGCAGCCTGCAGTGGCTGGTGGAGGAGCAGAGGATGATGATGAGGCAGGTCCTCGGCCATTTCTCAGCAGCAGGGACTGTGCATAGCTTGTTGCTCTTGCCACCGTGCCCGGAATCTCCTCAGAGTCTGCATCCGGTGTCATCTTGAAGAAGACTGATGGTTCGGACTTTTAAATCTCCTCTCAGGGAACAGCGCAGCTCCGCTTCTCACATGATGGAGGTCCCATACTGCAAAAGAGGGGCAGCTAGAGTGGGGGGACCAGTGTGTCTGAGTGGGGCCCAGGTGGAAACTGTCCCTGACACAGCTCATGTGCCACATCCAATTGTCTCCTCCTCCTTCAGCACGGCTAGAGGCTGACCACGCCAGCCTGTGACGTCAGGAGTTCTCATGCAAACGCAACTGAAGAGGGCCTTCCTGCTTCCCTGGACGGCAGTCCTCTCCCCTTCTTCACTGTGTAGCTGGGGCACGAGGCTGACTTGGTGACCGGGGGCGTGAGCTTGGTAAGTTCAGGGTAGGTAGTGCACATCGGTATAAACCTTCGGTCAATTGGAGGTAAGAGCCAATGGACTGATTTTCTTCCCTTGGATCTACTGCCCTAAAATGCAGTTCAGATAACTTCTTGGTCAAGCCAATGAATAGCACTGAGTTACACGTGGTGGCAACCAGCTGGACTGGGCACGTCATACTGGCCGTCCGTCCTCTGCTTCCCTCTCCCTGGCCCTCAGTCCCGCTCCTGGAATTACATTCTCCCATGAATTATAGCACACAAACCACTGGGTTAGCTGCCGCTTTCTGTGGGTCTCAGGCTAGAACAAAAGGGAACCAACAGTTGGCATTAGGTATACACGATATGCTCGTTGATAAAAAACAGTAGAATTGTCAGATAAATATTCAAATCAAATTAGAATTTAACAAATTTGTCAGGTACAAGATGATCACCTATCATTAATTAGAAAAACATCCTGAAAGGAAGATATCATTCACAGTAATAGAACTAAAAACAGTACCAAATTAGCACAGAAAAAAAAAACAACCCTTAACTGATTACACAAAGAGTTCACATTCAGTCATAAATGCAAAGGAAACCGTGGGTACACCTAGCACATAGAACTACAACTGAATGTGGTACATTGATATTGTGTCCTGCAAATTTGTTCAGCTCACTTATTTATTCTAGTAGTTTTTTAATAGAATCCACAAGATTTTTCATGTAGATTAGCTTATGATCAGTTTTTACCTCTTCTTTTATATTTTATTTCTTTTTCATATCATATCACACTAGCTAGAACTTTTGACATGGGATTGAATTATGTTGTGAGTGTACATTTTTGTCTTATTCCCAATGTTAAGGGAAAATGAGTCTTTCCCCATAATGATATTGTCTGTTTCTAATTTATACCCTTTGCTAGTTTTATAAATTTCCTCTTTATTTCTATTTTGCTGAAAAATTTTTTCCAGGACTGCATGTTGAATATTTAAAAACTGATTTTCCTGATATATAGATTTATTCATAGTTGTTTTTTTTTACTCTGTTCATATCTTTTATTACATTAACTTTCAAACACTAAACAACTATGCTTTCTGGAAAAAACTCTGACTCATTTTATATTGCTTTTTATAGGTTGTTTTATTAAATTTGTTGGAAATTTGTTAGAACTACTTGCATCTTCTTTATGAGACATTTCCCTTTAATTTTCTTATAATATTTTTGTCTGTTTTTGATATCATAGTAATACTGGCCTCAGAATGAACTGTGAATTTTTCCCTTTTCTTCATTTTTCTGAAAGTTTTCTAGAATTCGCCAGTAAAGCCATCTAGACATAACTATTTTTCAGGAGAAGGTTTTTAACAATATATTCGATTTCTCTAATAGACATAGAGCCATTCAGGTTATCTATTTCTTCTTGTGTGAGCTTTGAAAGATTACATCCCTAAAGAAACTTTTCTATTTCATCTGTAGTGTTGGATTTATCATCTTGAAATCATCCATAATATTCCATTATTATATTCTTAATATTTTATTATTATTTTAATATATCATAAATATACATTCACTTTTGGGTTCCTAACTTTGTATTCTTTGTCAAAAAAAGAGGGACTTTAAATTATTGACTCTTCTGGAAATACATAGTCCAGGCATGTTCCTGTTACTAACTTGTATAACCTTCATTGTGGTTGCTGTCCCCAAGTGCCCTTTAGCTGATTTAAGGACATTTGCAGGGACGCCTGCCTCTAAGTGGCCCAGCACCAAGCCTCTCTTTACCTGAAATGGCTGGTAATGAAAACGGGTTAAGGAGATGATATTTCTGCAGAGCATGTGGCTATCCTGATCAAGTACTAGAAGTGGAAATACATTCATGTACTGGGGCGTCGCGTCTAAAATGCTAAAACTACTACTGACCCAGAATTCCATCCATCACAGACACCCAATGCGATTTAAGTTCTGCAGCTGATGTCCACTTTCCTTGTCTTGGTGTTTAAGTGCTTTCTTTAAGAACTGTGAACAAGAGGAGACGAAGAGAGGCCTTAGACACATGACTGCCATGGCTGGCTGGTGTCCATCCCTTCCTGGCATCTTTTACAATGGTGAAGTAGAATAAGGAAATTACCATACAAATAAAGTAAAGAAAATGCAAAGAATGGGAGATGAATGAGCAATGACTCAATGGGACTCATAGATCCTTTGTTATGGTTTTTCTGTCATGTTAGTATCTGAGTTTTTGGCTCCTTTCTATTTATTTCAAAATTTATTACTGAACACTATTTTAATTATTTAAAAGAAACTTTCTTTTTTTTCCAGTTTTATGGATTATCTGTCCATATTATGCTGTTTGAACAATCTTTCTTCCTGATTACTCACATGCAACATAAGGGGGTGTCTTTCGTCACTGGTCCTTAGAGAAAGGTAATTCAAATATGTCCATAACCATTTCATAAATCCTCAAATGTGTTTTAGGAAAGATTTTCACTCAGCTGAACACTTAAGCACCCATAGCATAGTGGCTAACTCTTACATTATTGTTCGCAATACTACGTATTTAAAAGTCCCTCCACTTATAAAAATGTATATGCAATGGTCTTCCAGGATTCTTTCACTGTAATATTTTAAGAGACATTAATAAAATTCATTATCCATAATATTTCTTTTCCAATGTTTATATATTTCAAGTTTTATTTTATTTATTCAATAACTGACAATTATGAGAGATACAAGATTCAATATTTCATCTCAGTTTCTGTCTCCTGCAAAATTTCTCACATCTACATCACATCGAGCAAACCCCCACAGACCAGGTGCAGAACCTGCATGGAATACGACAAAGAGTCAAGCTCAGAGGACAGGCCCAGCATCCACCTGTGATGTGCCCCTGTGTTCACACCTCAGGGGACATGAACCACAGTGTGGCCTGTGTGAAGCTGAGATGAGCGGGAAAGGCAGGAGCGTGTGGTTGGTAGAGAGAGGCTGAGGCTAAGGACAGACTTGGGGCCAGTACGCGGGGAGCTGGGGAGAAACAGGCCTGGACGCAGGTGAGGGACCTGCCGTTCCTCGGCGGAGCCAAGTACCTGAGCCCCAGGGCCGCGGGGACATCAACTTTGCCACAGGGCCGCGGGGATAGCTGCCACATGGCTCAGTGGATGGTGAGGCTCTGGTGCCAAGTCCGTGTGAACGGAAATTTCGGACTCTCTTATTCGCGACCTGGTGAGAATTTTTTTAATCTTTCTAATTACAAGCTCCCCTGGCTATATAATAATGATAATGGTAGTTATCTAATATGCTTAAAATAAAAATAAAAGAAGAACTAATAAAAAGGTTCTGTGCAGAGCTCGGCAAACAGTAAAGACATAAATATGCATTCCATAGACTGCATTTCTGTGCACCCCCAAAAGTCATATGTTGAACCCTAACCCTCAATGTGATGGCATTTGGAGGTGGGCCCTTTGGAATGTGATTAGGCGATAGGGGTGAGTCCTCATAAATGGATTAGTGCCCTTATTAAAGGAGCCCCTGGAAACATTCTCGCTCCTCCCGCCATGTGAGGACACAGACCATGGAGGCTTGTGAACCAGGGAGCACCTTCTCACCAGGTAACAGGTGTGCTCACACCTGGATCCGGGAGTCCCAGCCTCCAGAGCTGTGAGCAGTAACCCGTGTGGTCGGCGAGCCTCCCAGCCCGTGGTGCTCAGCTATACGGATCCCAATGTGTGGACTAACACACTCCCACGTGCTGCCTCAGCCTGGTTCGGACACAGAGCCGCAGAGATGGTGAGAGCACAGCCTCACCTTCCACCCTGAGCACTTGATGACTCCAGCACCCCAGCCCGGCACTTCTGGCCCAAGCTCTGGGGAGGGCTGCTCACTCTCCGGCTGTCCTAGTCTGGCTCCAGTCTTGTCAGAGCCTTGTGCTTACAGAGGAGCAAAAACAGGTTTGCAGTTGTGAGTATGCGAAACAGTTTACTCCTGTGCTATTATTTATAATCATTGTGCTATGCTTCCATGTGAACAACCGAAAACCTGCTTTTGCCCCACCCTGTACATTTGCAGCAGACATTCTAATACAAACACTCAAGGTACTTAGGTAACTCCGTGGCCTGCAGAGGTGCCATGGCCCTAGGCCTGTGCTGAGGGAAACTGCAGGGTTCCTGACGTTCAGTGACGAGCCGCAGCCGACCCGGCCACACGGCCACAACGGAGAACCCGGTGCCGCAGAGAGCAAGGGCAGAAAAGGACGAGGATGTGCATCAGCTCGACGCTTAGCGAACGGAGCGAGTTCCAGAAGCAAAGCCAGGAACACCGGGAAGCAGGTTCGCAAACACCTGAGAGACACTGTCCACACGAAACCAGAAAACGATGCTATCGATGAAGAAACGCGAACCGGGGTGAAGAGTGGCAGGTGAGAGACTGCAGCTTTCAAGGCAAACGCCCTATAACATTAGATCTCTGGGCACTGACGTGTAGCATGCGCACGGCGGGCGTGTGGCAGGGCTGTCATCGCAGGACTGACATACTGGGGTCAGAAGCAGTCACGGCCCTGAAGCGATTATGTGCTTTTCATTACATGCATATATCCTTGGATTTAAACATTATATTGCATGTGTGAGTGATTAAATTGATTATAGTTATAAGATGTTCAATTTATATTTTACCACTAACATAAACTTTTCTGAGAATTACTTTAAACATTAAAAGGCAGGGGGAAAAAGATCAAGATTTCAGACTAAGCAAATTCTCACCCAAAGCCTAACTGTTATCTCTTCAGGTGGCATATGACTATTTCCCCACAATGTCAATTCAGAAAGTGAATCTCGGTCTTAGAGTAAATTCCAGTGAAAATGACCCTTCACTGAACCCAAAGGACAGAGGGGAAAAGTTGTGCCTTTTCAGGCCGGAAGAGAAGACCAGTGTACACGCAAGGTGGTTTTCGTTTGCTTGCTTTCGCCCCCCGGCCTAACCTCAGACCTCAAGAGCAGCGGCACAGAAAGTTCTGCGCCTCGTGGGGGACTTGAATGGAAAGCCGTCTTCTAAAGACAAACACAAATGGAAAGACTGCAGTTTCGGACAGAGTCAGATGTGTGGTACTCAGTCTTTACACAAGAAGAGTGTAAAACTGTGTATTTTAACACTAGATACTCAATTACAGTCACTCTAATGAACAGAGCATATTGGGAGACAGTCTTCCCGGACTTCTCCCATGCCCTCCCACATTGCTGTTGATAAAAATAAAATTTGAAAAACGTGTTGTTTCTACATAGATACATTTTTACTTCACGATTCTCTAGCCTCTTATATCTGCTAAGCCAGAGGCTACGGAAGAAAATACTGAGTCTTAAAGAGGTGAGTCCCACTATGGCCCTGTCATGGTTAATTGTGTCCTAGGCTGTGATGCCCAGGTATTCGGTCAAACACCAGTCAAGATGTTGCTGGGAGGGTATTTTATTAGCTGTGACTAACATTTAAATTACTAGAGAAATTATTTAGCTTTGGAAATTATCCTCCATAATGTGGGTGGGCCTGGTCCAATCTCCGGAGATCTTAAGAGAAGAACACCCGACTCCCGCACAGGAAGGAGGAAGGGGTTCTGCCCCCCGACAGCCTTCGGCCTTCGCCGCGGAGTGGCAGCCCTGCCCCGCCCTGCCGCGCCGGGACTTGCCGGGACTTGCCGGGACTCGCCAACCGCAGGAGCCAGCCCCAAGCCATGACTCAGTCCGTCGGCCGGCCTCCCTCTCCCCCTCCCTTCCTCCCCCTCCCTGGATACAGCGCTTTCCCATCGTTGCTAGCAGCGACTGCACTGCGTCTTCGCAGGCGTAGTTCTGCGTGTCTCCCCGACCCGCGCGCTCCGCACACCCCGCTCACGCGGTGCACGGGCGAGCCGCGTTCATCGCCCCCATCTGGGCCGCGCGCTTGGGGATCGGCTCCATCAGCGCAGCCCCCTGCCCATAAAAGATTCCGTCACGTTTGTTCCTATTTCACTGACCAGCATATGACACTACCTCCCTTAAGTTCACGAGCAGTTGAGAAGCACAACCCTACTATGTACCCCAGAAACAAGAAACAGATTTTTGCGAGCAATGCCCACTAAAAGCAGTAGGGAGCCTTCTGAACACGACGTGTGGTGCAGGGCCCCCCCTTCGCGTGCGGGACACTCGCCCTGTTCCCCGCTGACGCCATCGAAGTTCCACCCTGGGGCTGGATGAAGGTCAAAGTCCAGGATCTCCGAACGGCGCGCCTTGTCCTCACATGATTTTCCACCGGGGCCTCCGCTCGACAGACTCTGGACCAAACTCGAGTCTCCTTTGCCCTCGCGCGACCCGCAGCAACGGCACCGAAAACGACGGCCGCGGGGGCACTTCGTTTCGGGCGGAGGCGAGCAGGGAGAAGGGGGTGGGGACGTCTAATAGCGTCAGCAATAAACGAGAAAGAAAAAACATACGGTGCTTTTTAGAAAAGTAAATTAATACTCCGTTTTGGAAAGGGGAAGGATGTAAGGCACACAAACGTCACTGGTCCACAGCAGTTCTAAGATACGACGGGTGAAGCGTGTCCCCAGGCCGTGCCTGGTCCTTACCTTCAGGGGACCTTCAGGGGACCGGGCCGCGCTGGGGCAGAGTCCGGGGTTGCCGCGCTTCTCCTTGGCCGCCCTGCAGAAGACAGGGCTCTCCGGGGGCCTGCGCCGTCACCCAGTCGGCTTCCTGCCAATGGAACATTAGATGCTAAGGCTGGTGTTCATACTGAAGCAAACACTTCTTCAGATTAGCATTTTGGTTTCTTTAGCACTACAAAGAGCTCCTCTTAAAATAAATCTTAATTGATTATAATCAGTCTTTGCTGCGGTTTTTTAATATTACCCAAGGACACATCACTGCCATTTTCTTTTGTTTATGGGGGTCCTTCCGAATATACCTACCATTGTCTATGGGTCCTTTTCCTAAAATAGGTAGAAATCTGTGTCCCTGGACTTATTTTAGAGAAAAAGTGATGTTAAGTAAGAGAAATAACCTAGAAGCAATTTTAGTAAAATAAAACAAAGAGGCTAAATGCAAGCCAATAACTCCTTGGAGAGATGAAGTCAACTATCAGCCCCAGTTCCATCACAAGCCCCTTAAGTGGTTTGTCTGAGAAAGCGCTGCTGATGGTCACCAGGGGGTGGGGCTAGGAGCTGGGTGAAAAAGGTGAAGAGGAGCAAGAAAAAACACAAATTTAGGTGTAGCGTTAGTGTTAGGGTTGAAGTTTGGAACAGGTTCAGGGTTAGGGTTTACGGTTAGGGTTTACGGTCAGAATCGGTGCTAGGGTTAGGGTCCGGGTTATTCAAAGCTGCACTGGAAAACCACCGTGCTCACTTGAGTATTGGCGTCTGCAGCTGTTTTTGCGGTACAGTGGCAGAACTGACTGGTTGTGACCAGAGGCCACAGGGTCCACAAAAAGTAATAAGCAAAATTAAAATACATATTGCAAAAAATTATAGACACAACGTATAGCTGGATGGCAACTGCCAGTCTGGGAATAAGTAGAGGATTGAATTTTGAGAGGAATACATTTATTCAATTATGAACAATTAAGTTAAATAAGTTCTTTTACTTCTGAACTATGCTTTTCAAAATATATTTTCTTATTCACAAAATAACTTGAAAATAACACATACATAAATGAATTTTATTTTTAATTCAGTCTTCAAATACATCACAAACCAGAAAAAGAAGGGGAAAGGGAGGAGAAGATGACAACTATGATAACAGACAAAATCAAGTACAATTGCACAATTTAACTCACAAATCAAACATTCTTAGTCTTAGACAGTGATCTAGCAATGTGCAAATGGGCTGGGTTTTGAAGATAATCTATTACATTCTACTCTCTTTTCCTTTTTATTGAATTTTCAAAGTGACACAGCTTTAAAAAAATTATACAGGTTGCAGGTACACATTCTACTTTTTAAATCTCATGATCTTTTGGGAATATTGAATTTTGCTGATTTTAAAATATATGCAAAGGTACATATGCTAATTTAGTGTAGCTTCATCTGAGAGGCACCAACTAATCACATATATTCAAATAAAATTACAGCTAAGCACTTTTTTTGTACAATCACCAGCAAGAAATAAAATAAGAAATCTACTCAACAATTAGTACTGATGTGAATTAACCTCAAGGAAATCATCCCAGCATATGAGCTCAAGTGACAGCACACCCACCATGTGTGGCTGTGTTGTCCTGGTGAGATAGAACTGAAGCGACAAATATCTGATTTATGGGTGGGACCTGGGTTAGTTACATGGACTTTGAGTCAAGGGTAACAGAATTTTAAACTCAGTGGTCCATGCACCTAACTCCATGGCTTTGGACAGGTAACTAAAGCTTTCTGCCTTGGTTTCTTCATCTACAAAATAGAGATAGTAACACTGTATGTTTCATCAAGTCATTGTAATGATTAAATTAACATATATAATGCCTTGGATTATGCACATGCAAGAATGAGCTTTTATTATTGATGTTTTATTATCATCATCTTTGGATACAGTAACTCATTTCATAAATTTTTCTTCCACATGTAATTGTAGGATAGCAACCTAATTCACACGGTTTTTTAAAAATTATCAAAATATTATGACTACCCTTGCCTTGATTCCATCACTTTGAATTTCCTCATTATAATCACAGAAACTTAATTTGGTACAACAGGCCTGGGATAAAAATGGTAGTTTTGAAGACTGCATGGAATAGTGGATGTGAGTTCTAGTAAACTCAGAAAAGAGACCTGGGTTTTCTAGCATTAAAGAAAATTTTAAAATGGACAGTGTGGCATTTTTTATCTCGATAACAGCTTCTCTTTTCCCCTTAAATGTCGGTAAGTCGACCTCTGGCTATTCGCAGGACTTCTTTGCTGACCTGGCACTCGACCGGCGGCCAAGAATCAAAGACCTTCTGCCTCTCCCCTTGAATCTCCGTAGAAAATGCTTCTAAAATCACGTGGAGTTGAAATCAGAATTCCAAAGTCAGCTCTAAAATTGAATGCTATCCATTTATATAAAGGTTTTGTTTAGAAAAAGCAATTATTCACATAATCACACCAAAGTATTTTTTCTGGGACACAGAGAAGTTTAAAGGGAAAAATCATGAACTCGCATGATTTAGCAGGCTTTGCCACTGTAGTCAGGAAAGATGGGGCTTTCTTACTAAAACACGAGGAATTTGCATGCAAGATGGACACACAGCCAAGGTTAGGGCCTGAACACACAGGTTAATCTCCTCTCCTCAGCCTGTAGGCACCTGGAGGAAGGGGGGTGCTCCTATCTCTCCTCAGGGCCTGGTCATGTTCTTCTTGAAGTAGGTGGGTGATGAATTCTTATCTGGTGAGTGTATCCATGCATGGTCAAAACAGTAACTTTTAAATGAAACCGTGGTTCTTTTCACTGAATGACTTGATAAACATGTCTAAGCAATGCTTGAATTTCTTCTTCGCAAGGGACTCAATGAAAACCACTAGCATTTTCCTTTTACTATAGTATTTACAATATAATTTTGAGTAATTAAAATGTTAATGTTTAAATGTTTAATTCAAATTTAAGACATCTTCATTGCATCAATGTGATTTTTTTCCCTAAATTCTGTAGTTCACTTGGACATTGCAGCCCTGCATTCACTGAATACTATCAAAACACATTTTAGAAACTGTTTATTGGGACCTTGCATTCTGTGGTAAATACTAAAATCTGTCCCAAAGGTTGGTGTCACAAAGTAGTCTGCCATGGACTTTTTCTGCTTAGGGCTATGAAAAAACACATTTCAAAAATAAGTTACTGAATGTGGTAAAATAACTAGTTCCAAACACTGTAACTGAGCAGAACAGTGTCACGGAAGTTACAAGAAACGAGTTATTCCAATGGCATGTGGTGGTGAGGGAGGCCAGCACGCAAAAATTAGGCTGAACCAGGTCTTGGTGGGTGGAGAGGCTGCAGGAAGCTGAACTGGCAGAATGAATATGTTGCAAGTGGACGGACGATATAGGCAAAGGAAACAAGTAAGACTCAGAATGTTCTGTGATGAAAGCCACCAACGGGAGTCCCGAACGTGCACAATTATGAACTTGGCACTATGGGACACTTCATCTATTTCCAATAACTATGTGCTATTTGAAAAAGTCATATTAGTATGACAGCGTCTAAATCAATCCTAGATTTTATCAAACTAGATGCATGTAGAGATCATTTGGTGGAATTCCTGAAAATAAACAACAAAAAAAATGAAGGTAAAGAATTGAACACAAAGTTAGCAATACTGGATCACTAAACAATTGCAACAATGGGTGTCTCGGTCAGTAAGTTAAATAATAATATGGTAATTGCTTAAAATGTCAGCATCACACATATATCCCTACATGAGGAACAGAATATTATATATAGCTATAGGATACATAGCTAAAAGTTTATTTCCATGCAGATGGATACTCATGAATTAATGTTTTCTATAAATCATCGTGCATATATCTAAAATACTGTATACCAGGAAAATTGCCAGGCAACAGTAATGATGTTGTGTGCTATAAATATACCAGTTTTAAAGATAAATAGAAATGGTCTAAAATAATTTCGCAAAATGTGAACCCACGTCCAACAAACGTTTGGCAGCTTCCAGGCTTTTCGCACATTAGAGCTAAAACTGTCGGTGGCACTGTGGGCTCTCAGTCCTTGACTCCGTGCAGGAAAGATTTCACAAAACGAGTCCAGGTGGTTTTGAGAGTATGTTTATTAAAGCTGGGGACAGTGAAACAAAGGAAGGGCTTAAGATGGGAGAGGCACGACCCTAGTAACAGGAGTGAGCCTAGGCGTGGCTGCCTGATCCCTTCAGGAAGAAGGTCACAGAGGCAGAGCAAGTGAGCCAGCCGGGTTGCGTGGGCTCAGGAAACAAGTTACCAAGGCAGAAGAAGGGCCCCTGGAGAAAGAAAACAAAAGATGTGGTTTTATGGAAAGAATGGTGGGAGGAGGTGCCGGCATTTAGACGGGGGTGGAGAGGGGAGACGGGAGACGGGAGAGGGGAGAGGGGAGAGAGCATTGGGGCACCAGGCTCCCTGCCTTAAGGGTTTTTTCTCTGTCCACTGAAGGCAGCAATTTCAGGGGAGGTCTTAGGGAAGTATCTCAACAGAATAGTCATTAGCTTTCCAGGTGCGTCCTTTCACGGTCACGGTCTCCACTGATCGGTCGGTGCCAGGGCAGGGAGTCATTAGCCATCACATCGGGTCCGGCCATCAGCCACGGTGTCACTTCCTCTGGTTTTGCTGTTTTTCTGAGCCTGGGGCTGAAACACAACTGAGTCCTCGATGTTATCGCTAGTTTGACTGAAACTCTTGTCGTTGGGGTCAGCAGACCCAAGGCGTTGTTCCCAAGATTACCTGATGCTGATCAAAACCTCATTGTCCTGAGGGCTTCAGGTTTAAGCGGGTGGTTGTGCAAGGCAGGAGGTGGCAGGTGAGTCAGGGTGCTGAGGGAGGCCTGCTGGAATCAGCCACCTGCCTCAGTTTCCCCATTCCACTCACCAAGGAATTTTCCTAACTTTTTTATTATCCTGCCTCAAAACCAGACGAATAAGGAAATCCTGTGGGTGCATCTATGTAAAGAGATGCACAGAAAGCAAGCATTGCAATTCGGCAGTAGCTTCTGGATTGAAGATGCAAAACCAGCCAAATTTCACAGCCTGATTAGCATTAATTTACTCACAATTTGAAGAAGCAGCCATTAGCTGAGGGGTCTCAGACTTCAGCAGCCACCGGCCAAGTGGCAGTCACTGCCAGCTCCTTCCAGTGCCAAGATTCAGAAGGCCCGCCTAGACCCAGGAGCAGCAACTGTTGGCCCCCGTTCTGGCCACCGCCATCTGTCTTGCTTCCCATACAAATTCTCTCCCCTGCTGACTGATGTGTAGGCCGTTCTGTGGAAGGCCGGTGCATGGATTTCTGAAAAGCATTCCCAGGCAAGCGTGCTCTTTGTCATTTACGTCTGTCTGGATTTCTGACATGACTCCCTCACGTCCTGACCTGTAAGGCGACCCCCAGGGCAGCGCCCGTGTGAAACACTGGTTGCCTTGGATTATTCCCTGCGTCCTGCTGAATCCAAAGCTCACCCACCGCAGGCTTCCACACAATGTGATTCAAACGTGGGTTTAACGGAGCATGCATGGTATTCTGGTGTCACTGTTTATATGAAGCTGGGCGGAAAAAAAAAAACCAGACACATCACATTCGCCAGCCCGATTCCATAGCTGTGTTTGTCTGTGTCTGGTCTAAGCCCCCGCTTCTGGAGCTGGGCCTGTGGCCTATGTTGCACACATGCAGGCACGTCTGTGTTGGCCTGTGGTGGAAGTTGGTCTCCTAGGAACAGAGGAGAAAGGGTGCTCATGGTGACTGACCATCACTGCCAAAGATTTAGCTGGAAATAAGCCCAGAACTTTCTATTTATTTATATTCTATTCAACACTTTGTGCTGTATCAGGGTTAAATGAATAAAAATTCTGTAATTAACTTTACCCAGGATTCAGTTATCTCTTAAAGAACTGAAGATCCACTCTCTGGGTGTCCAATGAAGGGGCAGTATGCCAATCCCAGGATGCCTTTAATCCACATACCAATCTCCCCAAAGTCTCTCTGAGAAATGTGTGTCCTGAACCCCCTTCAACTCTACTTCTGTACTGACAGGGTAGTCATTCAAATCCACCCTGAAATGCAGAGTGAAGGAAGATCTTACTGAATTTCTAGAATATGAGTTTCTCTATCAACCTTCTCTTCTCTTGCATTTTTAATTCTTAAAACTTAGAAATGGAAGGAGAATGGAGGGGGCTGCGACTACTATTAACTAAAGGTCTTATAATCTATCGTGTGAAGAAAATAAAACATTTTATTCACTATAGCTTCATCTTCTATTTCTCCCTCTAAATAGTTCTCATTATAGTAGCTGCTACTTTAATTAGAAAGTTTTAAAAATAATGGAGACATTTTAGGGAGAATCACAGGCTACATCTAACCTCAAGCCAAACGCTAACAGCACATTTACTTGAACAAATCATCTTTAACTCAGAAAAACCACACAGTCTGCATTAAAAAAGCCAAGTCAACCCTGAACATCACGGGTGATCATGACAAAACACCTGACTACACAGAAGTCAGGCAAAAAGGAATCGTGAAATTAAAATAGCACCCTCATTTATTTCATTTGCTTACAAATTATCTTTTAAATATCAGTGGATTTAGAATAAGCACCTAAATTTCCAAGGACATGCTTTGCCAAAGCATGAGAAGAACGTGAAAAGGGGAGTTATTCAGGAGGAAAGGAGGACGTGATTAGCACCACAGGGAGAGCATCCTGAGTTTGGAATTTGACGCTTTGCTCCCACATGTGGCCCTCACTGTCTCTTTGAGACCTCAGATAAATTGACGTTGAGTTTTCTTATCTGAAAAGATGGGAGTAATACTGATATATTCTTCCCTTAGTCACTGTAAGGATTTAGTCCACATGTGTCTGAGGACCTGTCTGGGCAGCAGCAGAAGTAGAGAAAGTATGTTAAAACAGAAGTACCGGAATATCCCAGAGAGGCCTGCGCGGAGACGGAATGGGGTGCCATTTCGAAACTAATCCTTCCGTGCTCACCCCTGAAGGGGGGAGCCCTTTGCTTCGCCTCCTCACTTGTGAACCTGAATGGAGGCTGAGATGACGTCAGGAACTTACCTTTGAGCTCACGGTGGTGCCATACCAAGGTTAGGCCCTCTATCAGGACTCACATACACCTCAACCTGAAATCCTAACTTCAGACTCAGCTCTAAGGGACTTAACTTCTCACAGGAAACAACTAGAAAACCAGGACAACTTACGGAAACCACTGGCTTTGTGAAATGATTGGGCAGGATCTAGGCTGGCACCAAGGGAAGCTCTGTATTCCTAGCAGGTGTCACCAATAGCGACAGCAGGACTGGAAGAAGGCTCGCCACTAGCTGTCTTACAGACACTGGACAATAATATGGGTGGTCTGCAAACTGTATGATAAGGAGCTTGAAAAAGCTGATGAAATCAACAGATCCTTTGAAACACAGAACACTGGCACAAAAAGAAATATAAAACATGAATGACAAAAGTCTTTAAATAAATTAAATCCTACTAGTAACCTTTTGATAAAGAAAACTCCAGTCTCAGGTGGTTTTGAGAATTCTTAAAAATTTATTAGAAAGATAACACCAATCCTGCATAAGAATTGTAGAGGATAGTAAATAGAGAAAGTAGTTTTCATAGTTAGTTAGTTAGTTAGTTTTAGAGAGAGGGGAAGGGAGGGAGAAAGAGAGGGAGAGAAACATCCATGTGTGGTTGCCTCTCACGCGCCCTCTGCTGGGGACCTGGCCCGCAACCCAGGCAGGTGCCCTGACTGGGAATGGAACTGGCGGCCCTTTGGTTTGCAGGCCGGCAGTCAGTCCACTGAGCCACCCCAGCCAGGACGAGAAAGTATTTTTCAAATGCATTTTATAAGACTAGCAGCAGCTTTATGACAAAACCTTGTAAGGATATCCCAGTTAAGGAGAATGACCAGCTAATGGCACTCATGAACACGGTTGCTGGAATACTAAGAACAACATTAGCAAATGGAATGCAGTTACACATGAGTAGGGAAAAAGAAAGTTTCAAGTAATGGGATTCATTCAAAAGCCACAAAGATAATTTAATATATTTAAAAACAAATGAATGTAATTCATCATGTTAACAAAATGAAGGATAAAATAATCACTTCAATGGCATAAAAAATTCTTTAAAAAGCGTCTTGATTAAATGCTCAGCACATCGGGAGCAGAAGGGAACACTCTCAGTCAAATAAAGAACTTGCTATAAAAACTACAGGTAATGCCCTACCTAACCACGGAGTTCTGGAAGCATTTTCTGTATGGCTCAGTGCGAAGCATGGATGAGCACTGTCCCATTTCGGTCACAGACACCACGAGCTGACATAAAAATGCAAGTGAACTTAACCTAATTCCTGGATGCAAAGTCATACAAAAATAATCAACTATATTTCTACATACTAGCAAGGCAGGTGCATTTTAATGCTGAACATGATTTATAATCACATTTTTAAATAATAAAATATCTAGAAATAAATCAATTAAACCATGTTCAAAACTCATACACTGTAAATTGAGAAAAACTAAGGAAAACCTAAATCAATGGAAAGAGCGATATAGTGTTCATGGGTGAGAAAACTTGGTATTTGCGAATTCTTCCTAATTTATCTATAGATTCAATGCAATGACATTCAGAGGACAACAAGGATTTTAAGTAAATTATCATTCTTATTCTAAAATTCCTATAGAACTACGAAGATCCAAGAATAGCCATAAATATCCTGAAGTTGAAAGCAAGAGGTTTTATTCTACCAGATAATAAGAAAAAAGGCTTGCCATAAAGATCCAGAATTTAAGAGTATTTGCTATGGACAGATGGACCAAGGGGTAGAAGACAGAGTTTAGTAGGAAATCCACTCACGTTGTTAACGTGACTTTACAAAGGCATGACTTCAGTTCAGCTCAGCTCAGAAAGCATGGTCTTCTCAGTTAATGGCATTGTATCGCTGGGGTAATTATTCAGCAAACGAACAACATTTAACTTGAGGTTTATCATATATCAGAAAGTAACAGCTAAAATTTTAAAGATTCTAGAAGCAAGCCTAGGAAAATAGCTTCATAATTAAGAAAGATTTATTAAAGAAAACTCAAAAGCACATTTCATAACAGAAATATTTAGTAAGTTGACTTGAAAAATAAAAACCTTCACTCATTCTTTTTAAAAAGTAAAAAGGCCTCTGAATGGATAATATATTTGTAATATATTTATTTAATAACCCGCCCATCAAAATATAGAACTGTTTCAAATTAATAGTAAGAAAGAGAAACTAGAAATGAGCAGTTGCAATAAACACTTTACAAAAGAGAATTACCAAAATGTCTACTAACATATGAAAAGTTGTTAAACATCATTATTCATCAGACAAGTGGAAATACGAAGAACGAGGTGCCAGTGAATCCTACCACACCTACGAGCTGAAACTGAGAAGAATGGTGGCCATTCCCAGGAGGCAGAGCATTGCGAGAGCAGCGTGGTTACCATGAAAAACGCTGTAACAGCTGCCTCATTTTCTAACTGGGAGTTTGTACTCTGACCAGCATCTCCCCAGTTCCCCCACCCCCGGGAACCACCATTCACCTCTCTGTTTCTACAAGTTTGGCTTTTTTTTGAGATTCCACATACAAGGGATATCATACAGTATTTATCTTTCTGCTTTATCTCACTTGGCACAACACCCTCAAGTTTCACACAAGTTTGGGCCAAAATTCCTTGTTAAAAATTATAAATTCCAAAACATTCAGAAAGCAGAACTGATATCATTATGAACTGGCTTGATCTGTTCTGCACCCAGGCTCCTGAATGCCTTATGCATCCGATATCATGTGACATGTTTCCTTTCACTGTAGATTGAAGGGTAAAGGCCCAAATACGTGCACAGGATTAGTAGGAGTTTATATGAGATATACAGTGCATTACCTTCTAAAAGTCAAAGAATTTGGAAAGGCATCTATCCCTAATTTTTTTTTTTTTAAAGGCACTGTTGACCAGTTTTAGGTCAGGGCATTTTAAAGCAATAAAAATAAGAAAATTAGAAGTTCTTTTTTTCACTCCATTTATTAGCAAATTAAGTATATGTGGGTAATTTATGCCAGATTTTTCATGTATGAAACGTTCATAACAACACATACCTCTTAGATACATACAGTTGGCGTGTCAAATAAACAAGCATTTAAAATGACTACAATAATTCCTAACACCTAATATTTAATGTGTGAGAGCTTTTCTATAACCCTTTTCGATGATTTTTATTACTTTATTATTAAATAATACATATTGCTTTTTAATACTCGAACTGAGCAACAGCCAACAAATTATGAAGCTGTCTCCTCTAACTGCCCTAACAGTGAGAAGGGACCCTCGCACGCCACTTCGGGGCCCCGCTGCCGTCCACGCCCGGCTGCATCTGCGTGGCAGGGGCGCCCGGTGGCCAGGGTGCAGCTTGCGCTCAACATCCTTCACCTTCCATGGCTTTTGTGGAGAAACTCGTTAAGTATCGCACTGTGAGAATAAAAGGGGGCTTGCAGGGGAAACCGCCGACTCCCGTGTCGGCACGGCGACGCGGCCAAGAACCCCAGGCGCGCGTCCCCGCTGACCCACGCGGCAGCGCTCAGGCCCCCCGGGCAGCCCGCGCTCCGCTCTGTTTTTTTGCCTACGCGTCCGCACCCACGAGGCAGCTGCATTTACAAGTTAGGCCGAGGAAAGACAACAGCAATAAGCAATTATACAACCGTAACTACACGCTGTAATTAAGGCCGTGTGACCGTGGCCCCTGTCTCGGAAAATACCTCGTCATTCTCACCCACCTTGCACGTGGGGCGCCCCCTTCCAGGCACCTGGGAACTGCCCGCCTCACTGCTCTTGTGCTTTGGGCCGCTGCTGCGTAAAACGCAGGTGACCAGACGACAAGCACTGCGACGCCAGGACAGCGGCACCGGTCACTGAGGAGACCGCGGCCAGGCTCCGACGCAAGGAGTGCGCGCTGCGTGGGGACGCCGCCCGAGCGAGGCCTCACGCCGACGACGGCAGAGCTGCTCTCGCGAGATTTCACCCGCTGCTCAGAAGAAGCAGGGTGTGAAATTAAGGGGTCATTTCTTTCTGGAATTTTCCATGTCGTCTTTGGGACCTCAGGTGCAGCGCGTTGCTGGAGCTTCTGTGACTGAGGGGGCGTGCTCTGGAGCCCCCACGGCCTGCTCCGCGTTTCGGCCCCCTGACCCCTCTAGTCTTTGCTGGGCCCGCAGGTGTGTGAGTGTTAGGGCCTCGGCCCCTCGTCGCCAGCCACGCGGAGAGCAGGCACCTGGGCTCAGCTTCGGTATTTGCCCTAGTGGGAAACTCGCCGGACCCGGGGCGCACACAGGCGACCAGGCAGGCATGGGACGGGGTCCCTCGCAGGTGCCAGGCCGGGGCCAGCATAAGCGGCGTGACCCCGTGCCTCGATTCAGGAGCACCCCATCCAAAGCCCCCGCTAGGATCGGCCGCGGCCTGGAGGCTGTCGCGGCCTGTGGGTGCCCCGCCCTGCCCGCGCAGGCTGCCTGGGCCCTGCGGGCAGCGTCCCCCAGGGCGCCCGGGTCCCCCACAGACCGTCTTTCCCCCGCCCAGCACTCAGTCTAACGCGGAGCCCCGTTACTACCCGCCACGCGGTCTACGGCGCTGGGTCCCCAGGGCACGAGGGCGCAGGGCGTCAACAGGACCGTGCAAGATGGGGAAACATACCAATGCTCTGCGCTTGTTTTTTCAACAAAAGGGAAGGGTCAATATTTGTGTTTTCTTAGCTTTCTAGCACCTAATGTCTTCTAAACACTAGGTATTGATCCTTAAATGTGTCCTAACCTCAAGTTGGCAGTGGTATGGGTGTGTGTGGAGGCAGAGTGTATGTCAGGATTTTAAGGGATTTTTTTTTTTTTCCCTGAACGGTCAAAAGGCACAGAATAATAAACTTCTAATGTCAGGTCACCCGTTAATTTTTCCATGTAAATTAATAAGTCACTTTGCCTTCTTGAGGGTCGTTTTTTCTGGGATCAGATTGAGGCTATGGAATTATCTTTAAGATTAATTCTATTACTGAATTTCTATTAAATTAGCCATTGAGGTTTCAGCTGGCCACTAAGAGGGGAGGCCAAGGGCATCCTGAGTGACAGGTGTGAGAGTGAGCGAAGAGGCACAGAATTTAAGAAATAATTAATTCTATGGGCTAAGTTTCTAGGTTCTTCAGTATTCAGATGTACTCATTCAGACTCCCAGATATTGTCTTTTTACTCCTTAAGTAATGGTAGACATTAAAATGGAAGGCAAAAACAATGTGAGAATTAAAAGTGAGAATAAATCTAGATTTATTAAACCTCACATAAATTTATATGCTAGAAATTAATAGCATTTTAAATGAGGAAATAACATACGAACCCTGGTAACATAAGAAAATGTCAGTTTCAATGCTTTTCTCCTGATTTATATGTATTGCACAAATATTATACAATAAAAAATAATTGCAAAATGTCAACTCCCAACTTCTCTGAATTATGGTTTTTCATTTTTTAACACGTCATAGAAAATAATGGATTGATTGGTCTGACTCCAATATGAGGGGGGCGAAATTTCAACACAGCTAATTAGAATCTCGTAGCACCTCTTTTTATCAAAGGTATTAATTTGTTCACGACATACTTTTCTCCTTAATGCCCCTGGGCTCAGGAGTAACCCAAGTTTACCACGTTGTTTTCCATGAGCTGTGAGGTCTTAGCACCAGATTTGTGGTTTGTTCTTATCGACCAGAGAATACGGGGCTTAGACCTTGCTCAGACGTCGGGAATGTAACCTGGACCTAAATTGTAAATTTAACAAGAGCGCTCTTTAGTTACGGGTTTCGATGTGAAATGAGCCTTAAGAAAACGCAGGCGCCTCTGAACCTGACTCAGTAGACTCCGTAGGCGTCCTCCATGCCCTGTGAAGAGGAACTGCGGTGTTTGAGATGACTTGCCTCTTTGTCAGTTAGTGACCGTGAGGAACAGCGGAGCCCACGTCACCTTATTTCACAGAGGGAATTGACACATGGTATGTATTTATTAAAGAGTGGAAACAGGAGAAAGTAAAGCGAGCTGACACGAAAGGCGGAGGAAGGACCCCAGGGATGCAGGCCAAGGGGGAAGTGGCTGTTGCAGGACCAGGGCTGCGTCTGCCCTGCCGGCCCTGGGGTGCTGTAGAAGGACCCCGGGGTGGGGGTGGGGGAAGCAGCCATGGAGGAGACACGTCCCTTCCGGAGATACTGAGAGAGGGAGGAGGTGACAGAAATGGCTACAAAATCATTTTAGAAGAAAATGAACATGCTTTTGTTCTCTGAACTGAAATGTGCAGAGAGTAGAGGCTGCTGGGAGAATTTTAGTCCTCCCCCAGGACTGAGCTCTGCTTCCCTGGGTTGCCGACACTTCCCCCTAGGGTTCTGAGGCCTTTGGAAGGACCGTGCCCAACTTCTTCCGGGGGACTTGGTCCTTACAGCTGAAAGCCTTAGAGAAGAGACTACAAAGGTGTCCACGGGGAACATCCCACTATTCTTGGATCATGTGACAAATGACCATTCAAGCATGGGCATGTACTGACCACTGTGGGACGGGAGCAGCTTCATGAACGAGAGACATGGAAGCCCCCGGGGTGACGCTGGAGCCGGCACCACCATACCATGTCCATCACCGCCTCTGTGTGATCAGCAAAGGGCTGGGCACCAGCTGGGCACCTGGGGCAAGTCAGCTTAGGAAGATGAGCCATCTGGAGCTGTGCCTTGTTAAAGCAGCAAAGAGCTGGGTGAGGGTCAGCGACGTGGGGCCATCGACAATGGAATACAGTCCAGTTTGAATGGGAGACATAGGCCATTAATGTCAGAAATGGCTGTGAGAACAGGGCTAGAGGTTGGGCATCCAATCTCAGAAACGTGACAAAAAGCCATGCTCAGACTCACATCCTGGACCACACGGATGAGTTTCACATTTTTATACTAGACTTCTTTCCATTTTCAGAAATAGTTCAGGGCACTGGGGAGAGAGCTGGTGCGGGCTGTAGCAAACAGCAGTGACTGGCAAAATTAGGCAAGGCCTGAAAATGTCAGTGTTTTTGAGAGGAACACAAACTCTTCTGTTTCTCAGAAACAAAGTTTTCTGATTTTCTCTCATAGAGCATCATGTTCACAGGTATTGCAAAATTTCCAGCTAAGAAAATACTACTCAGGTCTCATTCTTAATTCATTTTCCTCTCCTCTTATTGATTGAGTTAAATAATATAATTAAAGCAACATAGTTTTGTATATTGCCTGCAGTCAGGATATTATCCCCCAATATTTTTGGAGTTGTATATAATTATATTAAACCAAAGCTTTTCAAACTAACTCAATCGATCCTCAATAGAATATTGAATTAAGTAATTGATGTCAGGAAAGTTTTTGGCTTTTTTTTTTAATCTTATTCACTTTGAACTGAATGGCCCCAAATGTTTTTATATTTGAATGAATCCATTCATCTTAGCTATATATTACACATAACCGAACTTTGGTTCACAGCTTATTCCTTATTTTTATTTATTCTTCTGTGTCTTTATATAAATTTTGCTCGTAGGTTGTTATGATCTTTCAGAGTTGCTATAATCTTCCAAAAGTGGATGAATACTTTCAATGTTCTATATTATAATTTAAGGCAGACCAGCCATTATAATCAATCATTCATAAAAATTTAATACAGAAAAAACTTAATAGCAATCCAAAAATAATCTTTTTATCATTAAGAGAAACTTGGGCAAATTATGCATGAGTGCTAACCATATCAGCTCTTAAGTGCATCTGATGGCTTCGTGAAATATTGATGTCACAGAAGAGGTCTCCTGTATATTTGACGAGTCTTACTGGAATACCCCGACATGAAAACCACTGTTATATCTATGGCGGAAGAGTTGGTGTATCGATAGCAAGACCTGCATTTGTAAGTGGGGTCAAAAAGACCTTTGGTGCCTACATTAAACTGTAAGACAGAAGCCTTTGAGGAAGGGTAGTTACTGGTGAGACGAGGCTCCCTGTGAGCCTGTCGCAGATGCGTGTGGGGTTCTGCTGTGAGAACAAACTCTCCTGGAAACAAGCATGGTGGGGAGGTGAGAAGCAAGAAAAAATAAACTGCCATTTAAAAACAGACACCTGAGTCAGCAGTAAGTCTCGCACCGTGTTTTTTGGAGCAATGCGTCTCTGCCTGTTCCCAGAGTGCTAGAACATCAGTGTGTCTGGGTGGGTCTCAGGTACCATCCAACGCCCTGGAAGGAAGCTTGAGGTCCGCCATGCAAGGCTGCAGCTTTGAGATGAGACGAGGGAGGAGGAAGACGCTGAGCCGCGTGGCATCTGTCCCAGTCCATATTTGCAGCGCCTGCTTTTATAACGCCTCCTTTCTTCACCAGAGCAAAACCCTTCTGTGGATAATCTTACAGCATCCGGTTGTTATGTAATTTACACTAAGGGGAAGAAAAATCCCTGAGTTCAAGAGTCTTAACTGGGGAGTCCCAATAGGCTCTGAAAAGTCACTACCTTCTTTAGCCAAAAGCAGATGAAGGGCCATAGACCCCTGAGCCCCTTCTGAAGCAGTCGCTTTAGAAAGTGGCTCATGAGAACTCCTTTCTCTCTAAATCCCGTTGGAGCCATAAACCTCCCACCCCCCAGAACTGTCTTTTCAGGGACCCCAGGGCCTTCTCCTTGAGATGCAAACAACCAAGGAAAGGGGTCTCACGCCCTGTCCTTGTGGGAGCAGGGAAGCCAACCTCCATGAATCCAGGAAGCAGACCCAGACAAACCACCCCTTCTCCCTTCTGGTAAATGTTCCCTTTCCTGGTTCTGCTCTGCACCCCAGACCCCCCTCCTCCCTCTCCCAGTCACCTCCCCACAGAGCAGAGTTGAGGTGCGTTCACCCTGGGCCCTTTCTCCTGGTGTAACCGTTATTACTGAATCGGTGCCTCCTTATTGTGTTAACTAGTGTCCAGCCTCGCTCATCAGTGACAGACGAGGCCAGAATGGCCCCAGCAGCACCTTGGCTCTGCTTTGGGGAAAGTTCCCCCAGCTCAGCTGCCTGAAGTAAACCCACATCACATGCTCTGTTGGGCCAGTGGGTCATGGAAATCCCTCTTGGTGCTTGAGCCTGGTCCGCGGGTGGTGGAGCGGAGCTGGAAGGGGCCACTTCCACCGTCCCTCCTGAGGGCCAGCTCTGCACAACCACAGGGGGCAGGGCCCAGAGCACCCCCAGAAGTCTAGTTTAGCCACCCGTGGGGTTCAGAGCGCGCCACTCCAAGTGTGCCTCAGTGGAGTGTAGATTGCTTTGAGCTAAGGGCAATTTTAGCCACAGGCTCAGAGGAACTTTGGCCCCTCCCTGAACTCTCTAGAAGGACTTGAATCAGGGGCCTGGCCCATAGGTGATTATCAGAGACAACCTTTCTGACCTATCTATAGGGCAGGACAAACTTCTATTCACAAAGTGCCCTGCAATGAACTATTGAAGCCCCCAAGGCCCCTTACCTCGTCCCTAGCTCAGGATGTCTTACATCCCCATGTGCCCTTTCCGACTCTGCTCCTCTCCTGTGTGTGGGGAGGGGTCTCTGACAGCCCTTGTATGTGGGGTTCCCATTCGTAGGCCCGTATTAACCTTGGTTCTTTTCTCTTGCTCGTCCGTCTCGTGTCTGTTTGATTGGTAGAGCGGCCAGAAGGACCCCGAGGGGGGAGAAAAGGTTTTTCTCCCCCACACATCCAATGCCTCAGGGTCTCACTGTCAGTAGGACATGCTAGGGCGGGAGGGAGCACTTTCCCCATGCTCCTCTGTTTCATTTGAGTCAAATTGGCTGCAATGAGAAACAGAGGCCAGTGAGGCCAGGAGGACGGGAAGGGGACGCACAAGGTGCTCGGTTTTCCTCTTTGACTCAAACCCCTCTGCCCTGTAGCCAGGCTGCAGTGAACCCCCTTCATTGGGTAAACACGTCCAGTGCTGTGTTTGTTTCTGATCTCAACCTGGTGCCCGTACACTGAAGTTGGTGTATTTGGCTCCAGGGGGATAGAGCATACATGTGCCTATAACTTCGAGAACACTGTTGCTAATCAACCTTTGTTTAGGACGCAAATTAATAAAAATATGTAAAATACAGCAGTCTCCTAAAGAAAAGGATTTTTCTCTTTTATATTTTGTATCACGCTGCACGCCCCAATTCATTACTTGCTCCTACTCCTAGTTAGCTAATCGATGCATATAGTTGAAATGAGTAGATAGAAAAAATCACAGAAAACAAATGAAACATATGTGAAGGATTGTGAAAGGCTTGCTAATCTATCCTCCTTACAAGGTAAAACTCTTGCTGAATGCTGGTTGAGACAGGAGCGTCCTGGGTCAGAAACAGCGGGCATTACTACTCACGAAAAAAAGTAGGAAGCCAGGCGATCAGCTTTTTTTTTTTTTCCCCTGCAGCGGGTTCCATGAGCCCTAATTCCCTCCAAGCCACATGTCGCAGCCAGATGGCACCTCCGTGTGCAGCGGGCTGCCTTACAGGAGAGGAATCCTTCTTCGGGAGCATAACTCTTTTATAATGGCCAGTAAATAAACTTGCCTTTTGCTCCGGACAGAGACGCCATCTCTGTCTTCCCAGACTGATCACTATGGAAACATCCTTGACATTTGGGAACAAAGAAATTATGAAGCAAAGGCAGTCAGGACCTCTGCTTTATTGCAAAATAAGCAGAAACCTGAGAGGCCCACAGGGAACTGTCTTTCGATAATAAACCCACTCGTTTCCACACTGTCTTGGCTGGCAAAGTTTCCTAGGAGTAAGTCCTCACGCCAGCCACTCTGATTAATGCGACCCAAAGAGGGCGCGACCAAACCCACCCCATTCCCCATTCGTCTCATGCAGCATCCCCTTAAGGTTGCCACCGATAGGACTCCCGGGCAGCGTGGACCTCGGCCACGCGCTCCAGTGCCCCGGGCACACGCAGTGGAACGAACGCTGCTCCAATAATCAAACAGATGTGAGACCGGTGAGCAAGAGTCAATGTGCGGGTACCGGCGGGAAGGTCGCCTACGTGGCGGGGCAGAGACCCCGCGCGAGGAAGGTTCGCAGACAGAAAGGGAGCTTGGGCAGACAACGCATCCTGAGCGGGGGATGAGGTGAGGAGCCTTGGGCGCCTCAAAGGGTCCTTGCAGGATGACGAGAAAAGCAGGCACCTAGTAACCAGAAATTTGCTCTGCCCCGTAGGCAGGCCCCTCATTCAAGTCCTTTCCCGTAGTTGGGAGAGGCCGAAGTTCCTCGTGAGCCTAAAGCTGTTGTTGCCTTTTGCTCAGAACAGTCCAGCTGCCGGAGAAGCGCATCTCGGGTGCTTGGTCTGGAGTCCCACAAGGGCCCTTTAGGAGAATTTGCAGTCGCCCGCTCCGTCTCCACTTGGACCCGGATAGGCTGCTGCGGGGCAGGCTGGCCGGCAAGGTGCGCCCACGGCCCTTCCT